>CP125978.1:455593107-455901559 GCA_030063025.1 Avena longiglumis | reverse complement strand
CTTGATTGCTTGTACGAGTTACCAAGCGAGGCGTTGATTGCGAAGAAATTGAGGAAGAGTACTTGAGATCACCCATTTTGCCGAAGACACCTCCAGATCCTCTGCAACAATGGAAAGTAGAGGATTTCCTGGTATGCTTGGAAGCATAGATTGCATGCATTGGGGTGGAAGCCCATTGCTCATTTGAATGGCAAAGGAATGTACAAAGAGCCATGGGTAGGAGTATCTTGAACACGTGATACTTGGAGCAGCGGGTTACTACACATGATCTTTGGATCTCGCACTCCTTCTTTGGTACTATGGCATGATGAACAAACGAGCATCAACAATCTCCTCGACTCCTCAAATTTGTCTTTTTCCAAATTTGTTGAGGTCGTACTCACCCTGTGGAAATTTGAGATACAGGGCACCACTACAACAAAGGGATACTATCAGTGGCATGACATCTATCCAAGATGGCCAACATTTGTGAAGACTATCTCAAGCCCAATGCTACCCGAAAACATTCTCACTTTGCCAAGGAAGGCAATGAAGCTTACAGGAAGGGCGTGGAGGCGGACATTTGGGCGTGTTATCGAGAAGGTTTGCAGTTGTCCGATTCCTGCTATGACTTGGTCGTAAAGATCAGATGTGAAAAGTAATGAATTTGTTAGTGACCTTGGCAACATGATATTGAGGATGAGAGCAGAGGATCCAATGAGTTGCTTTCCGGAGGAGGGCATTTGAGCCATACTATCTACAGGGGTCTCCTCTTTGGCGAACGATCATCCAGATGCTTCCAACATGAGAAGTTGCATCCATCGCAATGTCGTCAGAGATCACGACATCCCGCCGATGCATCAACAATTTATGGGCCCAGGATGATCTTGTCGAGCACCTATGGATCTCGTGAGGGACAAATAACCTTACGGTATGAATCTTGGATAACAGCATGAACCGGCTAACTTGGCCCAAATATGTTATACTTTTATTGCGGGCGAACTATATCTATGTTTACATTCTGGCACGAACTCATGGTTTAAAATTTGTGAACTTTGGTATTAAAATGTTTTGTATATTCATCATTATGACGTTTATACTATAGAAATTTGGACAGAACTTGAGCGGAATTGGTAATGAGCTGAAATCTGGCCTCGCTTCGCCATTTTAAATCTGAAAGATGACGCCCAGGATCTGGAAGCTCATACCGTAAGATTTGGTCAGTTTGGTGCCTGGACTTTACTTTGCCTACGATGTGGGCGCTAATGCTCTTAGATGACCAAGATCGTTTCAGTCCTCCATCGTTGCTTGTCTGTCCTCGCCGGAGTGGTGACTTGGCTAACCCTATTTATTTCCTGAAAACAACGAAGCAACGTCTCATCATACAGACACGCACGCAAAGCCCAGTGGCAGCACGTTTCAGGCCACTCGCTGCTGCCCGTCACTGGTGGTGGTGGTGGTGGTATCCTGAAATATGATGAAAATCGTGGCCAGTTTAGCCCGATCAGGGCTACGCCGAAACCACACATTTCTTGTATCTCTACTAATTTGATGTCCATTTCCTGCTGTATTAAAATCAATCTCCCTGTCAGGGGATGACAGACGGAGCGGGGGGCGGCGAGCGTGAGCGATTTTGATTCAGGTTGCCGTCGTGGACCTAGCGTGCAGCGGCGACACTCAGGCAGGCAGGGCACCCGCTTTGGCCCAGCACGGCCGGTGGGTCGGTCTTCTCCGACGTGGTCTCCTCCACCGCCACCCCCTCCATCCCAACACCCTAGAACCCAATTCCTCCTTCCCCTCCCACACACACATCGCGCATCCATCCCACCACCACCACAGCCCGCCCCCGTACGCAAATTATTCATTCCAAAACCAGCCACCATGGGCGACTCCTCGGTCGCCGCCAGCGCCATCATTGCCGTCGGTGCCCAAGCCGGACTCCGCGCCGTCAGGCGGGACGCCGCCCAGGCCCAGCACCACCGTCCCTGGCCGAGGACGCGGGGCGTCGCCGTCGCCGTCGTCCTCGCCGCGGCAGCAGCAGGACGAGGAGGAGGGGGACAGGGCGGAGGCCGCCGCAGCCGCCGACAGGGGAGCTGCTCTGCCCGATCTGCATGGCGCTCATCAAAGACGCCTTCCTCACCGCCTGCGGCCACAGCTTCTGCTACATGTGCATCGTCACGCACCTCACCCACAAGGCGACTGCCCCTGCTGCAGCAACTACCTCACCAGGCGCAGCTCTACCCAAACTTCCTGCTCGACAAGGTTTGCTTCAGTTAGTTACATCACTCACCGCTATGGATTTAGACGGCGCTATTATTTTAGATTTAGATGTGGTTTTTGGATGTGAGGGCCGGTAGAGCTGATTCCAACAGAATGTATATCAAATAGTGTGCTCTCAGTTCTGTGTAAGTCACAAGGTTTAGCTACTACGTCTTGAGCAATTATTATCAAACAGTACATACTGTTTCTACTACACTCTGCAGTGCTTCTGCAGATATTGAGAAACTCCTAGTCAGACAGTTCTGTTCATCTAACTTGTGTCATGCATTGCAGTTTATTGTAAATGTCAGGTTTCTTCACTAGTAACGTTCATTGCTTGTGTTAGTTCTGCTTGTCAGTGCTTTGCTATGGCGGCAGTGATTCTGTAGTTCTCTTAATATCAGATATGTCTTTGTGTATGGTTTCCTTGGCACATTGAGCTGCCAATCATGTTATTTGCTTATTGGATATTTGTTCAGCTTTTGTGTTTCTTCTGGGTTCTGCTTGTCAGTCATTGATATGTAAACCCTTGCTATGGCTATGATGATTCTCAAGTTCTATTAAAATAGGATGTTTCATTCATGCTATATCTGTTCATGCTTATCGGTTACTTGAAACTGGCATTACGGAGAAAAATCACTAAGGTTTGTTTTTTTGTACTTGTGCCTACATAGGTCTTGAAGAAAATGTCGGCCCGGCAAGTTGCAAAAACAGCATCTCCGATTGAGCAACTTCGACATGTTGTGCAACAGGTCAGTCACTCCACATGTTTTGCTTTGCACGTGTAATTTTTTGGCCGCTCCAGAAATATAGTTACAAAATTTCAGCTTCTTTCATGCTCATTGCAGTATGTGGCCAATGGGTATCCACATTGTTCTGAGCAAAGATAGTTAGTAGAACTTTCACTGTTTATGCACCTCTAGTTCTATCTTTAGGTTGCAACTATTCTCTGTAATGAACAGGCTATCTCCATCCATTTCACTGCCAAGAGCTCAAATCTAAAGTACTGCAATCCTTTGCTTAGTATCTGAACAGACCTACCTCCTTGCACATTGCAACTCTGTGACCCTATATAACCACCGATCCATATATAAGTATAGTTCAAGAAAAGTTATAGGACCTACTGTACCTGTCGTACACCAACCTGTTCCCTTTGGGGGACACCTCCCTCCTCACTGGTACAAAAATCTTCAGATGATAAATCAAGCACCACAGAAGATGAACTGCTACTAACATGGTTGAGCTGGCGTTGTGATAATAATTTAGTAATGAATTTGCAAATTCCTACAAATACTAAAATGGGCCTCGCTGGTTCTCTGCTATCACATACCAACAACTGTACTAGTTCTTAAATTGTTGGGACAGGACATGATCATCATATAGCCATGCTTTTCAAAGTCACAAACTCACAATTTCTCTTATATTTTCATTTATGTTCTGGCTTGTACTCTCCAACTCTCTATGTTTATCATAAAAGCATAACTCTTAACCAATTTATCAATGCTCTTGTTTTATACACACACACAAGAAAAGTTACTGAAGAATGATGACATATTACTAGTATATTGAGTTTAGTTCTTCTTATTTATAGGGAAATGATATGTCGGTTAAAGAGCTAGACAGCCTTATGACTTTGATTGCTGAGAAGAAGAGGCAAATGGAACAACAAGAGTCCGAGACAAATATGCAAATATTGCTAGTCTTCTTGCACTGCCTTAGAAAGCAAAAGCTGGATGAGTTGAATGAGGTTTGTTTCAATTCCTGCTAATATAGATATGGAGTTTATCTTCTGATGATTCCTCTTACCATATGTACAAATTTTTATTCATGTTCCATTTTATTTTTTAAACAGTTACTTCTTTTGTTGTAGCTTTTTGCATGAAATTTGTCACTGTTAATAATGTTGGCTTCTTTTATACAGATTCAAACTGATCTGCAGTACATCAAAGATGATATAAACAGTGTGGAGAGACATAGATTAGATTTGTATCGAACAAAAGAAAGGTACTCCATGAAGCTGCATGCTTTTGGATGAACCTGCTGCATCAAAGATGTGGCCCTCACCTATGGACAAACCTAACAGTCTCTTTCTCCCCAACTCTCGGGCACCATAATGCATCATCTCCAGGGGTTTAAATAATAGGAAGCTTGATTTGAGAGGTCAAGTAAGTCATCAAGGATATCAAAGAAGAGATGCCCTTGCTTGCCCAGACCCTCCTAACCCCCTATACAGTCGAGTAATGTTATTGCTCGGAAGAAGCGATTCAAGCACAGGTTTATATCTATCTTTAAGCAATTTTTGTACTCTTCTACATTCTAATGGATTGTTGCTCACCCCAAGCAGGTTATTACCATATAATGCAAATAAGTAGTTTAACATATAAACTAGGTACAATTGGCCATGCATTTTTTTGTTATCTAATACAATGGGGTAAATTACAGTTTAACGAGCTTCAAGAATACTATCTGCAAAGGCAGGCGTACTGGGCACAGTCCAGGCAGGAGGGCGATTACGATGAATAGAGAAGGTTATAATGAAGGTCTTGAAGATTTTCAGTCTGTGCTAACATCGTTGTCTCGATATAGTTTTGCTTTTATTAACATAATATGCCTACAGTAGTGTTTATGCCTTCATGGTATTCATTGAGCTTATCATGTTTTTTGTTCTGCGTCATGTATGGATCAGTCGATTACGTGTAATTGCGGAACTTAGACATGGAGATCTGTTTCACACTGCAAACATTGTATCCAGGTGAGTGTTTTGAAAATATTCAGCATCATTATGTACTTCTTATCAAAGTGTAGTTTACTTCATGTGCATAGTTTATCTGAGGCTATAGTGCTGTAGCAGAACCGCACAGCCAGCATAGGGGAGAGTGAGTGGTTTAGAGAGGTCGCAAAATTTCAGTGTCCCTATTGATCAACATAGGACTGCTCAGTTAGCAAAAAATATCTATTTGCAAAATGTACTGCTGACATTACAAAAACAAGGGACAAATCTACTAGTAAAAAAATTGATTGCTGACATAATTTTTGTTTTCGTCTGGCCTGAGGGTGCATAAGTCGCTGCAGTTGTTTTGATTGTATGTAGTCCTTTATGTACGTGAACAATTAACACTATTTTGATATTCCTTAAATGCAGTATTGAATTTGATCGTGATGATGAGCTATTTGCTACTGCTGGGGTCTCGAAGCGTATTAAAGTCTTCGAATTTTCTACAGTAAGTGAAAAATTTCAGGACACTTTCTTTTGTTGTAAGCCCATAACCAGAATTTTTGAATTACTCAAATTTGACCTATCCTACTTCTTAGGTCGTTAACGAGCCATCAGATGTCCACTGTCCAGTTGTTGAAATGGCTACCAGATCTAAACTCAGCTGCCTTAGCTGGAACAAGTACTCAAAGAATATTATAGCAAGCGTGATTATGAGGGAATAGTTACTGTCTGGGATGTTCAAACCCGCCAGGTAACCTTTGTTCTGTTCTACAATTTATTTTGCAAAATTCGTATAGTTCACTAAAACTAATGGTATTTGTATTGCTTTTTGACAGAGCGTGATGGAGTCTGAAGAGCATGAGAAAAGAGCATGGAGTGTTGATTTTTCACGTACAGAGCCCTCAATGCTAGTATCTGGGAGTGATGATTGCAAGGTATTTGAGAACTGAAATGGTTCAGCTATTTTTGTTCTTCCCAAAGGGAAGAAAGCTTGAATATAACTTCTGGGTGGATATGTTTTCATCAGATGGAAATCAGTGATTCTTGCGTATCTGTGTCGCAGTTCTGTAGTGCTTTTCTAATGTCTAATCTGAATATATTGCTGTCTATGCCAGGTCAAAGTGTGGTGCACAAAACAGGAAGCAAGCGCCATTAACATTGATATGAAGGCAAATATTTGCTCCGTTAAATATAATCCTGGATCGAGCTACTATGTCGCTGTATGTTGCATCCATTTCCTCAACTTGTATTAAATAAATGATTTGTTTTCTCACCGGATGCTACAATATTTCAGGTCGGATCTGCTGATCACCATATTCATTATTTTGACTTGAGAAATCCAAGTCGCCTCTCCATGTTTTGGTGGGCACAAGAAAGCTGTTTTTATGTGAAGTTCTTATCGAATAATGAGCTTGCATCTGCATCGACCGATAGCACATTACGGTTATGGGATGTCAGGACAATTGCCCAGCGTCTCCCTGTGATCATCTGTGCCTTGCTTTTATGTTATTTTGCCTCTCGTGCTGGTATAACATATGGGTAGTTGCGTGTTTGGATGTCCTCCTATCTTCAAAGTAATAAAAACAGATATCTATCGTGTTCTAAATTTCTCCAGACCTCATGGGTCAAAATCAGAATTTTTCTGCTATATTATCTTCTGCTGTAGAATAAGTTGCTGAAAAAATGATAAAGACTACCAGTGACATGTATTACCAAATGTCAACTTAGCAAATTGACTTTTCATGTGACATGAGGTCTTTTCCTTAGATTTGTAATTAGCTTACAATGTTTATTACTAATTGGCCCCATTTAAGTAAACTGATATGTCAAGTGATTGATCATAGTATTTTTTTTCACTTTTATCTCTTAGCCGTGTCCAGTGGCCTGGTTCAGCTATTATGGCATGCTAGACTTGAAAGAAAATTGTACTATACAAATAGTCTGTTGTTGACCTTATTCTTAAACTGGTAATATTTTGCAGGTAAGGACGTTCAGAGGTCACAAAAATGAAAAGAACTTTGTTGGGCTATCGGTAAATAACGAGTATATTGCTTGTGGGAGTGAAACAAATGAGGTTTTCGTGTACCACAAGGTAATTTTGAGCTTCTAACATTCCTCTTCTTCCCTGTCACATGGTTGATGTGCTGTGATGCTGCTTAACCGAGCAGATAGATCAATTTTTCTGTCAGTCTAACTTGAAGCAACTCTGCACCAATTGCAGGCCATCTCGAAACCTGCTTCCAGCCATCGGTTTGTATCCTCCGACCTGGGCGGCGATGATGATCCTGGGTCTTATTTCATTAGCGCTGTCTGCTGGAAGAGCGATAGCCCGACCATGTTAACTGCTAACAGTCAGGGGACCATTAAAGTTCTTGTGCTCGCCTTGATGTGATCAAGGGCTTTCATGGGATCCATAGGTAGCCTGTATATCCTATATGTCCTGTCATTATCATTGTTGTGCCGTTATATGTCCCAAAGTGGGAGTGAGGCATATTGATCTCCATCGTAGGCGTGGGATTTTTGGAGACACTCATCTGGCGTGGGAGTTTCATGGCTCGAATGTGTGCATAGTGGTGATTGTGTCGTATAGGCGTAAAGCAGCCAGCTTGTCTGTCGGTTACATGTGTAATGTGAGAGAATAGAACTTAAATAAAGGTGCAGCTTGGTTTCTAATAAGTGACTGTTTATATTGGACTGTGGGAAGACGCCCTACAGAGCTGAGTTGGGCCAAGAAAAGAAGAGGCCAATACTGTTCGATAGTACTGAATTGGCTAATTTTGCTTACTTGCATTGGTTAATCACGCTTCAAAATCACCCAGTTGTAACTTGGAAGTTGAAAATTGCTGCTGCTTCATGCAAGTTTGCTGGTTTCCAAGCACGTATTTCCCTGCGATGGGTTCCGGTGACTCGCTTTCCTGAGGCGTTTCTCCTTGTTCAGCTCGGACAATCAGAAGATGAGGGCAGAAACAGCACAAGGCAATTCACTTGTTAGCAGCAGCCTATTTCATCTTCTCTTGCCGTTCTGCGTTTAAACCTGGAACTGGTTGATACTACCTGAAACCTGACTGTCCGAGTGGTGGCTTCTTGTGATCAGTATGTTGGTCTGGTCTGGTCTTTCATCTGCGCGACCTCTTGGTGATGTCCTCCATTATTCCACCGTATACACAATACAACCAATGTCTGTCCGTCACGCAAAGGTGGCATCTTTTGTTTTATGCTACGATGGTGAGGTTCTGTTTTATTATTCTCTTTACAGATCCGGCTTAAACAAATGTGTTTTGGGTGTAGTCGGCTGGATGAACTGGATCCGGTGCGAGCCTGCCAAGCAAATCACCTGCTGTGGCTGCGGGGGAGAAAGTCCCATGCTGACTGCGTGCCGCGTCGCAGTTTTTCACCAAAGCAGCAAGAAGAGTCGGGGTTGGCCTTTCGGGCGACCAATGGCCTATTTATTGGATTTTTGCAGCCGAACCAACGGAGCAGCGCGGTCGCGGACGGACACAAGCTACTAGTCACTCGGTGCTTCCTCGTGCGGGAAAGGTAAACCAGCTAGTACTACTACTAGAACTTTTTGTTCAAAAAAAAAAAAAAACTACTACTAGTACTTTGAGTAAAACTACTACGGAGTACGTATGTATATAGCGCGTCTCAGTCGGTTTAAAAAGAATAACTACGCGTTTCAGCATTGGCACGTCGCGATCGGATCTGATGGGGCGCATGTGGGTGCCCGGGTGTGGTGACTATGGGCTCTCAGTGCGGCCGAGGAAACAGCGCATTTGAAGGCGTGCTTGTTAGCCATTTTCCCATTGCTCGCATGGGCCGGGGAAAAATAAAGACGTTTTGGTGTGTTGGACCGTATGTGTTTGTTGTATCGCACGAGCTTTAAAGCAGGCTAAAATTGGCTCATTGAAACGATTTTGCGTTCTGCGGGGCACCGCCAGTGAAAGGGGAGGAAGTTGCGCCGCCGTGCGAGCTAAGCGCGAGCGCGAGCCGAGTTTCCGTCAAAAGTTGGTAGAAATTTAAATCCTTGCCCATTGCGGGCGATATATATCACCGCCACACCAACGTCCCTTGCCACCATTTTCCCCATTCTTGAGCTCTCAATGGCGAGGCTATTCATCGCCAATAGCGGTGGCGGTAGAGGTGGTGGTTATAGATCGGCCGATCTGCGTTCTTCTCCAAGATCTTGATGACGGCGTGCTCGCTCCTATGGTGCGGTGAGTTCCATCAAACCCTAGGTGTAGTAGCTTTGATCTGTTAGCACCTCGTAGATCCCGATTGTAGTTTGCAGTAGATCTATGTTAGTATGCCGAATAAACTGCTAGGTATAGTCATAGATCGATGTCTTTGTGGACTCGTTGCATGTTTAAGCTTGTGTTCATGGCTAGTCTAGGTCCTGATATGTGTGACTGTAGATCTGTAGGACATAACCGCCGATGAGTTCAGCCAGGCCCTCATGGATTCTCAGGAGACCTTTGTCGCTGAGACCCAATCCCAGCTCCCGCCTCTGAGGCTCACCTATCCTCAGCGCACGGAGATCTTGTCTGCTCCTCCGATGACCGGGTACACGATGGAGCAGATTGCAGAGCAAGATGCCAAGATCTTGGCCAAGAAGAAAGCCATCAAGGCTGGCAAATCTCATAACACAGGCTAGTGCAAGGGGGTGAAGGGAACCATGAAGTGGGAACCGTTCCTCTCGGCGTTCGCGCTCAATCAGATGTGCGAAATCATCAAGAGCGGCGTGAGAACGGAGAAGGGGTTCAAAGAGGTGCACCTCAACACAGGGGACATATCTCGGTATTAACTAATTTTAGTAACATCCCTATGATTCCCTTGTGTAACCTTGCTAACCTCCCTGCAATTCCATGTCTTAGGATCACCCCAAGGATGATGAGTATCTAAACAAGCCTATCACCAACTATAGGCAGATGGAGGCCATCTTCTCCTACGACCTTACCACTGGCAGGTTTGCAATGGGCTCTAGTGAGCCTCTTGGCGAGCCAAGCCTTGAATACATGCAGACCCAGGAGTCAGAGACAGTGGTGCTTGATGAAGAGGCCGAGACCAATGCCGCCGCATGTTCTCCTGCTACCGGCGTTGGTCAAGGTGGCAACAAAAATGCCTATGTTGTTGCTGGCTTTGATCCTTGCAAGAAGAGGAAGAGGTCACTGCTGGGAGAGGAGGACGTCGTCGCCATCACATGCATGACCGAGGACATGAAAGCGGTGGAGACCGCCATCTCCACCGCCCTCCCGATGTGCACCCATCTCTGCATAACGCCATCATGGCCGCCAAAGGCTACAACCCCGAGGATCGATGGTGGAACTCGACACATTCGACAACAAGGCTATGGGCAACGACTTTTTCAGATGGCGGAGGACCACAGGATCTCGGCTGGGACCTTCTGGTATAGTGCTTGCTCCCTGATCATGGAGATGGTGCCAGTAGTGCATGCATGATGAAGAAGTTGTATATTGTGAAGTAGCTAGGGACTTGATGAAAACTTATGCCTGTTTATTTTGAGGTGGTATATACTAACCCCTCACATGATGGAGAACTTATGCGATGGTAGGATTGCATCCCTTTTGATGTGGTGGTAGGATAACACCATAGGTGTTGGTGGTGATCAGTTGGATCACACTAACTTGGTAGGTTGGAACCGATGCTTGTGCCCGTATGATCATGCATGCTTAACTAGTTTATGTTTATTGCCTTTTGTTATTTGTGAACTTGATCTGCCTTTAGTTGTGATTCTTATATAGTTATATATGTGTTATGTCTCATAGAAATACAACCGGTATGTGGTGTACTACCAAGAAGCCGAATCTAATAGAAACACAAGCGGTATGTGATGTACTACGGTAAAAGGCGAAATCTACCAAGACATGGGAGGTGCAACAAGTGACAGTTACTAGCACAACCTTCATAAAGGGTTTGAGACTCTAAAGCGAGCACAAAAAGCCTACTCTAAGTTCTTAGCGGAGCATCCACAGAAACCGTGCAATATATGAACATCAATTTCACTCCACCGCCATCGGTTCATCAACAAGTTCGTCCACATGAGCAGTTTTCACCTACAAAGGATGCAAGTATGATGAAAGACATCATCATCGTCGGCCTGATCGTGGATCGATCATGTAAGATCTTAAATCCTAATGACTAGTTGGTAAACTCACCATTTTGCCATGCGAGGTAACCACATTGGACCGGATGCGGGCTTCCAAACATACAACTTTGCACCAGCCGAGCTTAATCTGGAAAACCAAATAAAGTGGTCATATGAGCTTTCCTAGTGGAAAAATGAAAATACAGCCAATCAAATAAACTGTCCATCCTGGCCAAGGACAATCTCCCAATACAGCATTCACTTGGGTCAAGTGGAAAAAACGTAGAAATTCCGACCAAAGCAACAAACACTCCGTGAATGAATTCGTAGTGGTACTGGCTCGAACTGTCGGCGAAGAGCTAGCTAGCATATGTTGCCCCGCCGCCACCAGCCAGGGAAATCGGCGGCCCGTGCATCGGCCAAACGAGCAAAACAAAAGCATAGCATGCTGCATACGGCAGGCCAAGGGTGCTCAAAACAAATATGAAAGCATGGCCGAGATTTCATTGGCATGTCTCAGGGATCTGATTTGGCCGTCCGGGTCCCCAGCCTACGCGCTAGACGTGCTCCATTTCCAGCCTTGGAGAAAGTGTGTCTTGTACTACACATTGGTGTCTACAGTATATATTGGCACGCCTCTACTCTCAACTTGTTCGTGCCTTTTTCACTATTAAACTGTAATCCTTTTTAAAACAAAGCAAAGATTTGCAATTTTAATTAATTAAGAAGAGGCTTTAAAGGTCTTACAAACCCAGTCTTGGCAAAAGCCGAGGTACATAAAGAACACGGGTCTACTCTTCTGACATTATATTTCACGTCTTTTGTGACGGCGAGGCGCCATAGGGGTAACCTCATCTTTTATTTTGGAGAGTAGAGTGGCATTGTTGGTGTTGTTGCTTGATTTCGGAAGACGCGGGCATTTTGTCCCTTCCAAACTTTAAACGAGACCAACATCACAAGCGAAGCTATTGCTTTCCTTGATCCTCCTCATTTGTGGATCCCTTCGACCCACCAATCCTTGCCCGAATGCATAGCATGACAATCCCTCGATTGCATATTATCTAAGCCTAGCCAAGTCTTACGATCGGACCACACCCACAAAGTGAACGGCTTTGGAACAATAGGCGGCCTATTCTTGCGTTTGGTTGCAAAGCTTGTATAAGTCACAACTTTGCCAACCTATTTTTTGGAGTCTATCCGCTGACCATACACGGTTTTAAAGGACCAACCAAGTGAATATTTTGCACTTGGGGGTGCATGGTTTCCACCAACGAGGGCATGGTGTTGGTTGTGAGGCCAAGGAATTGCATCGTGTAGGCCTACCGAGCCGAATATCACCAACTATTTGTGTGCTTACAAGTTATTGAGTCCAAGAGTTCATTGTTCAAGTGGATATTGTGGAGTACTAGCTCCCAAAGCTTTCTCCGCCGTTAGAAATATAAGATGTTTTAGGTTTGTGAAGGAGTGTGTCTAGCACCTTTTACAGTATAGGTTCAAATAAATCTGAGCGTTGAAAGATGTTCGATACATCTCATTCACAAACCTAAAACATCTTATATTTCTAAACCAAGAAGAATAATTGAAGGAGACATGTGGTCTACTGAACTGCATCTTGTTTGTGCTTTTACTTGGCAATGAAAACAATCCGCAACCATTCAGATCAAAGCATGCCGATAACGAACTCGGGTGGCGTCAAAGAAAACTAAGCCGGCACGAAAACATTAGCTACCTGAATCCCGTATTAAGCCCACGCTTTATCACTTTTATGATGCCCTTTGCGGCTTTGCATCCAGTGTAGCAGCTGTTTAGCTGCTCCGAGAGGTCGGCCGTCGTCCGTCGTCAGAGCCGATACGCCGCTTTCAGCGCCCCAGCTCCACTCCACCATATATATCTCCATTGGTCTGTTATGGACGTCATCACCATCTCCGTTTCTTCGATCAAGACAACAAAGATCTTCTCTCTGAATAGTGAAAAGCGAGAATATTCTAGCCAACTAAAGAACTCTCCTTCCCTTTCCTTTATGAAACGAATCAAGTATAGCTAGGTGATGGTGACGGGACGGGTGCATATGTACTAGCCAAAGAGCCAAGGCTTTTGTTAAGCGACCCTGAGCTTTCGTGGTGCCATCGAGCTGGTGATTTCTGATCGATGGGCATCTTTCGCATATTCTGGTTCAAGTGGAATCGGTCAGTTGCATATAGTACATTGGACAAGTTCGATGGACTGGTGAATGTGGTGTACTGATGGATCCAGTCCAAGAACAGCGATGTCTGCATTCTCTAATGCTGTACTCTAGCTGTGTCCGCTCTGCCTGGTGCCGGGATATTTGAGCATTTGTCACATTTTACTTGATCGTTTGTATATCTGAGATCGATCATGCGGAACTACTTCGGTCCTAATACGGTGTATCCTGAGCAATTATTTCTCTGCCGGTTTAGGATGCCCACCGAGTTGTTCAAGGCCTAGTGATGAACGTGTGAATATCCATGATCGCTTCTTTGAGCAGAGGAGTGCTTCTAGAGAACTTAGTCATAACACCTACCAAAAGGTGACAGCCGCATTGTTACTTCTTGAAGGTGTCACTATTGGAGTGGTTGAACTTACGTCCGTTGTTACGGTGGTGTTAAGTGTACTAAAAGGAATTAATCGTTGTAGCGGGACTTCTTATTTTCTGTAATTATTTTTTTCTATAACGTGTGCATCCGTAAGGCCTGTAGGGCAATGTGATGTTGCAGAGGATAGATGTAATTGGTATCTTAGCGATATTAATGTATGCTATCTGTCAAAAAAAATGATTACATGCGATGGAGGTGGTAGAACTGTCCCGTGGCATGGCTCAGACAGTTCAGAGGGCACAAGAAGGATTCCAGTATTAGGGGTGGAATCGAGCCGAGCCGAGCCGGCTCGTGGCTCGGCTCGGTCGGGCTCGACTAAATTCGAGCCGAGCCTAGGCTCGGCTTGCCACACAGAAACACCAAAAAATGGGCTCGCGGCTCGGCTCGGAAGGCTCGGAGCTCGTTCGTACGGCTCGACGAGCCAAACACCACGAGCGATGCTGAGAAGAAAATCCTTGATTTCCCGTCCCTCTCGTCTCCCAGACCCCGGTCCCCCGCTTGAGTCCACGCCGCCACCGGTGCCGGCTGCCACGACCTACGTCGGCCGACACCACCGTGAGCCTCCTCTTCCTCCTCCGGACCTCCTCCCATGGATCCCACCAAGCCCTCTTGCTCCTCCGCTAGATCCTCGCGACGCGCAGTCCTCTCGTCTAGGATTAGCCGAGGCCGCCGCCCTTATCGCCCGCCTCCCTCCGCGCCGCCCTCCGCCCTTGACCTCACGCCGCCATTAACGTCTGCGATTAGTGTGAGCTCTCAGATCTCATAGTCCATCTGACACAAATATTTGGTCCGTCCGTCTCCAAAGGTTTTTCTCGTCTGTTCCCTAACAAAACCGGTCTCCTATGTTGTTTGTACTTTGTACATGTAACCAATCTAGAGCTTCTAATTTGTTTGTTCTTTCATGGTCAAAGAGTGAAGACATGGTTTGCAGTACGGGGCCCCTTTGAGTCGTATGGCTGAGCAAAAACCCGGTCTCCTATGTTATTTCTGTAATTTTCTTTCTTTTCAAGTAATAATTGGTACGAGATTAGGCTAGTATCTATTTTCTGATATTGTAGTTGTACGGCTTCTTTCCTATTGCATCTAGCAGTTAGCTGGAGCATCGTAGCAATTGACTTCTCTCCTATACATTAGCTACATATGTACATCTGTATTGTGCTGGGTGTTTAGAATGCATCCCAATTGGTACTTTGATACATTTGTGACTGTCTAAATGTGTGATTATGATGTTGTAGATTTGTATTGTGAATTATCTGTTTGGTTTGTATTGTGAACTTGTGATGTATGACATGTTATATTTATTGATACTTTGTAAAACTTGGTATACTATGATTATGATACGCATGTATTCATGTTCATTTGTTATTTATAATTGTGAATCATTACATATTTAGGAAATGCCATGGCAAATTTTTTAATTACACCGAGCCTTCGAGCCGGCTTGCGAGCTTCACCGATCTGGCTTGTCGAGCCGCGAGCCTGAGTTTTAGGATTTAGGCTTGGCTTGTCCAACCTTCGAGCCGAACCGAGCTCGAGCCAAACCTTGTCGAGCCCGAGCCGAGCCTCGAGCCTCGAGCTTTGTGTCCACCCCTCTCCAGTATCATTCTCGATGACCATGAAACTTGGGTATGGCATGCATTTTATTGGGATGCGCGGTTCTTGCAGTGACATCAATGTTTTTCAACGGTCTACTCTTTGCTAAGCTAGGATTTTTGTGATGAATGCCATGATGTTTGTGTGTTTATTTGTGGCCTCCTTGATGAACCATTTGATAAAGAAATTTGTATTGTGATATAGTAATTAAGTAATATTTGGGTTTTGTTTGTTTACTTTCATTTGAGACAAAGTTTCATATGAATATGTATGCAAATGGGGAGAAGAAACAGAGGTTGTGGCCCCCAGTAGACATGCCCTATTTTACATCATCAACTGATGTGCTACAAAAATACATCATCTAAGCATGCCCTATACCTGTTAGAGATGCTCTGCTCGAGCAAGCATGAACGGAATGTGCCAGCTTTGTCGGCTCTATCTCGTGCATGCATGCACCCTAATGACCAACATTAGACATGTAATATATCGATAGTATACGAGTACACCATATCGTATACATACCAAATTGTATTAGCCACGTGAGGGACTTTTCTCATCTGATATAACACGCAACCGGTGCCTCAAGAGAGGTTACACCGCGCCACCTACGATTTTTACATGGTATCTAGAGCCCCTTCTGTCCCTTCTAGTTAGTCGTCGCCGCCGGAAGTTCCATCCGCGTCGCCACCAGGAAACAAATTGCTGGAAGCAATCGTCAGGACAAGGACCTTCCTCATCGACATGGGATTAAATTCCCTCAACCCCCTACGTCTCTTCTAAAGTATCCGATCTAGATCGCTGTTGTAGGACCTGATCTTCATAGCCAACACCACGACCCAACTTTTTTCTTCCCGCCAGGATCCATGACGACCTCTTTGTCCTCTGCAGTGTCGGGTTGCATTGGTGCACCGCCCGCAATCAAACTCGCTCGGGAGAATTTTCTCTACTAGCAGGCCCTTGTGCTACCCACCCTTCGTGCCTCCCGTGTCATGGGCCTCCTTGAGGGGACCGACCATGCAACGCCTGAGGGACTAGAGGCTGAAGATGAGAATAAGAAGAAGGTGTCGATCCCTAATATGGAGTACGACGCCTAGGCCACCAAGGATCAGCAGGTTGTGAGCTTCCTCATCAACTCCTCTCTCGAGGATGTCTTGCCTCATGTTTTTGGCGTAGGGAGTGTGCTGCATGCTATGTACTCCACCCAGTCCAAGTCTCGGGTTTCCACCCTTCGTGGGGCCCTCATGTAACATTCCAGCATTAGAGCTTAGAAATAAGCTGAACTTAGATGTGTGTTGTGGCATCCCGCAAAACCACTACTAGAAAATCGCGTTGTTTTTGTGCATTGCATCATCATGACCGCATGATCATGTCATCATGCCACATTGCATTTGAGCATCGTCATCATCATGCATATTATTTTACTTGAAACTATGTTGCGAAAGTCTACTGTTTTCTGAAAACTAGCCCTCCTTCTATTTCAAATTAAACCCCGGATGCTTCCGGATATTTTGTTTGTCTAAAAACTATTTACAAAAGTTTATTGCAAATTAAATAAAAGTTATATTATTTTTAGGGGGCAGCCAACTGGCCGACCGACCCAGTTACCCCAAGACAAATCAGCCTACCCAAAATCCTTTTCTACTCAATCCTAATCTACCCACCCCTCCCGCCACCCCACCCCCCCCAAAAATCTGCCCACCTCATCACCTCCCTCCTATCCAACCCCAACTGGCCACCACCTCTCTCACCACTCCCCACTCAACCCGCACTCAACACCACACACTCACCCCACTCAGTGATCCCCACCCCACACAAAGAACCCACCCCGCCCGCCTGACCCACTCCCACCCCCGCCTCTCTCCCTCACCTGCCTCTCTCCCGACGCACCACCCGGTCCTCTCCCACCGCCTCGCCCCTCCGAGCTCAGGCTGGCCCGTGTGGACCCGTCGCCGTCGGCCCTCCGTCGGAGCATGACGCCTGGGTCTCCTCCAGCCTTGGCGCCTCAAGCCAGGCTCGCGCCTCCAACCATGACCACCTCCCACTGCCGCCCACCTCCTCAACCTCACGCCAGAGGCCCTCCTCCTCCGTGCTTCGCCAGGCCGCCCTTCCAGGTCACGGTGGCCGCCTCTCCTCAAGGCCTCCGTGGCCTCCTGTCGCGCCTCCTCGTGTCCCAGCGCTGCGCCCGTGAGCCGCTCCTCGAAACACGCCTCGCCGAGTCCCACAGTCAGATGATCGCCTCGGTGGATGCCTCGCTCATTGCAGTACGGCTCCAAGGACGCGGTCTACTCCAGTTCAGTCGTCGTCATCTTTTCGAGCTATGCTACTCGCAGTACAATTGTTGCCGACCAAGGTCTGCTAGTGAACAAGCCCAACAAAATAGACAAGGAGGTCCATCGACAAGTTTTCCAAGATCATCTCGAGCTGCCGTCTGTTTGACCAAGGTCGACACCGAACCCAAATAGCGCCCTATTCCAAGATCTTCGTCCTGGGCCAACAATATCTCCATCGCGGGCTCAAGTTCCCCCTCGGATGCACCAAGATCTACTTCACGGATCCGAAGACCGATCCCGAACCCGGCACCACGCCAAGTACTCCTTCCGAACCCGAACCTCGAATCGCCAAGTTCGCCAAGACCCGTTCCGGTTCCGATTGTCGAGCCGAACCTGGAACCCGAAACCTCCCCAAGATCTACGCTATGAACAACAAGGCCGTTGGAGTGGAATCGACAAGATCTACCGCCGGACGCCAAGTACTTCCCTCGGACGCCAAAACCTGAACCTGATGAACGCCAAGATCGCCACGAGGACGACAAGTTCTTCTTCCCGAACGCCAATACCGACCCGATACGTGGACCCGACAAGATCTTCTCGACGACAAGATCGACCGCTTGGAACCAAGATCTCCGGCACGTCACGACAAGTTCTCCATCTTGTAACCGATCCCGTCGAACCCGGAACCCTGAGACCGAACCCCGAACCCCTCGGAACCCCAAGATCGTCGAACCCTAATGTGTGAACCTTTTTCTGAGCCCTATTTTATAAATGCTATATATAAAACTTGTTGCATATTTAATTGTTCATGCATGCATATTGTCATGTTGTTTGGGGACCTTTAGCAGATTCACCGTATAATTAAATATGGGGTCCATATGCGGGCAAATCTAGCCTTATATTGGCCTCATTTAAATTTGTGTAGCGAACCGGTAACCTATCTTGCCCTGTTATTACAACATTTAATTTGCGGGGGTTCTAAATAACTGGAACCGTTTAATTAATTGTCGGGACCCCGGTTCCGCTTAATATTGCCTAATTGCATCGCACCTTTGCCATATCATACATCATATATGCATCATGCCCGATCTTTTGCCGTAGTATTAAATAGTGCATCCGGTGTTTATTCTAGTGTTTTGCTTCTTCGCGGATAAGGCCGTTGAGTTGATGCGAGTGTCGACCCGATCTTCGGTTGAACCTTCGGCAATGTTTTCAAAGAGCATCTTCCCTTTCTACCTATCTTACTTTTATAGTATTTATTCCTCCTGTTGACCTATTGCTATACGTGTTGCGATGCTCTAGTTTCGCATTCGTGATATCCCTTGCAGCCTTATATTGCCTTGGACACATCCTATTACACCGTTGTTTGGTAGATAGTTGGACTTGCGCGTCGTAGTCGCTTGCTCAAGTGATGTTGCGTCCAATTACTACCACCTTGTTGGAGTGCTGCCATATGCTTTATGTTGGAGATGATTATGGCTTTACTTATCGTTCACTTTAATTACTGTTTAATAACTAAAATTGAAGTAAGTAAGCAGAGGCACATGTGGGAAATAGATGTTATTTGGTTGTTAACCGTCCACTTGTGTCCCGTAGGACCCCGAGTACTTGATACCTGTTCCTTGAATTTTCGCTATCCACATCCGGAGGATTATGGGACCCCGAGCCGAGCTTGATTCATTCTTATTTCTTGGGGCCACAAACTAGTTTGAGGTTTTATTTACGATCCTGTACTTATGCCATGCTTCGCTTTATTACAATTGTGCGATGGATAGCACTGTCTTTGTTTAGGTAAGCGGAGTGTTTTCATGTATCGACAAGCCCAGCTTTGGGTTCCAAGTTTACAACCATTGTCGCAAACCTTAAGTCCGTCTCGGAGTCAGCTAACTTCGTTATGGTCTACTCAATGGGTGGCCCCAGAAATATTTCTGAATCTGTGATTGCTTTGTCGTGAAGGCCTCGTTGGGTTTTGATTTGGTTTTCCGAGGTTGATCGAGTGTGTTGCTATTTGTGCACCTACTCGCAGTGGTAAAACTTCTAAAGCCGTGTCCGCGGTTATGGACGACTTGGAGCACAGTATCTCGATCATAGACAACTATAACTAAAGTAGTGCTATAAATTTGACTTTATAATGACTAGTAATCAGCTTTACTATAATGGAATGGCTAAATAAAACTGCCAACAATTGCTTGTTTGGATTGTCGCTTGCGACAATTGTATCTGACTAGTAAGTATGGCAACTACAACGGAATGGCTAAATAAAAGTACCAACAACTGCTGGGTTTGGGAAATCTCATGCTAATTGTATCTGACTAGTAAGTGTTGCAACTACAATGGAATGGTTAAATAAAACTGCCCACTGCTTATTTTATCAGGATGAATATCTACACCTGACTAGTAATTGCTGCAACGACAACTGAATAATTAAAACTGCCAACTGTGTGAGTTCCTCGGTTGACTTCCTCGTTTGGTATCGAGGGGAAAACACCAGGATGGGTTTGATTGATGGTAGCATCAGGTAGGTTCCGAATAGGTCTTTCTTTCCCCTCTCTGTAGCCGACAGTTGTATCGAGTCTCTATAGGTTGTTTAGTGCATCTTTGCTGCGCCATCCACCATACCTATGTATGCGAGGACCGCGAATTCTAGCCTCGCGTGTCTTGGCCTCGATCGACGCTCCTCTTTTCCTTTGCCCTTTGTCGGCACCTTTTGTTTAAGCAGGTTTTGAGGTCGACGTCGTTAGCGAGGTTACCCTTCCGGCTTGGGGCAGGTTCTGGACGCCATTGGTTATTCTTCAGGGCTCTTAGCCCCATTTGCATCTTGTCCGTAGTCGGACGCTCTACCGTTTTCAAGGTGATTTGGATCTTTGTACTGTATATCTGTATTCTTGACTCATGGAGTCGTGTTGTATATATATCTGTTCTGTGGGTCCCATCGAGGACTGTTGTGTAATGTTATTACTTCGTTTTCCACCCACACGAAAGTGCCTGGTGGGCACCTTTGAATCGTTTCTATGCGGGTTTGGCGGGAATCGCTGAAACTTGCATAGGGTCGATTCTGAGGGTGTTACATGTGTATTGCATTCATGCATAGAAAATCTGAATAATTTTCACGCTTTTGAACAAAACTTGTCAAAGTGATTGAAGCTTCTCTTAACTTGATGGAATTGAAGTACATCATCAAGTTGACCACGATAAGTTTCAATATGACCTTTGTTAAAACCTTATTTTGGGTAAAGAAGATTTGATCTAAGGGTAGATCAAATGTAATAAAACTAAACCACAACACATTTCTTAATGATTAATATTTTATCCTTAAGAGACCATGATGGTGCTGACGTGGAGCACTTCGTTGGAAACCCCAAGAGCAAGGTGTGATGAGCACAACAACAAGTCTTCCCTCAGTAGAGACCGAGGTTATCGAACCAGAAGGAGGAAGGAAACGTCACACAGGTGTTGCAAGCAACGCGGAGATCTGCACAACACAAACTCAAGATTTGGCCCCAATGAATCAGTGAGGTTGTCAAGCTCACCGGTTTGCTGTAACAAAGGATTAAACGTATGGTGTGGAAGGTAATGGTTTGCAGCAAGTAAACAAGTAACAGTGAAAGATGTATTAATGGTAAAGATTGAACCGGGGTCCATAGTTCACTAGAGGTGATCTCCTTAGATAAACAACATGGCATGAAGGGTAAACAAATTACAACAGGGAAATTGACAAGAACTGAGCAAGACATAACAATGCAATTACTAGTCAAAAAGATCCTATGAGATTCGATTGGGAAATACAACAAGATACATAGACCGCCATCCAACTACATCTATGACTAGAAGTCCACCTTCAGGTTATCATCCGAACCCCCTTCAGTATTAAGTTGCAAGCAACAAACAACTGCTTTAAGCAAAGTGTGTAAGGTAAACAGTCCACATGTTCCATGAACAAGAGACCGTTGTTTTCTCCCTAGTAGAAACAACACATCTACAACCGAAGAGATTTATGCCACTTCCCTTGATTAAGTAGAGGCATGATCCCACTATCGAGCATAAATACCCCCTTTTGGAGTCACTAGAAACTACTTGGCCAAGATAGATACTAACAACAGAGAGCATGCAAGATCACAAACAACACAGACATGATAGAATCATAAAGACAAAACCATTAATAAAACCAACATAATAATCTCAATATCCATCGGATCCCATAAACACAACATGCATGATTACAAATAGATTAGATATTGATCATGAACAGAGCTCACAAGATCTATACATGAAAGCACAAGGAGGAGATACAACCATCTTGCTACTACATGGACCCATAGTCCAAGGTGGAACTACTCATGCATCATACCGGAGAGAAAGCCTCCGGGATGATCTCCCCTCCGGCAGGGTGCCGGGAAAAACTTTAGATCCCCCCGATCTAGGGACGATGGTGGCGGCGGATAGAGACGGTTTCGTGGATATTTGATCGGGTGCTTAGGGTTTCTGCATCGGGGGCTTCTTATAGGCGAAGGGGGAGGCCGAGGCGGCCAGGGGTCACACCTGCCAGCGCAGCCCACCTCGGCGCCTAGGGGTTTGGCTGCCTGCACGCATCTGCCCCCTCTGGACTTCTTGTTCCCCACGGAAAGTTATTGACTTTGGCTTTTGTCCCGTCCAATTTCGAGAATATTTCCTTACTAGCTTTTCTGGAACCAAAAACAACAAAAAATAGGCAACTGGCACTGTGGCAACATGCTAATCGGTTAGTACCAGAAAACATGTAAAAAGCACCTCAAAGTGTAGACAAGCAAAGCAAAGTAGATACTAAACAAGCATGGAGCATCAAAAATTATAGATACGTTTCTGACGTATCAAGCATCCCGAAGCTTAACTCCTGCTCGTCCTCGAGTAGGTAAGTGATAAAAGAATAATTTTTGAGGTGGCATGCACCCTCACAATAAAGATCCAACCATTTGCAAGCATTGAAAGCTGGGATCAAAGAACTCTAAACATGTGCATGAAAGATGGAGTTCTAACAATACGACATAGTAACTATGCATACAACATGAAGGGCTACAACCAAAGATCATGAATAACATGCATTGAAAACGTTTGTTTGTTTCACATACAGAAAACATGGCATAGTGGCAATCAGCTTGTCCCTCATAGAGTATAAAATAGATGCATAGGACACCTTCAAAGTTCACAAGCATGAATAGAAACAAATAGCACAAGAACAAGTTATATCACAATATGCATCAATCAATAAGCTTTGGAACACTGCACACATAATGACAACTATGCTCACTTAATGGTGCCTAAAGATAGAAGGTGGAGACTCAATAATGGTGGAAAAAGGCATTTCTGTAAAGGAAGCAGGGATTTCAAGTTTCAAAAAGAGCTTCCAAAAATTATGGTACTTGTTAGCTTTCAGCCCTCATTGCCCCTATCATAAGCATCTTGAAGTGATTAAGGTTAAAGTGAACAAAGATGGAGTATATGTGACAAAGTATAAGTTGGCAATCTCAAGTCCCTTGAATACGAGGGCCACACCTCATGCTACTCAACTTCTCACACTGTAAGTTCGTATCATAAGTATTTGCATATCATAGAGAACCGCCAATGTGGTACCCTTGCACATGGTACATGAGCTTTCCCATAACCAAAATGACAAGGCAAGCGGACAATGAGCATCTCAGCGATCTTTTTATTTACCATATGCATAGCTTTTTATTGAGGATGCTTCATAGATAGCTCACTATGGTGATCTTGCAAGGTTCCACCATGATTAGGCATAGCTTAGGCTAGCGGCCTGGCGTTTCTCTAAACAAAATACAAACTCCATGGACTTACAAGTTCCTCTTTATTTCACCGGTGACATCCATAGACAAAAGAGCATGATATCAACTGAGTACAAAATCAGGTGCAATGTTGAAAACATTCCCGTGACAAACGATTACGCTAATTCCAACGTATAAGTGCAAGCATATACAACATAGATGACACAATGGTTCAAGTTTATTAGGGCAAAGAATATAAAGTGTGCCATCAAGTTTGTGTGGGCTTTAATCACTAAGTTTTCACATAATAAAATAGTTTTAAATTGGAAGATAGTGAAAACAAGAATATACTTGGAATGGTGTAACACACCATGCATAGGAGTTTATAGTGGACACTTTGGAATAACTTGGTTCTTTGGGAGTTGGAATCATGAGTAGAGCTTACTCATACAAGTGGAGGCTAGCTAAATACTGGGATCAACCGACTAAGAGAGCATAATGTCCATAATCATGTAGAGCAACAAAGCATTACTAATCAAAGCATAGAGTGGTACTACAAGTCAAGAACTAAATGATCATGGAGGCTAATGGTGACTTGTCATAGTCATAACATGGTGTGAGCATGTGCCAATTCAACCCAAACAAAGCATTAAAGGAGAATACCATAATACTATACTTTTGCATGCTAAAACAACACATAATTTCTTCAAGGCACACTAAGCAATACCAATTGTTTGGAACAAGACATGCTACAACAATAATCACTAAGCATAAGGTCAAAACAAAACCTAGCATGTCATGCTAAAGTCTAAGTCACAGTCAATGCAAACTCCTCTTGGACCACAAGCAAGAACTGACTACTCCTTTCCAACACCAAGAAAACTTATTTGCAAAACAACACAACGAGAACGGGGGGTCCAAACTACTTTATTCAAGCAAACTAAACAACCTAAGCAAAGAAAACGAAAACTAAGATGCTCCAAGAACAACACAACAGTGCATGAAACAATAAAAACAAAGTGTCTAGACAGACCTGAGCTTTTTATTGATGAAGAAGGGGATGCCTTGGGCATCCCCAAGCTTTGACGCTTGTACATCTTGGATATTTCTTGGGGTGACACCGTGGTGGAATCCCTAAGCTTGAGCTTTTGTCTATTATTCATCTTATTGCATCATTCTCTCTCTACACCTGAAATTTTCCTTCATACAAAACTTCACACAATCTTCATTAGCAACATTAGTTTATTTAAAAGATATTAGACCTCTAGCAAAGCTTTGTAACAGCAAGGCTTTTCACTAAAAACACAAGCTACTATAGTAACTCCTTCAAAAAGCTCAATTCCCCAAAAGAGAACTCAAAAAGGAATCAATAAGAAGCAAAAATGCAAATAATGGCAGAAATCTGTCAAAACAAACCAGCAGGTAGAAACTGATTTTTGTCGAAGACTTTCTGTTGCTCAAATCAAAAAGTGTTGAACTAACGAAAGTTAGCTAACATACTGGGGAATTTATTCGCAAATTTTGAGCTCAATCCGAGTTACAGAGACTCCTCACGAATTTTTATGGTGGAGGACGGGAATCTGTTTCGGGATAGCAACTCCCCAAATCTTACTTCCCTCTCATTAGAGGTAATTCTTGGCACAAAAAGCAAACAAAAAGGATAAGGAAAGGTCATTACTGAAGTAATAACTTCCAAGACTCAAGAAAACTCTTGGGTTATCTCCCAACAAGTACTTTTCTTTAACGCCTTTAAGTTAGGCACAAGAAGCAAGAAGAGTCAAGTATTTTCAAATGACGAAGCAACCTTCTTGTTCTTTTCTTTCTTACCTTTCTTCTTTTCTTTAGGGAAGATGTGATTTCTGAGAAAAATGCATGATTCCTTTTCCCACATCTATCACTGCCCCAAGGTGTTTCAGTAGAGATCTTCCAAGTGTGATATGTCCTTTGCCTACACATTCAATAACAAGATAATCAGTAGTCACCATTTTCCCTGAGATTTTTTGTAAACACACCTTCAGCTATTCCAATGGGTAATATAGTGGCATTGTTGGTAAGAGAGATTTACTCTCCTCCTTCAGTAAGCCCCCAAAGACTCAAGGAATCATAAATATCTTTAGGCATGAGATAAAATTTAGACATGATATCACAGCGAGCATCAAAAAGTGTAGTGTTTATTTAGACTTTGATTATGGGAAACCACTTTGAAGGCTCAGAATTTATGGGAACATAATCATGGTAAGCCCTAAGCATGTGGTAGCAACTATTCATAGCAGCAATACCGGTCTCAAGGGTGTTCAACCTAGCAAAAATATTTGTGAAAGAGGAATCAGACTTGCGAGGTGTACCATAAATCATGATCAATTTCTTTATGGCATCAAAATCTTCATCCTCAGTACATACTAAAAAATCTTTCACAGCCACAACATCCAAAGCATATCTATAACGAAGAGCAATACCGCGGTAGAAACTATCAATAACCAAGCTAAGGCTCACCTTAGGCTCAGTTTCCCTCTGCAAAGCAGAGATTTTGGACCAAGATTCTTTAAAACTTTCTTCACTTTTTTGCTTAAAAGTGGAGATTTATACCATAGGGGAAATAAAGGTTGGTCCAAAACTAGACATGGTAGCAACTAGAGTAGGAACTAATTTTTTTTGTGTTTTTTGAATAAAGAAAGCAAACCAAACTAGACTAATTGTTTGGTTTTTTTTTGAAAAGAGGCAAACAAAACCAAGCAAAAGAAACAAAGCAAACTAAAAACAAAGTAAAGATAAAGGAAGTGGAGGACTCCCCTAGTGAATATGTCCTTAGCCTCCCCGGCAACGGCGCCAGAAAACTTGTTGATGGTGCTGACGTGGAGCACTTCGTTGGAAACCCCAAGAGCAAGGTGTGATGAGCACATCAACAAGTCTTCCCTCAGTAGATACCGAGGTTATCGAACCATAAAGAGGAAGGAAACTTCACACAGGTGTTGCGAGAAGGCCTCCGGGATGATCTCCCCTCCGGCAGGGTGGAACTACTCACACATCGTCCAAGGTGGAACTACTCACGCATCATACCGGAGAGAAGGCCTCCGGGATGATCTCCCCTCCGGCAGGGTGCCGGGAAGAACTTCAGATCCCCCCGATCTAGGGACGATGGTGGCGACGGATACAGACGGTTTATTGGAGATTTGATCGGGTGCTTAGGGTTTCTACATCGGGGGCTTCTTATAGGCGAAGGGGGAGGCCGAGGAGGCGGCCAGAGGAGCCACACCCCTGCCAGGCGTGGGCCCACCCCTGGCTGTGCCTAGGGGGGTTTGGCTGCCCTGGCACGCCTCTCTGTCTCCCCTCTGGACTTCTTGTTCCCCATGGAAAGTTATTGACTTTGGCTTTTGTCCCGTCCAATTCCGAGAATATTTCCTTACTAGCTTTTCTGGAACCAAAAACAACAGAAAATAGGCAACTGGCACTGTGGCAACATGTTAATAGGTTAGTACCAGAAAACATGTAAAAATCACCTCAAAGTGTAGAAAAGCAAAGCAAAGTAGATACTAAACAAGCATGGAGCATCAAAAATTATAGATACGTTTCTGACGTATCAGACCATCTCATAGTATTAATTACAACAACTCATGAATACCAAGTTAAGAATATAACACAAGTAACAAGAATGTAATAACTAAATCTTGACCTATCTTATCCTTATATATTTCTACCATGAGCACCATGGTAATACCTAACTTTAACTCTTTAGTTGTATTGAGTAGGAAGGAAATAAAGTTAAGACCATTCACCACATATCTTTCTTTCCATATCAATCCTTATCATCTCTATTAAACCTTATTCTAATATCTGTTAATCATCAATGTGGAGTGATCAATCCTTAATCTATCAATTCTTAACCTATCAATTCTTGATCTATCAAATCTTGTTCTTATCATAGCATTCACTTTAAAGCCTTTAAAGGAAGAAGTAAGAAGATATGAGTAGTTATGCTAGTTTTAGATATCATCTATAGAATGGGAGTGTTTGAAGAGAATCAAATCAATATGATAATTGGTGGAGTTAACTCAGTCCTAAAGGGAATAGAAGAGTTATCTGGAAGACATGTGTATATGGTAACAAAGAAGATTATAAGGATGAATTCTGAAGATAGTTACCGAGGAGTAATTTTATTGGATCAAGTAGGCATAGTCAATGAATAATATCTCTTAGCCAAACAGAGGTACTAAGAAGATAATTATAATACAACTGTGATGTTGTATTAATGGAAACCTTGATTAGCCAACTAGAAACCTATGCCATAAATGATCAAAGGATTATAATGATCATGCTTACGTCACTAAGAATGATTGATTATATGATGCATAAGTGACATTGGTGGATAGAACATGATTAAACCCTAGTATAGATATGTTATCCTAGGTTAATCATGACAAGTCACAATGGTATAATGTGAAGTTGGAATATGAGTTACTGGAGGTAAGTAGAGATAAGATAGTATGATTAAGCTAATGCTAGAGCAACATTGAATTATAGAAGTAGTATTATTCCTCTTAAAGGATAGTAAACACTGGAGGTGAAGTAGGAATTGTTATTAACATCCATTGGATAAATATTAGTGATGAATGCAGACAAAAGTAACTACTTGTTGGATTAGAGGTTATCATTAGTAGTTTGATATAACCAAGTGTAGATATAAGAAGATTATGAAAAGCTTCAGTGACAAGCTTCTTAGATTTATAAGTGAGATTACAAAGTAATTTGTGAAGTAAGAGAGTAATAATTCAAGTGGAATTGGATTCATTAAAATAATTCTAGAAGTGTGAAATTATCTCTATGAAGAGAATATGTAGAGCTTTAGTGTCAAGCTAATTGGATTTACAAAGGAATTTAGAAGGAGGAAGTATTGGTAAGAATATACTTGTGAAGTAAAGATCATCATGTTAATACATGATGATAAATATGAAGAAGTAGTATATCTAGAAAAGGAGTTCTTTGGTTTGAAGCAAATACTTATGAAGCAGGGAAAGATAGGAATTCTTGATAAACATTCAACTATATCTCTATAGCAAGATTGATATATATTTCATATGCTTGATCAAAAATTCTATTTTCACAATGACTTATAGGAATATTTTCCTATAACCAATCACTTCAGCACATCCTTTGTCAATTCAAAACATCAAAATAATATGGGCTTAGAAACCATAATTATCAACTCTCTCTCTTAAGCCATCCTAGAGAACAACCCCATTATTTTACTTTAGATGGTGATATCATTCATGATCACAAACATGAAGGCAATATGTATTAAACCTTAATGTTATCCATATCTATAAAATAATATAAGTATATTAAATCTCCTAAAACTCATGGTAAACATTTAAAATTCAAAACCCTAACTTCTACTTCAGTCATAGTTATCAATATATATATATATATGGTGATATAACCAAGACTATTGTAATCATTATTCACCACCACATTAAGGCATTAACTGCATAAAGTAATCATTATATGAATCCTTCACTAATGATTTTATAGATATCTTAAAACCACACTTATCAATAGATAAACAAAAGCATAGCTTAAAGAAAGTCTCTAAATAAGAAACAAAATCTTAAACCCTAAATTTATTAATGAGTTTTCTCAAATATAACTCACAAATAAATAGGATTTGTACAAATATATAAAATAATTCAAAATAAAATAGTTGTGAGGAACCCTGCGATACTTGGGATATTATACAACAATTTCGAGCATTTAAAACTTTATGTAAATCAGACATCAATAATTAAATATATAAAAAGAAATCTAGAAACAATATAGGAAAAGAAAAAGGAATGAAGAAAAACAAAACAGGGCCAGCAAACCTCCCGGGCCGGCCCAAATCTTCTCCTCTCCTATCTACCGCCCGTGTGCATTTCCGCAGCCCGTTCCGGCCCGCGCGCAACCCATACTGCTTCAAGTTTCTTTTCTCGACCGCCTCGACGCCACGATGCACGCCACCACTTCTCGTCGCCTATAAATAGCCTTGCGTCACCGGAGGAACCTTGTTGTGCCCCATTTCTTCTCTCTCTCTCTCTGTTCCCCTCTTTCTCTAAAACCCTAGATGACCTCGTTGTCGGTTAACCGACGTTCCTAACCTTCCCTCTCTCAATAGAGATGACCACAGCGTGTGTAGTGCTTGCCTCAACCGATTGCCCCTCTCTCGGAAGCCGTAGAGCTCCCTGCCGAACCAATCGAGACCTCATTTCCGCTGCAAGTCACTGTCAATCACCATTGATTCCGAGCTCGCCTCTTCTCTCCGACGACTCCACGAGCTTCCTAGTAAGCTTCTGAGCATCATATTGCTTTTTCCTTCCTCAGTTGCTTCCTAGATTAGGTTCCCGGCGTGAATCGTCCGTCGCTACCGCAGATACTCGTCGATGGTGTCCCTCCGATGACCAAAAACAAGCGGCAACAACCCGACTAGCTTTGCCTTACTGTAACACCCTCAGAATCGGCCCTATGCAAGTTTTAGCGAAACCCGCCAAACCCGCATAGAAACGATTCAAAGGTCCACCGAGCACTTTAAATGCGGGTGGAAAAGCAGTAATAACATTACACAGTCCTTGATGGGACCCATGAGCAGATATACAACAATGACTCAGAGTCAAGAAATACAGATATAATATACAAAGATCCAAATCACGTTGAAATGATACAGCGTCCGACTACGGACAAGATGCAAATGGGGCTAAGAGCCCTGAAGAATAACCAATGGCGTCCATAACCACCGTGCCAATCGGAAGGGTAACCGCTAACGACGTCGATCTCAAAACCTGCTTAAACAAAGGGGTGCCGACAAAGGGCAAAGGAAAAGAGGAGCGTCGATCGAGGCCAGATACCTGCAGCTAGAATTCGGCGGTCCTCGCCTACATAGGTATGGTGGATCAAGCGGCGTGGCGGCAAAGATGCACTAAACAACCTATAGAGACCCGATACAACTAGCGGCTATCAGAGAGGGGTAAGAAAGATCTATTCGAAACCAACCTGATGCTACCATCAAACAAACCCATCCCGGTGTTTCCCCCTCGAGACCAATCGAGGAAGTAAACCGAGGAACTCACACCGTTGGCAGTTTTATTTATTCGGTTATCGTTGCAGCAATTACTAGTCAGGTATAGATAATCATCCTGATAAAATAAGCAGTGGGCCATTTTAGTTAACCATTCCGTTGTAGTTGCAACACTTACTAGTCAGATACAAATAGCATGAGATATCCCGAAACCCAGCAGTTGTTGGTACTTTTATTAAGCCATTCCGTTGTAGTGAAGCTGATTACTAGTCATATCGGGTACAAGTCAAATTACGATGAAACTTTAGTTATAGTTGTCTATGATCGAGACACATGCTCCAAGTCGTCCATAACATGGACACGGCTCGAAAAGATTAAACCTGAGGTGCACCAAAGTATCCACACGCACTCGACCCTTTTGCGGATCAATTAACATACACCCATCGGTATGTCGGGGGCCTAAGTCATGACGCTTCCTGGACCCAAAGCAAGCACGGGGCCACCCACTAAGTACACCATAGCGAAGTCGGCGGTCTCGAGACGGACTCGGGGTTTATGACATGGTCAGAACGACGAAACCCCAAAAGCTGGGCTGACATCGATGAAACACTCCGCTTCCAAAACAGTACAGGTGTTCCTCACACAATCGTAAATAAAGCACTAAAGCATGGCATAAGTACAGGATAGTAATAAAGCCCCAAACTACTTGTGGCCCCCAGTACAGTGCTTTGAAATCAGGTACTAGATCGATGGGGGGCCCATATCTCCCCACATGTGGTTAGCGCGCTCGATCTCGGAACAGGTGTCAAGAACTCGGGGTCCTACGGGACACAAGTGGGCGGTCGGAAACCAAATATTATCTATCACCCACCGGTGCCTCTGCATTTACCTACTTCAATTTTAGTTATTAAACAATAATTAAATTAAACGATAATTAGAGCCATGATCATCTCCAACATAAAGCATATGGCAGTCTTCCAACAAATGAGGTACTTGACAACACATAGCACTTGAGCAGCGACTACGGCCTTGGGTCAACTATCTACCAAACAACGGTATAGGATGTGTCCAAGGCAATATAAGGCTGCAAGGGATATCACGGATACGGAAACTAGAGCATCGCATAACCAGATAGCAATAGATCAAGGAGGGAATAAATACTATAAAAGTAAGATAGGTGGAAAGGGGAGGTGCTACTTTGAAAACATTGCGAAGGTTCAACCAAGATCGGTAAGCTCACATCAACTCAACGGCCTTATCCGCGAAGAAGCAAAACACTAGAATAAACACCGGATGCACTATTTAATACTACGGCAAAAGATCGGGCATGATGCATGTATGATGTACGACATGGCAAAGATGCGATGCAATTGGGAAATATTAAGTGGAACCGGGGTCCCGACAATTAATTAGATGGTTCATGTTATTTATCTACCCTGCAATTTAAATGTTGTATTATCATGGCAAGAGATAGCACCGGTTCGCTACACCAATTTAAATGAGGCCAATATAAGACTATATTTACCCGCATATGGGCCCCATATTTAATTATATGGTGAATCGGCATAAGGCCCCCAAACCACACAATATGCATGCGAGATGAACAATTTAGTATGCACAATTTATAAATATGGCATTTATAAAATAGGGGCTCGGGAAAAGGTTCACACATTAGGGTTCGGCAGATCTTGGGGTTCCGGGGGTTTCGGGATCCGGTCTCGGGGTTCAGGTTTCGACGGGATCGTTCTCGGACTCCGGGATTTAGGGTCTTCGGATCGGGGAAGTAGATCTTGTCGCACGAGCGTCAATGCTTCCGGGAAGGAGAACTTTTCGTCCAGGGTCTCGGTGTCCGGGGTGAAGTACTCGGCGTCCTCGAGGGAGTACTTGTCGTATCCGTGAAGAAGATCATGTCGGTCCACGGGGGTCGGGCTTCGAAGCCAGGAAGGAGCACTCGTTCGAGGAGAAGACCTTGGCGTCATATGTTGAGGTTGTCGGGTGTCGGTGCCGGACTCGGGCGTGGCGTCGATGGTCTTTCGTGGCCCGATGGTTCCATGTAGGAGATTCCGGGGTACCGCGGCGAAGGTCTTGGTGGTTCTAATTTCACTTGTCGGTGCCGGACTCGGTTCGTAGATCTTGGCCATGTCAAGATCTTGCGGAGGTTTCGTCAGTGTCATCGGTTCGGATGCGGTCTTCGCTTTCTATGATGAAGTTCTTGCGGTTCGCGACCTCGGACAAATGTTCGTGTAGTAGATCTTGAGGGTTTTGTCGGTCTCGAATTGATCGTGTACTTGGCGTCGACTAAAAAGCAGAGCAGGTAGGGTGTCCTGTGGCCGCGCCGACCGAGAAGGCAGGAAGAACGCTTCTGCGAGGAGTTCGCCGGTGGTCTGAGGATTGGGTGCTCACGAAGGCGGCGATGGCGGCATGGCGGGCTCGAGCGAGGCGGCGAAGGCTGGCCGGAGAGGCCGACGGCAGGCGCTGGCGGCGGCGGGAGGCGGCGTGGCGGGCCGGGAAGAGGCTGGCGAGAGGGGGCAGTGGTGGAGGCGAGCTTCAAGCGGCAGAGCGGGGGGCATGAGGCGAGGAGGCATGCGGGCGGCGGAGGGTGCTGGCAGCGAGGCAAGAGGTGGGCTCAGGCGGGGAGGCGAGCACGGGCCGAGGCGTGGCGGCGGGCGCCGCTCGGCGGCCGAGGGCGGCGGTGAGGCAGGGGCCGGGAGGAAGCAGCGCGGCAGCAGGGTGGAAGGTGGGAGGCGTCCAGACAAGGGAGAGGCAGAGGCTGCGGGCGGCGGCCGGAGGGAAGGGTGGGAGGAGGCGCGGTGAGGCGAGAGGAAGCGGGGGTCGGCTCGTGCGGGAGAAGAGGGAGAGGACGGTCGCGTGGGCTGGTGGGCCGGGGAGGCTGCTGCGTGTGTCCCTATGGTGGGGCCAGGCGAGGAGGAGAGAGGGAGGGTGAGGTCAGGCGGTGGGACCGGGGTGGCAGGGAGGAGAGAGGGAGTGGGTCGGTGTGGGGGTGGGGGAGGGAGTGGGGTGAGGTGGCAGCGGGGTGGGGTGGGGCCAGGCTGTAGGGGAGGGGGGGGGGGAGTGGGGGGTGTGTGTGAGAGAGGGGGGTGCTGCAGGGTGGATTGATGAGGTGGCAAGGTGGGTAGGGATTGGGGGAGAGGGTGAGATGGCAAGCTGTGATTGGTGGGTAGATTAGGATTGGGTGGGAAAAGGTTGGTCTAGGGACTTGCAGGGTTTAGTTGGGCTGGGTCATGAGATGGTGCAGACCGGTTGGGCCTCTGGGCTTGACCGGACTGGACTGCCCGACACAAATATTTTATTGTTTTAATTTTATTTGTAAAACATTTTTTGTAAATACTTGTTAGACAAATACAAGATCTGAACAGACCGATGTTTTGATTTGAAATAAAGACGGGGGGTTATTTAGAAAACAAAACTAGGCGTTTCGAAAATAGTTTCCAGACAAACAATGCATGATGATGACGATGCAGTGCACAACAACAACGCGATTTTCTAGTAGTGGTTTTGCGGGATGCCACAATTCGACACCACTAACAATGGATCTCGCCCTCGAGATCCGCCTCATGGTACCGGAAGGGAGGTCGGCGATCTGCGTCTTCTCGCTTCGTGTAGATCCTCGCGACACCAGTAACAAGAGGTCGTTGTCCGTGATCGTCGAGAGAACACTCCGGAAACAAAGGCGAAGGTAGAGGTATCAACAAATAAAGCCACCTCTTGCTTCCATGGACGGAGTAAAATTGCTGGATCCACTGATTCGACGTACAAGAGCGAATGATAAGAGTAGTTGGATGGTGATCAGTCCATCGCGCACCCAAACCATTACTCTGCACACGAATAGGCGGATTATGCAACCAACTCTCGGAATTAGACTGAAGATCTCGACAAGCGAGGTTCGGAAACAAGGAGTGACGCAGACTCTGCATCGGATCTGGTGTAGATAATGTCGTATCGTTGGGAAAACACCGGAAGGCACAAACAAGGAACAAAGGATGGTACCACGGATAAAGGACCACTCAGATAGCAGGAGGACCGGATGTAGAAACACCGTTATCAGAGGAGGAAGCGAAACCCTGAAGGTGCGACGGAAACCCAACCACGAGAAATCCTGGACTCGAAGAGAGAGAAGAGAGTGGATTCAAAACACGCAGAGCTGAGAGGAGAGCAGCAGAGGGGTAAGGAGTAAAATCAGACCTAATCAGAACTATCCAACCGATTTTGCAAAAATAGTTTTGACACTCTACTTGGTTAGATGGTTCTCCTCTGATTTGGACTTGTGAATGTATCGCTTCCGAGCTCTTTTACCACTCTGTAACACCCTCGGAATCGGCCCTATGCAAGTTTAGCGAAACCCGCCAAACCGCATAGAAAGCGATTCAAAGGTGCCCACCAGCACTTTCGTCGGGTGGAAAGCGAAGTAATAACATTACACAACAGTCCTCGATGGGACCCACGCAGATATATATACAACGACTCAACGAGTCAAGAATACGATATAATATACAAAGATCCAAATCACCTTGAAATGATACAACGTCCGACTACGGACAAGATGCAAATGGGGCTAAGAGCCACGAAGAATAACCAATGGCGTCCATAACCCTGCCGGGCCAAGCGGAAGGGTAACCACTAACGACGTCGATCTCAAAGCCTGCTTAAACAAAAGGGGTGCCGACAAAGGGCAAAGGAAAAGGAAAAGAGGGCGTCGATCGAGGCGATGCAGCGAGGCTAGAATTCGGCGGTCCTCGCCTACATAGGTATGGTGGACTGAAGCGGCAGCGGCAGCGGAAGCATGCACTAAACAACCTATAGAGACCCGATACAACTAGCGGCTATCAGAGAGGGGTAAGAAAGATCTATTCGAAACCAACCTGATGCTACCATCAAACAAACCCATCCTGGTGTTTCCCCCTCGAGACCAATCGAGGAAGTCAACCGAGGAACTCACACCGTTGGCAGTTTTATTTATTCGGTTATCGTTGCAGCAATTACTAGTCAGGTATAGATAATCATCCTGATAAAATAAGCAGTGGGCCGTTTTAGTTAACTATTCCGTTGTAGTTGCAACACTTACTAGTCAGATACAAATAGCATGAGATATCCCGAAACCCAGCAGTTGTTGGTACTTTTATTAAGCCATTCCGTTGTAGTGAAGCTGATTACTAGTCATATCGGGTACAAGTCAAATTACGACAGTAAACTTTAGTTATAGTTGTCTATGATCGAGACCTGTGCTCCAAGTCGTCCATAACCGCGGACACGGCTTCTCGAAAAGATTAAACCCTGCAGGGGTGCACCAAAGTATCCACGCATGACCCTTTTGCGGATCAATTAACATACACCCATCGGTATGTCGTAGGCATAAGTCATGATGTTTCCCGGACCCAAAGCAAGCACGGGGCCACCCACTAAGTACACCATAGCGATGTCGGCCGGTCTCGAGACGGACTCGGGGTTTTGACGATGGTACATGTGACGAAACCCAAAAGCTGGGCTGTCGATACGAAAACACCTCGCTTCAAAAGCAGTCTGGTGTTCCTCACACAATCGTAAATAAAGAAGTAAAGTATGGCATAAGTACAGGATAGTAATAAAGCCCCAAACTACTTGTGGCCCCCAGTACAGTGCTTTGAAATCAGGTACTAGATCGATGGGGGGCCCATATCTCCCCACATGTGGTTAGCGCGCTCGATCTCGGAACAGGTGTCAAGAACTCGGGGTCCTACGGGACACAAGTGGGCGGTCGGAAACCAAATATTATCTATCACCCACCGGTGCCTCTGCATTTACCTACTTCAATTTTAGTTATTAAACAATAATTAAATTAAACGATAATTAGAGCCATGATCATCTCCAACATAAAGCATATGGCAGTCTTCCAACAAATGAGGTACTTGACAACACGCAACAGCACTGGAGCCAGCGACTACGACGCGCAGGTCCAACTATCTACCAAACAACAGGTATAGGATGTGTCCAAGGCAATATAAGGCTGCAAGGGATATCACGGATACGGAAACTAGAGCATCGCAACACAGATAGCAATAGATCAACAAGAGGGAATAAATACTATAAAAGTAAGATAGGTGGAAAGGGGAAGGTGCTCGCCTGAAAACATTGCCGAAGGTTCAACCGAAGATCGGGGCGAAGCTCACATCAACTCAACGGCCTTATCCGCGAAGAAGCAAAACACTAGAATAAACACCGGATGCACTATTTAATACTACGACAAAATATCGGGCATGATGCATGTATGATGTACGACATGGCAAAGATGCGATGCAATTGGGCAATATTAAGTGGAACCGGGGTCCCGACAATTAATTAGATGGTTCATGTTATTTATCTACCCTGCAATTTAAATGTTGTATTATCATGGCAAGAGATAGCACCGGTTCGCTACACCAATTTAAATGAGGCCAATATAAGACTAGATTTGCCCGCATATGGGCCCCATATTTAATTATATGGTGAATCGGCATAAGGCCCCCAAACCACACAATATGCATGCGAGATGAACAATTTAGTATGCAACAATTTATAAATATGGCATTTATAAAATAGGGGCTCGGGAAAAGGTTCACACATTAGGGTTCGCGATCTTGGGGTTCGGGGTTTAGGGTCGGTCTCGGGGTTCAGGTTTCGACGGGATCGTTCTCGGACTCCGGGATTTAGGGTCTTCGGATCGGGGAAGTAGATCTTGTCGCACGAGCGTCAATGCTTCCGGGAAGGAGAACTTGTCGTCCAGGGTCTCGGTGTCCGGGGTGAAGTACTCGGCGTCCTCGAGGGAGTACTTGTCGTATCCGTGAAGAAGATCATGTCGGTCCACGGGGGTCGGGCTTCGAAGCCAGGAAGGATCACTCGTCGTTCCGAGGAGAAGACCTTGGCGTCATATGTTGAGGTTGTCGGGTGTCGATTCCGGACTCGGGCGTGGCGTCGATGGTCTTTCGTGGCCCGATGGTTCCATGTAGGAGATTCTGGGGTACCGCGGCGAAGGTCTTGGTGGTTCTGATTTCACTTGTCGGTGCCGGACTCGGTTGCGGTAGATCTTGGCCATGTCGAAGATCTTGCCGGAGGTTCGTCGAGTGTCATCGGTTGATGCGTCTTCGCTTTCTATGATGAAGTTCTTGCGGGTTCGCGGCCTCGGACAAATGTTCCGTGTAGTAGATCTTGACGGGGGGTTTTGTCGGTCTCCGGGTCGGTCGTGTACTTGGGCGTCGACTAAAAGAAACAGAGGCAAGGTAGGGTGTCCTGTGGTAGGCGGCGAGGCAAGCGAAGAACGCCTGACGAGGGAGTTCGCGGTCAGTACAGAGGATTGGGTGCTCACGAAGCGAGATGGCGGCGAGGCTCGGCGGCGAGCTGCTAGAAGGAGGCGGCAGCGCTGGCCGGCGGCGAGGCGGCGCTGGCCTTGAGGTGGAGGCCAGCGGAGGCGTGGCGGGGCGGGAAGAGGTGGCGAGGGCAGCGGTGGTGGAGGCGAGCTTCATGGGACAGCGGAGGGCATGGGAGGAAGCGAGGAGAGGCATCTGGCGGCGGAGGTGCCTGGCGGTCGGCAGGCGAGAGGTGGGCTCGAGGCGGGGAGGCGAGCACGGGGCTGGGCGGCGGGCGGGCACCGGGCGACGGCCAGCGGCGCGGTGAGGGGCAGGCGGCAGCGGCCAGGCAACGGGGTGGAAGGTGGAGGCGTCCCAGACCGAGGTTGAGGTCAGCGGGGCTGGCCGGGAGCCAGCCGGAGGAAGGCGGGCGGGGAGGCCTTGAGGCGAAGGCGGTCGGCTCGTGCGGGAGAAGCGAGGAAGGGCGGGGTCGCGTGGTGGGTGCCAGGGAGGCTCTGCGTGTGTCCACCTGGGTGGGGCGAGGAGGAGAGAGGGAGAGGTGAGGTCCAGGCGGTGGGACCCGGGGTGGCAGGGAGGAGAGAGGGAGTGGGTCGGTGTGGGGGTGAGGGAGGGAGTTGGGTGAGGTGGCAGCGGGTTGGGGTGGGGCCAGGCTGTAAGGGAGAGGGGGTAGGAGTGGGGAGTGTGTGTGAGAGAGAGGGGTGCTGCAGGGTGGATTGATGAGGTGGCAAGGTGGGTAGGGATTGGGGGAGAGGGTGAGATGGCAAGCTGTGATTGGTGGGTAGATTAGGATTGGGTGGGAAAAGGTTGGTCTAGGGACTTGCAGGGTTTAGTTGGGCTGGGTCGCAGATGGTCTGGACCGGTTGGGCCTCTGGCCTGACCGGCCGGACTGGACTGCCCGACACAAATATTTTATTGTTTTAATTTTATTTGTAAAACATTTTTTGTAAATACTTGTTAGACAAATACAAGATCTGAACAGACCGATGTTTTGATTTGAAATAAAGACGGGGGGTTATTTAGAAAACAAAACTAGGCGTTTCAAAAATAGTTTCCAGACAAACAATGCATGATGATGACGATGCAATGCACAACAACAACGCGATTTTCTAGTAGTGGTTTTGCGGGATGCCACACTTACCTCACTCGGTCGAGCACACCACTCAGTTTCGCCCCGAGAGCTCTCCAACGTCGATACCATGCCCTATATGGGAGTTTCATCCATCGCTGATGTCATCATGGCATCATGGTTGCGTTGCGTCAACCCAGTCAATGAATTTGACTTAGTCCTCGCCTAGTTGGCATCTGACGTGGCCACGGGCCCAGCCGTCGGTGATTGGGGCTAGAAATAGTCCTAGTGCAAAACAACCCCATTCCATGCTGACATCAACATGACCTAATAATAGGTTTAAATCATTATAGAAAATTCAAAAGTGAACAAACATTATAAATTCAATATCTTTTGTTTTACAATTTAGAAAATATGTTTAATATATGAAAATGTTTTGAAAAATAAAATCTACAATTTAAATTTATAATCATACATTATTGTGTTAACTTTTAAATAATTGTTATTTAATAAAGATTTTATAAGTAAGCAAATTTTGAAAATTCATATTTTAATAATGGCAAATGACAAAAATATAAATAATATACTAAAATTCTTACAAAAATAATAACTAAAATGTAAAACTATAAACATAAAATATTATATCACTTAACTAAATATTTACTATTTATTAAGTGATTAATAAAGTAATAAATTTTTAAAAATCATATCTTCATATTTAAAAATAATAAAAATACATATAATATATCAAAATGATCACGAAAATAATATCTACATTATAAAAATATAACATTCCACTTTTGAAGTAAGTAAAAATTTAATACCCTAATAACTTGAATTTAAACTTATTTCCTTAATTGATAATTCATATAAGGATAAATAAAAATTGCTAATGTTTCTAATATTATACATCTATAAGGCCTAATAATAGTATTTGTCTTAAGTATTGATAATATGAAGTCAAAATATTCCCAAACATCCAAAATGCAGTATTTGTTAAATTATCATTCATAAATAAGGATTCTTATGAAATATAAAGTCCTCAAGAATGATATTTGGACTTAATAAAACCTTTTACCATTACTTCAACCACAAGTTTATAAACATACTAAAAATCCAAAGATAATTCATAAAGTAGCTAAATAATGTGTTTTCCATATTCATAAATCATAACCACTTATTTTAAAAGAGATAAATGATTTTATCCAATCATGATGTTAAAAAAGAATCACTCAAATAGAAGTGTTACCACTCTTAATTTAACCTCTAGGAAACATTATGAAGTGAACAAACCATAATACCATCCAAGGGTGATAAGTCTCAACTACTAATGATGCCATAATTCAAATGAAGTAAATATTTCTTCCTTGATAACTATAGTTATTTAGAAACCCTAAGAATATTAACTAAAGGTTTAAATGCTTTTGTTTAGTTAAGTAAACTTTTCTTCAAAAGTTATTCTTTTAAGATACATTATAAAGCAAGACATAAGCATTCCTATGAAAGCTCTAAATGATGAAAAAAATACTTATATACATAGTTTTTGGATACATTCACACTTGAGTATTCTATTTTTTGTGTACTTTATTTATATCTACATGTTGTTTAACACACACTCACAAGCCTTAATAAGAATCACAAGTGTGAAACTTATCTAAAATAACAACACATTCCAAAGAAACTGTTTCTAGTTTCCAAACCCTAGATCAACGCTTATTCCGGGGATTCGAGTTTACAAAGTTGCATTACATTACTTATGCATAGTAGCATTTTGTTTCTTTTAACATTAGTCCTTACCGGACCAATGACGTTGTTTCCAGATATTGGATCTTCTATTATCTCGAAGACCATGAGTGCATAATCTTGCAATCACAAAAGGCAAGTTCACACTTGCTCATGTCCTTTGGTTATTTTCTATCAAATATTTTGCAAATCCAATGTTTTCATCACCTACATTTCAAAAAGGTCAGAAAACACTATTTTCATAATAACATGATTACAAGTTATTTACCAAGAGGTAATAACCTGCTATGAAACTTCCGGTGGTAAAGGAACATATTTTCTAGGACTTAACAACCAATATCACCAGTGATTCTTGCGCCGTATATTACGCGTTGACCATGAGAGTTGGAATGGAACAAAGAAGCAGTTGTATCTTTTCCCTTTTGCATGTAGCTGGATGCACAGGTCGTGGCTGTTATCCTTGTAGTGTGCATTAATTGGTAATTCGTAGAGGATATGCAGCATATGGGTGGGAACCCTCAACGTCCCACGGTAGTTCTGGCATCAAAACGGTATGTACTGTCCATTTCCATAATTCAATAGGTGGGCATGGCGTACACCAAGGAGACATGCTGGGTCGCGGAGAAGGCAGTGATTGGCTTGGATATTATGTTGGGCCGCAGACCATGGAAGTTTGAATGGGGACATACTCCCGGCCGTGCAACAAAGCTTATGATCTCTCATGGGAAAAGTAATGCACCTCTATAGAGTGTAAGAACTGTAACTTGTTACTCCCTTTTCCGGGAAGGATCTACGAACGCGGCAGGAAAGGAACTCCATGAAAGTTCTAGTAAACCTATGAAGGCTGACGGACATAGCTTTTCAGAATAAAAGCAACCTTTGAAGAAATGTTTACAAAAACCTTCATAGCCTACGATCTATGGTCTTTGGATGTAGCTAGTGCATCAAACAATCCTTTTTAGTGAACTTGTTGAGTACGCTCGTACTCACCCGTACCTACTTAACCCTTGCTAGATTCTAAAGCCAATAAAGACGACGTCTACATCAACTTATGTTCAAGAGGATCGTCATCAAAAGCTCAATTCCTTCAATAAAGTCCAAGAAGTCAATATATACATCAACTAAAGTGAAGACAAAGTTGCTGATTAGATAGAAGTATAATCTCTAGCCATAGAACCTATTTCTGTAGAGTATTGCAATAGCAGCAATGTAAGCCAAATAGTTATATGCTAATCTTATTAGCATGATAGTTATGAGTTGATTATTTCTAGTTCTTCTTTGTAAATAAGTTTCGTTCTCTCTCTTTAACCTAGAGTGTTCTTTGGATCCTTTGTAAAGAGTCGACTTGTAACCTATAGGCATGTCTTGGACATGTTGTGTTTCTGTTGTACCACTCTAAGGGATGTAATACTAGTGAACGGTGTTTCATTATTGTTATGTCAACGACTATAGTGTACTACATCATGCAGCGTTATGCTCGGTCACCGCACCTCACAAACACACACAAAACTCAACATGACTGCTTAGCAATACATCACCAACATGAAAGGATATGCCTCTGAACTTGCTGCTGCAGGAAATATGGTTGATGATGAGCTCAAAGATTACATCCTGAATGGCCTCGATGGCACGTACAACTCTCTTGTTGATTCCATCAATGTTGTGCCCACCACCAGTCTCAATGATATGTGCTCCCAACTGCTATCCTACAAGAACCGTGATATCATGCTCCTCTCTACTGGTCAAGCTCCTGGAGGTTTTACATCTTCGGTCAATGCCGCTACGCGCACTCCCCCTTCCCCTCCCAATTATGGCGTTGTGCCCCCATGCCAACCATCACCTCAGCCTTACATGCCGCCAACACCCACATATCTGTAGCCCTATCCACAGCACTACGTGCCTCCTACACCCACATATCAGCAGTCGTGCATTCCTCCCTCCTACCCGCAGCAGCCCCAGTATTTCATGCCTTATCCATACTCTCCATATTATATGTCCCCTGCTCTAGGTCCCTACAAGATGCCTCCGATGCATCCTCCTCCTCCATCGGTCCCACACCCTCAGACTTTTCCGAACCATGGTCCGCCCAAGCCTGACTAGCAGCGTCAGCCTAAGGGAGGGGAGGGAAGAATAGGGATCGTGGTTGATACATCGTAAACATATCTATAATTTTTTATGTTCCATGCTTGTTTAGTATCCACTTTGCTTTGCTTTGTCTACACTTTGAGGTATTTTTATACATTTTCTAGGACTAACCTATTAACAAGATGCCATAGTGCCAATTGCACGATTTACATTGTTTTGGTTCCGGAAAATCCATAAAATTAATATTCTCGAATTTGACGGACAAAGCCAAAGTCAATATTTCACCGAGGGGAACACGGCGAGACGAGGCGGAGGAGGGCCACGAGGGGCCCACCCACAGCCACGCAGTCGGGCCTGGCACCACAGGGGTGTGGCCGCCTCGAGCACCCCCTCGGTCTCCCCCTTCGCCTATAAGAAGCCCCCGATACCTAAACCCTAAGAACCCGATCATATCTCCACGAAAAATTCCATAGCCTTCGCCACCATCGTCCCTAGATCAGGGGAATCTGAAGCTCTTCTCGGCACCCTGCCAGAGGGGAGAGATCATCCCGGAGGCCTTCTTCATCACCATGCCAGCCTCTGGTATGATGCGTGAGTAGTTCCACCTTGGACTATGGATCCATACAGTAGCTAGATAGTTGTTTCTCCTCCTTTGTGCTACCATGTTTAGATCCTGTGAGCTCCGTTCATGACCAAGATCATATTTGTAATCATGCATGTTGTGTATGCAGGGATCTGCTGGATATTGATATTACTATGTCAGATTGGTTAATGGTTTTATATTATTGATTCTATCATGTCTGTGTTGTTTGAGATCTTGCATGCTCTCTATTTCTAGTAGCTATCTTGGACAAGTAGATGCTAGTGACTCCAAGAGAGAGTATTTATGCTCAATAGTGGGTTCATGCCTCTATTGAATCTGGGGAAGTGACAGAAATCTCTAAGGTTATAGATGTGGTGTTGCTACTATGGAGAAAACAACGATCTTTTGTTCATGGAACAATTGTATTGTTTACTTTACACACTTTTCTTAAAGTAGTTGTCAGGTGCTTGCAACTTAATACTGGAGTTGGTTCGGATGATAACCTGAAGGTGGATTACTAGTCATAGATGAAGTTGGATGGTGGTCTATGTATATTGTTCTAATGCCCAATCGAATCTCATAGGATGATGAGTGTATAGTATTGCATTGTTATGCCTTGCTCAGTCATGTCAATTGCCCCGTTGTAATTTGTTTACCCAGCATGTTATGTTGTTTATCTTAGGGAGAACACCTCTAGTGAACTGTGTACCCCGGTATAATCTTTACCATTGGTACATCTTCCACTGTTACTGTTTACTTTCTGCAAGCCACTATTACCTTTCACACCATACGTTTAATCCTTTATTTTCAGCAAACCGGTGAGATTGACAACCTCACTGTTCATTGGGGCAAAGTCTTGAGTTTGTGTTGTGCAGGTTTCCAAGTTGCTAGAAACACCTTTGAGTCGTTTCCTTCCTCCTATCGGTTCAATAACCTTGGTTTCATACTGAGGGAAGACTTACTACTATGCTCGTCATACCTTCCTCTTGGGGTTTTCCAACGAAGCTCTAAGTGAACTGAGCCGCATCAGTGGTCGTGTTGCAACATCTTGGCAGGAGGGTGTGATTTATTAGATATGTAAGAAGGAAGGACACCCCGCCAGCGATTGTTGGTGGCGTTATGATGATGATGAGGATGACACCCCCACTGATAGCAAAATGTGCATATGAAGTAGATTTCCAACTGGATCATGGACACCGGTGCTACAAATCATACAACAGGACAACTCAACAAGCTCCAGGTTCATGAAAACTTCCATGGCCATGATCAAGTTCATAATGCTAGTGTACAAGGTATGGAAATTGCTCATATTGTTCATTCAGTTTTGCACACCCCACACTATTCTTTACAACTTAAAAATTTTCTTCATGTTCCTTCATCTTCGATGAACTTTTTTCTGCACACAACCTTGCCCTAGATAATAATGTTTATTTAAATTCACCCATTCTTTTTCTTGATTAAGGACCAGGCCATGCAGCAAATCATGTTTAGAGGTCCTTGTCATGGTGGCCTCTACCCTCTTGTTCCTGTTTCAACAGGGTCATCATCCAAGCATACTCTTGTCACCATCAAGCCGTCATCATCCACGTGTCAACGTCGTCTAGGGAATCCATCATCTTTTATTGTTGAGCAAGTTCTTAGGGAGAATAATTTATCGTACACTTCAGAAATAAATTCTTACATATGTGATCCTTGCTAACAGGCTAAGAGTCATCAGTTACCTTATCATGTTTCCATAGTTCCTTTAGAACAAATATTTTCTGATGTATGGAGTCCTTCTCCTTTCTCTGTAGGGAAACATGCGTATTATGTAGGCTTTATTGATGATTTTAGGAAATTTACTTGAATATATTTGCTTAAGAAACGTCCTGAGGTTTATAAAATCTTTCTTAATTCCCAAAAATATGTTGAGTGCAAATTTGACAGAAAGATCATCACCATGCAAACTGATTGGGGTGGTGAATATGGAAAACTCAATGGCTTCTTCAAAAAATAGGAATTACTCATCATGTTTCATGTCCTCGTGTCCATCAACAAAATAACTCTACTGAACGTAAACATCGTTATATTGTTAAAGTTGGTCTTACTTTACTTGCTAATGCATCCTTTCTCTTAAAATACTGGGATGACGCTTTTCTTACAGCCATGTTTCTCATAAACTTATTCCATACCAAAGTCCTCAATTTTGAGACCTCTACGGAAAACTCTTGCAAGTCAAGCCCAACTATGAACCACTACGTGTCTTTGGCTGCGCATGTTGGCCAAATCTTCGCCCCTACAATATACACAAACTCTCTTTTCATTCAAAATAGTATGTTTTTCTTGGTTATAGTTCCAAACATAAAGGATTAAGATGTCTTGATGTGAACACTGACCGTGTTTATGTTTATCGTGATGTTGATTTTGATGAAAATATTTTTTCTTTTGTTGATCTTCATCCTAATATTGGTTGACGTCTTCGTGAAGAAATTCTTCTCCTTCCACAAGATGATCTCTCGTTAGTATCTCATGATGGGGGTGTGCAAGCTAATGAACATTATTTATAAGTTGTTCTTGTTGTTGATCCTCCACAGGTTATTCCTGAAGATTTCACACAAAATTCTGGTGAAGATTCTCATCAAAATGCTGTAGAAAATAATGGAAATAGCACACCCAATCAAAGTCCAGATCAGGAGAAAAGGACAGAAACGGATCACAACGATCCCGAGGTTGATTCTGCCCAGAAATCCGCTTGGATCACTCCCCGTCAGGTATTGATGCGCACGGCGAAGCATCTCCCGCCCGTGTGCGCGCGAGCCCATCCGCTGTCGACATGTCAGATCTGGACCCCTCTTTGCCTACGTGTGCACCCACGACGCCCGACCGGAGCCAACCCGCCGATGCCACGTCGCCCCAGGAATCTGTCGAATGCATCGCCCTAGATTCTTGTGCTTTCGCGATCCCCACCGCCATCACTGTCACCTCCCGACCAGTCAACACGAAGCAGCACCAACATGAGCCTAGGATCTTCCGCTGATTTGTCTGTAGCGTCTAGGCAAAATCTGCATTTCTAATATTTTTCTGTGCATCCCACGCCTACACCACCTCATGCCATCAGCGTCCAAACTCGACTGCAAAAAGGTATTAGCCATCCAAAAAATATATCGATGGTACTATCAGATACGCTTTATTCACATATACAAGTGAACCAACAAATCTTTCTGATGCTCTAACTGATGAAAACTGGAGGCATGCTATGCATGATTAATATGACACTCCTATTGCTAACAACACATGCCACCTCGTACCTCCGAGCTCCAATAAAAACATCATCGACTACAAGTGGGCATACCGCATTAAGAGACATGATGATGGTACTATTGATAGGTATAAAGCATGTCTTGTTGCCAAAGGATTCAAACAACAATATGGTATAGACTATGAAGATACTTTTAGTCCTGTTGTTAAGGCTTTTACAATCAGGCTTATTTTATCTATATCAGTTTCTAGATGATGGAGTTTATGAAATCTAGATGTCAAGAATACGTTTTTACATGGTGTTTTGGAAGAAGGGGTTTACATAAAACAACCACCTGGTTTTAAGTCTTCCGCTACTCCACACTACATTTGCAAACTTGACAAGGCATTATATGGTCTTAAATAGGCCCCTCGTGCTTGGTATTCTCGTCTTAGCTCCAAGATACATACCCTTGGTTTCCTTCCATCCAAGGCTGATACCTCACTATTTGTTTTTGACAAGTCAGGTATTACCTATTGATTTATGTTGATGATATCATAGTAACGAGCTCTTCTAATTCTGCCATCAAAGCTCTTCTTCATAACTTGAGTTCTGACTTTGCTCTCAAGGATCTTGGGGTTCATTTCTTTCTGGGTCTTGAAATTCATAAACAATCAAATGGTTTGATCTTAACCCAAGAAAAATATGCTACAGATCTGCTGACTCGTGTTGTTATGAATGATTATACACCTTGCCCAACACCACTCTTCAAGATAGATACACTGGCCTTGACAGATGGTTCTCCTCTTGGCCATGAGGATATCACTCGCTACAGGAGTATTGTAGGTGCACTTCAATATTTAACACTGACTAGACATGATCTTTGTTTCTCAGTTAACAATGTATATCAGTATCTTTATGCTCTCATAATGTGATAACTGCATATTGGACGCCTGTCAAGAGGATTTTAAGGTACATCCATGGCGCACGCAAGGTTGGTCTTACTTTTTAGAGGTCCAATTCCACTTTGCTTAGTGCCTATTCAGATGCAGACTGGGCAGGTGACTTAGATGACAGACAGTCTAATGATGGTTTTGCTATATTTTTTGGAGTGCCATAAAATAGCCTACCGTGTCTCGCTTCAGTACAGAGGCTAAATATAAGGCCCTTGCAAATGCCATCGCATGGTTTATTTGGGTTGAAGCACTAACTCATGAACTTGGTGTTTCACTCAAGGAGAAACTGTGTTTGTGGTGTGATAACCTCGGTGCCACTTTCCTGTCAGCTAACCCTGTTTTTCATACACGTACCAAATATATTGAGATTGATTTTTATTTTGTTAGAGAACGGGTTGCTAGCAAGCAACTTGATGTCAGGTTTATTTCAAGTAAGGATCAGATTGCAGATGGCCTCATCAAAACTCTATGCTCCAAGAAAATAAATAAGTTTAAGCGTAATTTAAACCTCTCTCGGGTCTAGATTAACGAGGGGGAGAGGAGATTAGACATGTAATATACCGATAGTATACGATATGATGTAGTATACTAATCATATACATACCAAACTGTATTAGCCACGTAAGGGCTTTTTCTCACATGATATAACACGCAACTGGTGTAGAGAGAGAGAGGGGGGGGGGGGGACACCGTTTCACCTATAATTTCTACAAATTGCATACGTGTTCGGTTTGACATTAAGTACGTAGTGCAAAAGAGTCGAATGTAGAAAAATGCAGAGAAGTGTGGCAATTGATGGATGCTACTGTCCGAAATGTGTCCACGACTCTGTAACGATGTTTTCGAACTTAGTTGGTTTAACTAATTAGTCCAAGTGGCTATTGGCGTCGAGAATATTTGCTTTGTTTGTTCAGGGAGATGGTTGTTGTTGATGCTACAAGGAGGAATTTGTCTCAAGGTGGAGTTTGTTATATGTTGATCCAAAAAGTATAGGCCAACTTCGGCGGCCAGTGAGCGAGGCCGTCACGGAGGCTTGGGCCGAGTGTAAACCTCTTGTAAGCTGCCGGTTGGGATGAGTTGCTTCTAGGAAATCCCCGGTGTTTGTAAACACTCCCCGATATAGTGAAATTTTGTTGGCTGGCGCCCGTGGTTTTTTCCTCTCTTTGTTGGAGAGGTTTTTCCATGTTAAATCTATGTCCCCTTGCTGTGATTTCGTTTTCATTCTTTGTTATTTACTTGTTGCAATTATAACAAGTGGTATCAGAGCACCAGGTTCTAATCTAGGGTTTGCGACATGTCGTCATTGAAGTTCGATCTACCACAGCTGGACTACACCACAAGATTCTCCTTGTGGCAGGTGAAGAAGATCTGGGCAATTCTTACCGATCTGGATGAAGCTGGATGGATTCGGTGAAAAGGATGCTAAGACCTGGTCCGAAGAGAAGCGGAAGGACCGTAAGGCTTTGTCTTTGATTCAACTTTATCTCCAATAATATTTTGCGTGAAATCGGAGATGAAATTTCTTTGCCCTATGGGAAAAAGCGGAAAGGATCTGTGTCAAAGGATCTAACCGAGAAGATGAGCGTGAAGATGAAGTTGTTCTCATAGCTGCAAGAAGGTGGATCGGTAATGAATCACATATCTGTTTTAAAGAGATTGTTTGGACTTGCGCCTATGGAGGTAAAATATGATGATGAGGATTTATCTCTTCTACTCTTATGCTCGTTGCCTAGTTCCTATACACATTTTCGCGATACAATATTGTTGAGCCGTGATGAACTAACCCTTGCCGAAGTACATGACGCCCTCAAACATAGGTAAAAGATGAAAACTATGGTCGGGTCAGATGGGACGTCATCCAAAATGAGGCTCTGCAGTTCGTGGCGGGCGGCGGAGATACAACAACTATGGCAGAGATAAGAGCAAGGACGGTAGAAGTCGTTCAAAGTCCAAGGAAAGGATAAATTCTGCGGTATTGTAAGAAATCTAATCATGTTATTGATGATTGTTGGAAGTTGCGAATAAGGAGAAAAGCGGAACTTACCAACCGAAAGATAGGTCGAAGGTTACGGTAAGGCTCTGTTGTTCGATAGTTCGATGGTGAATGCTTAGCTATTTTTTGTTTGTGCTTCTCGTGATGATGAATGGATACTTGCATGTTCGTTTCATATTTGCTATAACAAAGATTGGTTCTTCATATGAGTCATGCGGTGGAGATTTTGTGCGTGTGGGGAATGACAACCCATGCCATATCGTTGGTGTTGGATCTGTTAAGATTAGGACACATGATGGCGTGACACATACGTTGAGTGAGGTGAAGCACATACCAAGCATGGCCGAAATTTGATCTCCCCGAGTACCATGGACGTTGATGGATACAAGTATGCGGTGGGCATCGAGTTCAAGGTATCAAAAGGTTATCTTATTCACATGATAGGTGATATGAATTACGCTAAATTATATATTTTAGAGGTAGCACTTTGCACGGTATTGCTTCTTTGTTACTTCTAATAATTGATGAGTGTGGTAAACACATCTATGGCATATGCTTCTTGGGCATATGAGCGAACAAGGCATGGCGAGTTGGTCAGAGAGAGATGATTGATGGTTGCAACTTGAGCAAATTTGAGTTCTGTGAGCACTGCATCTTTGGTAAGCATAAAAGAGTTAAATTCAATGCTTCCGTTCATACCACCAAAGGCATATTAGATTATGTGCATGCTGATGTATGGGGTCCGTCCCGTAAGACTTCTATTGGTGGTGCTAATTATATGCTTACTATTATTGATGATTACTCAAGAAAAGTGTGGTCTTATTTTCTGAAGCATAAATCTGATGTTTTTGATGCTTTTAAGAAGTGGAAAGTTATGGTTGAAAAGCGGTGAGAAAAGGTAAAGGTACTACGTCTGGATAATGGTATGGAATTCTCTAATGAGTTTGAGGAGTTTTGCGATGCGATGGCATGATCGGCATCACACCATCCCATATACTCCTCGTGAGAATGGCGTGGCAGCGCATGAACGAACCATCATCTCGAGGGCTCGTTGTATGTTGTCTAATGCGGTATGCATAGGCGTTTACGAAGCGGCCAACACGTGTTACCTCATCAACAGGTCACCTTCTATTCCACTTGAGAAGAAAAGTTCCATTGAGGTATGGTCGTTACTTTCTTGATTATTCACAGTTGAGAGTTTTTGGGTACCGCATATGCTCATGTTGATAATGGAAAGTTAGAGCCTAGGCTGTAAGTGCATATTCTTGGTTATGGTTCGGAGTTAAAGCATATAAACTATGGAATCCTGAAACTAAAAGATTTTGCTAAGTAGACACGTTGTTTTCAATGAGTCCGTTATGTATCATGATAGCTTGCCATCGATACCTCTCATGTTCTTGTTGGAGGAGAGAGTTAATGTGCGGTGGAGAACTGCGTAAAACTGATGATAATGATGCTATCGTTGAAGATACACATGAGGAAAACATTGATGATATTGTTGTTCAAAGACTCACCTCTTTGTTTTGCAGCCACATGAGTCCATTGTCGCCGATAGACCGAGGCGTCGTGGTCCTCGTCCTCGTTTAATTGAAGAGTGTAATCTTATACATTATGCTTTGAGTTGTCTTTGAGCAATTGGAGAACGATTCAACTGCTACATATAATGAAGCCATTGCATCCGTTGACCGCGAGAAGTGGGTTTCGCTATGCAAGAAGAGATGCAATCGCTTGAGAAAAATGGCACATGGGATGTTGTGCGCTTTCCTAAACAAAATAAGGCGGTCCATTGCAAGTGGATCTTCAAGAAAAGGAAGGTCTATCTCCCAAAGAGCCTTCAAGGTACAAGGCAAGGTTAGTAGCAAAAGGGTTCACCAGATTCCGTGTATTGATTACAATGATGTGTTCTCTCCGGTTGTGAAGCATAGTTCCATTCGTACTTTCTTTAGTATTGTGGCTGCGTGATCTTGAGCTTGAGCGGTTAGATGTCAAGACCGCTTTTCTACATGGAGAGCTTGATGAGGAAATATACATGGACCAACGGAAGGGTTCATAGTGCAGTAAGAGGATTTTGTGTGCAAATTAAAGAAGTCTCTTTATGGCTTAAAGCAATCTCCAAGACAATTGGTATAAAAGGTTTGATTCATTTATGATCTCACATGGTTTTGAGAGGTCTAAATATGATAGTTGTGTTTATATCAAGTTTGTTGATGGGTCACCTATATACTTGCTGCTATATGTTGATGATATGTTAATTGCTGCCAAGGGCATGAAAGAAATCACTACTTTCAAGGCACACCTAAGTAGTGAGTTTGAGATGAAGGATCTTGGTGCTGCTAAGAAGATCTTAGGTATGGAGATTACCCGAGATAGAAAATCTGGTTTGTTATTTCTTAGTCAGCAAAGTTACATTAAGAAAGTTCTTCATCGTTTTAATATGGATGGTGCCAACTTAGTTAGTACTCCTATTGCTCCTCATTTTAAATTGTCAGTTTCTCAATGTCCTACTATTGATGAAGAGTTTGAGTACATGTCAAAGGTGCCATATTCTAGTGTTGTTGGTTCTTTGATGTATGCCATGGTTTGTTCTCGTCCTGATTTATCATATGCTATGAGTTTGATAAGTAGATACATGGCTAATCCTGGTAAAGAACATTGGAAGGCTGTTCAGTGGGTTTTCAGGTACCTTCTTGGCACTTCCAATGCTTGTTTGAAGTTTGGCATGACCGGTGAGGGACTCGTTGGCTATGTGGATTCAGATTTTCTTTGCCGATTTGGATAAGAGAAGATCCTCACAGGTTATGTCTTTAATGTTGGTGGTTGTCTTTGTTAGGCGAAGGCTACATTGCAGTCGTTGTTGCACAATCTACTCAAGCTGAATACATGGCTATTCTTGAAGCTTGCAAAGAATCTTTGGTTGAAAGGTTTGTTTCTTTGAGCTTTGTGGAGATGATTCTTGCATTACTTTGTTTTGTGACATCAAAGTGCCATATACCTTACAAAAGATCGGATGTTCCATGAGAGAACTAAGCACATTGATGTCAAGTACCATTTTGTTAGAGACATTGTTGCTCAAGGTAAATTAAAGGTATGCAAGATCAGACTCATGATAATCCTGCGATATGATGACTAAACTTTATCGTTGCTAAGTTTGAGCTTTGCTCGAACTTAGTTAGTTCTAATTAGTCCAAGTGGCTATTAGGCGTCGAAAATATTTGCTTTGTTTGTTCAGGAGATGGTTCTGTTGATGCTACAAGGAGGAATTTGTCTCAAGGTGGAGTTTGTTATATGTTGATCCAAATTATAAAGTATAGGCCAACTTCGACGAGTGGAGGCGAGGCCGTCGGAGGCTTGAGCGCGAGTGTCAGTGCGGATCGTCAAGACCTAGATTTCCACCGATATATAAACCCCTTGTAAGCGCCGGTTGAAATGAGTTCCATCTGAAATCACCGGCGTTTGTAAACACTCCTCGATATAGTGAAGTTTGGCGGCGCGTGGTTTTCCTCTTTGTTGGAGGTTTTTCACGTTAAATCTGTTCACTTCTTTGTGTTTTCCGTTTTTCGTTCGTTATCTTCGCATGATTGTAACAACAGTCACGTGCAAAACCATGGCCGGCACGACGTTTCTGAACCCTGATGGCGACCCGAAGGTCAGTGTGGTGGCCGTGGCCGGACGGTTGCAGAAGCTAGCTAGGTAGCAAGACACCAAATATAACCCATAAAAGCGAATGAGATCTCGAGATCGCAAGCCGTGCCACAGTGGCGAAGTTCCCAACCGGGGAAGGCTCCAACTGTCTCCAGAAGCAGCCAGCCAGCCATCCGCTGCCTGTGCACTGCTCACTGAAACGCATCGCACGCGTACGTACGTGCTGCCTACCTTGGCTATTAGCTACTACATCTCCAGCCCTGACCCTTGGCGTCCGCGAGAGCCGAGAGGCAACCAACCCCTCCCCTGCTGGAGTCTTGAGCCGTCGTCCCGCGCCGGTCGGGTTTGGGATCTCGAGAAGATGCCTGCTGGAGGAGCCTCTGCTGGGATTTGAGTACGTACTCGGTGAAGCTAAGCTAGCATGTACTCCAGTACTATACCCCTCCTGGGCTGGCTCCTCGATCATCGGCCAATCCAGTCTAGTCTGGCCATTGGAAAACGCCATGCGCCGGAGAATTCTTAATTACCGCTTCCACCTGCTGTCCTGCTACTACTACTTTCAATGTTAACTTTCTGTGCTTAGTCAATCATTTAGTTTCATAGTAGTATCTTTTTGGGGTGGGAAAAGTATCTGGTTATATCTTAATGTCGTGCGATAAGATACGGTCTGCATCATGCTTAGTTTAGTTAAGCACCTGTGTTGCCAGCCAGGTTGGTGGTATAACTGGAGTAGTGGTGGTGTTTCACTTTGCAGTTTGACTTTTGGCTTAGTTTTTTGTTTGATTGGGGTTGTGAGAAAAATATGCAGGCAGACACTGCCCTTACGGTTGTTTACAAGGGTCAAGAGATGGTTGTTGGTGTCTGCTAGTGCTGTGGCAGCTAGTAGCACTGTAGAGGTCACTTGACTTGCGAACTGAGACGCGATGATCTCCGTCAGTGGCAAACTTGCTCATCATCTAGGGCTAACACTGAGTCGATTGATTAACCTCATTTCCCCTGCACGACGCGTCTAGGACGTAGCGCGAAAGATAAGACAGTCAGTATAGTACTCAATCATGGAAAATTCACCAATCATCGGTAATAATGGAGGTCGGCTGGTTGGATTCGGAGACCATCGTGTTGGATGAAGCGAAAAGGAAGCAGGGGAGAAGCCACGATATCATGGAGAGGCGCAGGGTCCATCGATCTCCTCCGACTCCGAGGGGGGCCGACACTCATGCATGCATAGTGTCCGATCCGTGTCCCGGCCCCCGTGCCGTCGTGCGTGGATGGATTCACCTGGGCAAGGTCACTTCTAGGGCGAGCTGCATTCGGGGTCGGCGGTGGCTGCACCGACCCGGCCGGTCGGCAACTTCTCCTCTCCTTTCGATCTTGCAAACCATAGCCGGGACCATTATGACACGCCCACTGATTTTCCACGCCACAAGTCCAGCTGCACGTTTCCAAATTACACGCCTCGCGTTGGAGACAACACTTTCGTTGAAACAAACTTCTGCATTGTTTAATCCAATGTTAAGAAAATCGGTAATCGTTAGCTGCTCGGTTGGCTTGGGAGTAGCGATTAATCGGAATTCGGATGATTAACTGATTTAATCGGCTATTAATCTTAATGCCTACAAAAATTAGCACCTAAAACACGATGAATCCTCAGCCTTAAGCTCCCGGATGAGATCTTCAAAGGCTTCGAGCTCTTGTATCACGAGATCTAATGGTCACTTCGAGGCTGGTCAACGACAAGGAACTAGTTGGTGATAGCTGAAATCAAGCTCCTGGAGGAATGGATCGAACGGGAGCTTCGAAAAACCTACTTCATTGGGGCGGGCTAGCGGATTGATGGGCGATATGTGTTGATAATTTTGCAACTTTTTTGACCAAGTGTAGTGGTTAATCGGGAACATACCTAGTAATCGAAGTGTCAGACCTATTAATCGGGCTAAACGATTAACACAAAGGATTAGTGGTAATCGACACGGTCAGGTCCCTAGTAGCGATTAATCGGCCTATTAATCGCTGATTCGGCCTATTTTTAAAACAGTGGTTTAATCTAACAACACTCTAGTACAAGTGTGCTAACGAAATTGATCAGAGAATGCACACATGTGATAGACTACTAAGCAATAAGCATACATATCTAGATAGCTAGGCCGAGACTCAAACCTAGAAGAAGGATGAGCAAAACTGGGGTTGTGTTTTTTTTTAGTCGAGAGAAATTCCTGTCGGTTTGGCTGGCACTCACGTGGTGAGGCCTGTGGGCACCTCCTTACCTTCTTGAAGGGCATCAAGTGTATCTCTTTCCCTTTTCCCTCCATATAGAGTTTTGATAATATGACGCTTAATTATTTAATAAAGGGGTACAAGGATTTATATAAAACAAGAGGGTCGGTCGGCTACCCTAAACCCTAACTTGCATTATAAGTAAACAATATAATCTAACATCTCCCGCAGTGTTTCGGTGGGTTTAACAACGTTGAGTGTTTCGGTGGGTTTAACAACGTTGAGACTGAATCGAATATCAGGCACTATAGCAAGCCCTTTGGTGAAGATGTCGGCGAATTGAGCTGTAGACGAGACATGTAGAACACGGACATGTCCCAAAGCAACCTTCTCACGTACAAAATGGATATCAATTTCAATGTGCTTGGTACGTCGATGTTGAATTGGATTGCCGGACATATAAACCTACTGTCACAATAAACAATTGTGGCCTGTAGAATTGGACAGTGAAGCTCTTCAAGAAATTGGTGCAACCAAACTGTTTCAGTACGTGTATGATCAACAACGCACGATACTCTGCCTCGGCTGACGAGCGTGAGACCGTAAGCTGGCATTTTGAGGACCAAGAAATCAAATTGTTACCTAGAAAAACACAGTATTCCAAAGTAGAATGACGAGTATCTGGACAACTAGCCCAGTCTGCATCAGAATATGTTGTCAATGAAGTGGGTGATGAGGAATTTATGTGTAAACCATGATCAATAGTACCTTTGAGGTAACGAAGAATGCATTTGACATGATTAAAGTGAGGAAGACGAGGATCGTGCATAAACAGACAAGCTTGTTGAATAGCATAGGAAAGTTCAGGACGTGTAAGTGTAAGATATTGGAGAGCTCCTGTGAGGCTATGGTAAAGAGTTGGATCAGAAAATTGTTCACCGTCAGAGGTAAGTTTGGTGATGGTATCTCTGATGCTTTTCTCAATTACTATTTTTTAGAAAAGAAAATTTATGACCGAAAGTTTGACATCATGACTTTTAAGCAAAGCAGCAACGAAGATTTAATGCCGGCTTATAATAGGTTCTTAACTTTATTGCGTGATTGTCCGCCTCATAATTTAGATGATTGGTTATTGTTGAAAATATTTTATGGAGGCTTAAATTATACTTCTAAAGATAAGTTAGACATGACGTCTAATGGTTCTTTTCTTAGCAAAACTATGGATGAATCTTGGCAGCTTTTGAATAAAATACAGAATAATTTTCATCAATGGCATGTTAATATTGTGCATGAGGTGAAACCTCTCCCTACTGATCTTGGAAGTTTGGCCAATGATTTCTTCAAAGATGAAAACAGTAGAGGAAATATTCCTTATGGTGACACCGTAGTTAGAAATGTTCTTTCTAAAGCAATACCTTTCATAGATAATTATTTAAATCATATTAAAACTGCTATCACTAACAATGGAGAACAACTCTCTATTGTTACTCCTATATCTTCCACTTGTTGTACTATTGAGGCAGTAAATAAGGTTAAAACCAAGAAGGCTAAAAACAAGAAGCCTAAAACCAAGAAGCCTTGTGTGAACATATCATACCTGCGACAAGCTCTCGAGAAGGTAAGGAGAATCATGAATTAATTGAATCTGATAAGTTGTACACACGCGGGGAGTATGAGGCAGGATTACGGTGGGTTACTCTTATGAATGGAAGAGATCCAGAAACCAACAAGAAATAAGAAAAAGAAGATTTGGAAGAATAGGAAGTAAAGTATCCCGCTCTCAAATCTTACCCATATCCTTATTCTACATATGATGTATATGACTCTAGTGATGATGCAGACTTATATAATTCTAGAATTCTTGATGTTTGCCTTGAAGAAATTTTTGATGATTTTAGTAGTGTTTGTTTAAATACTATTTTTGGGAATACTAGTGATGATGAACCCAATACGAAATCTTGTATGCCTTCCATATCTGTTTTCTATGCCCTTTGTTTTACTAATGAGGTGCAATAAAGTCCGTTGCTACGAGGAAAACTATTGGCTCCAGAAGAATATTATAAACTATATCCTAAAAACATTAGCCAAGGTAAAGATTCAAAGATTGATCATAAATCCTTAACCTTATCTGAGCAGAAAAATAAGAGTACACGCTCACCACACCTTGTGTATGAATTCTCGCTAACATGCGCATACATGTTTATTTATATGATGCCAATGCACCGCAAGAGGGTTCATCTCCGACTATAGATGGTTCTTGTAGCCTAGATCTATGGCTTCAAATTGGGCTCTTCTTGTGAGACAACCCGAAAGTCATTAGGTGTCTTTCTTAATTTTTTGTATTTAGTTAGTTGCATTCATGTTGCATTGGCACTTATATATATTTGCATGATTCTCTATTAGAGTCGGCTTGGGACTATTTTCAAAAAGGTAGGATTATTTGTTGTTCTAATCATATGTTGCATATCTTGTTTAAATCTTCTCAACAAGAGAGAGAGATAGAGATAGAGAGAGAAAGAGAGAGAGAGAGAGAGAGAGAGAGAGAGAAGACAAGGTGCAGTACGGGCGGAGTCCGTCCGTTCCATGCTCCCGTACCAAGAGGCAGCACGACGCAATAAGGGCAAGCATGAGTACAAAAAGGTTATATCCCCTTCAATATTTTTATTTTGACAAGCTCAGGTCAGTGGGTTACCTTCCACATGTTTCATTGTACTTAATTTTATTTTACCTAACTTCAAAACTCCCTATCCTATAATTCTCTATAGTGTTTTGTGTTTCTTTTATTTTTCTTTTCGTGGTTGGGTGAACGAACTCCGTTCGCACACCGAATCGTTTGCTTTTATTTCCTTTGCTATTTTTGCAGGGACTTGAACCTTGTGTGATTACGTGCATGATTTGTTCCAACTATACAAATACTTGCATAGGCCACTTGGTTGTTTCAACTCAACACTTTAACAAGGAAGTATTCGTTGAATCAAAGGTCCATGTCCATCGAAATTGAGGTTATTCGTACCTCTATAGTAAAGTGTGTGACCCTTGCTTTATTCAAACTTGGGGAGGTAACCACTTCTCACACTCTCTTTTGATAACTGCATTTTCTCCTTTCTTATGGTAACCTATTCAAGTTTGGTTCCTGCAAAAGTTATAGCTTGGGGAAGTTACTTCTACATGTGTAGAGTATTGTGCAATGTTCTTGTTCGATGAAATTTTTTGTGCAATCATGTATCCCGCTATTTTTGAATGCTTGCTTAGGTAAGTTGTGTTTCATGTTTATATAATAGATGCACTTGCTTTCGTCGTTGGGATTCATAAGAGTTGAGTTAGAGCTTTAATTCACTTTGTTAAAATCTTTATCTAGCTTGAGAAGAACTTTGTGATCCTCTAGAATACATTGCCGCGATTTCTACACTTAAATCCTATGTCTCCCACTTTTGAAGTTTGAATTGTTTATCTTAGTTGGTTTGATTTGTGAAGATGCCATGCTAGTGGGAGTAATTCAAAATAGTTAGAGTACAGCTTTTTATTTGAATGAATGATTACTTGTGGAAGCTTTTGCTCTAGTTCCTTTAGCTAACTGAGTCTTGCCTTTGAAATAATATTGCCAAACAAGTACAACAAGAAAAACTCTAAAATTTATGACTTGTTTGATGAATGATTGTCTTGGGATTTTACCTTGAAGATACTTAACACCATATATGTTTTGATAGACTTGACGACACTCTTGAAAGGAATTGTTTGATTGAAATGAAGTCTAGCGGTAATTGTGATGCATTCCAAAGCTAACCTTGTAGATAAAACTGTGATACCATTTAAAGAGTTCTATGTTTTGATGCACACCTTGGGATGCCAAAAACTCCGCTAGCCTACGAACGATCTATGGTAAAACTCCTAATTTTGGCCGTGAGTTGACGACATGACTGGCATAAATGTCACCATAATGGGGAAAATATTGGTACTCTCAAAGGTTATGCAAATGATTGTTTATAAAGAATCACTCAACGATCCTTGTTGAGAATCATACTTCAAGGAAGGAAGAAAAAAATATGAAGATCCACATTGTAGGGTTCGCAGCATAGAAAACAAAAAAAATATGATGGGAAAAACTAAGTACCAATATCTATCTACTAGATACAAGCAACGGGTGGATATACATCCATAGAGAACATACCCTTGTAGACCGACAAAGTTTAACGAGGTTGTACTTGTCGATGATGTAGACAAACGCTTGACTATCTCAAGATTGAGAAGAAGTCTAGCATCGCAAATCAGCAGCGCATCCGTGCTCGCACACACATCTAAGCCACCGAGCAACCTCCGCCTCCTCGCTCTAGCGATGCAACGGAAGCAACAACTCTTTCTTGCCGAAAATCCACCGGAAACATGTATCTCGCTAGTCCGAGACCATGGGGGATAAACTAGAGGGGGAGAGAGATCCTTCACAGGGAGGTGTTAGTATGAGAGGGGGAGAGGGGGTCCTTTATAGGAGGAGGGGGTCAACCCCTCCCCATGACCGGCGCACCATGGAGGGTGCCCCCTCCCCTCCTTCATTCATGTGGAGGAAGATCCACTCACATAAATATGACCCCTCACTTCTCTACTCATATTCCATTAAATTTCCACCAAATTTAATGTAATCTCTCTTTAAATAAAACTACTTTTATTTATTTATTCGGAATTGTGTCAATTAATTTAATGGACAAACATTTACATAAAACCCCTTGCTAGTATTCTATTTCACATGCAGAAACACTTTCAACAATTTTACCCGAAACAGTTCTGGTGTCTAGTGAAATAAATTCCTGCGCTTTGTAAATCTTTCCGACAAGAAACTATTTGTTCCAAATGGTGTCGGTGTCTCTTAAGTGTGTCACCCTATGGTTCACGAATAATGCGGACATGATCGAGACCCCTCTCGGATCAATAATCAAAAGCGGGACCTGGAGATCCATACTGACTCCCACACATTCAACAATGACTTCTTGTGATCGTGAGAACCTTTTACGCTGGAATCTTAATCCCTTTGTCTCGCGATATATTACATGTCTGAGTTTCGATCATCGGTATCTTCATACCTAGTTTGGTCTCGATGCCGACATGTACTCTTTTATCCTTCCCGTGATATAACATTCTAGTGATCAAATCACTTGCTTGCAAGCTAACCAATGTGATATCACCGAGAGGGACCAGAGTATATCTCTTCGTTATCGGGATGGACAAATTCCACTCTTGATCCATGGGCCTCAACATAACACCTTCATAGCACTGAACCCATCTTTGTAATCATCCTGTTATGGTGTGACGTTTGATGTTATCAAGATACTCTTCTAGTGTTAGTGATTGACATGATCTTACGGTCTAAGAATTAGGATTACTTCGTATGATGTTATAGCAATATAAACACAATGACTTTGATCGTAATTCTATACTTAGGATGAATGTTCATCACACCATTTCAATAATGTTGTGACCTCGTTATTAACAACATCTAATGTCCATGATTAGGAAACCTTAATCATCTTGTTAATCAACGAGCTAGTTCATAAGAGAGGCATAACTAGGAAATTTCCATTTGTTTATTAAACACACATGTATTAATGTTTCCGTATTAATACAATTATAGTATGAAAAATAAACATCTATCATATACTTGGAATATACATAATAACAACTTTATTATTGCCTCTCAAGGCATATTCAGTCTCCCACTTGCACTAGAGACAATAATCTAGTTACATAGTGATAAATCTAACATCCATGGAGTTCTGGTGTTGATCATGCTTTGCTCAAGGGAGAGTTTTAGTCAACGGATCTGCTACATTGAGATCCGTGTGTATTTTACAAATCTTTATATCTCCATCCTTCACATGCTCGTGGATGGAGTGAAACCGGTGCTTAATATGCTTGGAATTATTGTGAGACCTTGGTTCTTTGGCATTGGATATGGCTCCATTGTTGTCACAATAGATCACCATTGGGTCCAACGCGCTAGCAACCACACCTAGTTTGGTTATAAACTCCTTCATCCAAACTGCTTCTTGAGCCGCTTCCGAAGCAGCAACATATTCGGCCTCCGTTGTCGATCCCGCCACCACGGGAACTCCTCCAACTAACCGCTCCACCATTCATGAGAAATACGTATCCGGATTGAGACTTAGAGTCATGCGGATTGGTGTCGAAGCTAGCATCAACATAACACTTAGCGATGAGCTCTTCTTCACCCCCGTATACGAGAAACATTTCCTTAGTTCTTCTTAAGTACTTAAGGATATTCTTGACCGCTATCCAGTGTTCCGATCCTGGATCAGATTGGTATCTACTAGTCAAACTAATATCATGTGCCACATCCGGTCTTGTACATAGCATGGCGTACATTATAGAGCCTATGGCTGAAGCATAGGGGATCTTGTCCATTATCTCTCTTTGTTCTGTCGTAGCCGGACTTTGAGTCTTACTCAATTTCTTGCCTTGCAACATAGGTAAGAACCCTTTCTTACTTTCGTCCATTTTAAACTTCTTTAAAATATTATCAAGGTAGTGATAGACCTATTAGGCGCCTTGATCTATCTCTATAGATCTTTATGCCTAATATGTATGACACTTCACCTAGGTCCTTCATTGAAAATTTGTTGTTTAGATAACTTTTAATACTGTTTAAAAGATCTACATCATTTCCGATCAGTAATATGTCATCCACATATAATATCAGAAATGACACATCGCTCCCACTCACTTTCTTGTAAATACAAGCCTCTCCATAAGCTTGGACGAATCCAAACTCTTTGATCACCTCATCAAAGCGGAGATTCCAACTCCGGGATGCTTGCGTTAGTCCATAGATGGATCGCTGAAGCTTGCATACCTTGTCAACATCCTTAGGATTGACAAAACCCTTTGGTTGAATCATATACAACTCTTCTAAACCTTGCCATTGAGGAACGCAATTTTGACATCCATCTGCCATATCTCATAGTCGAAATACGCAGCAATTACTAACATAATCCTAACTGACTTTAGCATCGCTATGGGAGAGAATGTATTATCGTAGTCAACTCCTTGGATTTGTCAAAACCCTTTTGCGACAAGTCGAGCTTTATAGACGGTTATGTTACCATCGGCATCAGGTTTTCTTTTGAAAATCCATTTATTCTCCATGACCTTTCGGTCATGAGGTAAGTCCACCAAGGTCCAGACCTAGTTTTCGTACATGGATTCCATCTCGGATTTCATGGATTCTAGACATTTTTGGGAATCCGGTCTCATTATCGCTTCTTCATACGTCGCAGGGTCATCTATTTCATGGACCATGAAATTTATAATAGGATTTCCATACAGTTCGGGAGTTGCACGCGTCCTGCTTGACCGGTGAGGTTTGGTAGTATTCTCTTTCAGAGTTTCATGATTGTTATCATTAGTTCCCTCTTCATTTGGTGAAGTCAACTCCGGAGCAGCTTCCGGTGCTGTGCTACTCGCCATATTATGAAGAGAAGGTTCAACAACCTCTTCGAGTTCTACCTTCCGACTACACACACCTTTCGCGAGAAACTCTTTCTCTAGAAAGGATCCATTCTTGGCAACGAAAATCTTGCCCTCGGATCTGTGATATAAGGAATACCCAGTAGTTTCCTTAGGATATCCTATGAAGATGCATTTTTCTGCTTTGGGTTCGAGTTTATCAGGCTGAAGTTTCTTCACATAAACATCGCATCCCCAAATATTAAGAAATGACAACTTAGGTTTGTTTCCAAACCATAATTCATATGGTGTCTTTTCAATGGATTTAGATGGTGCCCGATTTAAAGTGAATGTAGCAGTTTCCAGTGCATAACCCCAAAATGATAGTGGCAAGTCAGTCAGAGACAGCATAGATCGAACCATATCTAGTAAAGTACGATTACGACATTCCAACACACCATTTCGCTGTGGTGTTCCGGCAGGTGTGAGTTGTGAAACTATTCCACACTCTTTCATATGTGTGCTAAACTCGTAAATTAGATACTCACCTCCACGGTCAGACCGTAGAAATTTGATCTTTCTATTATGATAATTTTCCACTTCATTCTGAAATTCCTTAAACTTTTCAAAAGTTCTAGACTTGTGTTTCATCGAGTAGATACAACCGTATCTACTCAAATCATCCGTGGAAGTAACAAAATAATGATATCCACCTCGCGCCGACACACTCATTGGACCACACACATCAGAGTGTATGATTTCCAATAAATCAATCGTCCATTCCATTGAACCGGAAAACGGCGTTCTAGTCATCTTGCCCATAAGGCATGGCTCACATGTATCAAATGATTCAAAATCAAGTGATTCCAAAAGTCCATATGAATGGATCTTCTTCATGCGTTTAATGTCAATATGACCTAGACGGTAGTGCCACATATATACGGATATATCATCATTAAGTTTAATCCTTTTAGCATCAACATTATGAATATGTGTAACACTATTATCGAGATCCAACAGAAATAACCCATTCATCACAGGTGCATGACCATAAAAGATATCATTCATATAAATCAAACAACCATTGTTTTCTAATTTAAATGAATAACCACTGCGCATTAAACATGATCCGGATACAATGTTCATGCTTAGTGCAGGCACCAAATAACAATTATTTAGGTTCATAACTAATCCCGATGGTAAGTGGAGAGGTAGCATTCCGACGGCAATCACATCAACACTTGATCCATTGCCGACATGCATCTTGACCTCACCCCTTGCTAGCGGTCGCTTGTTCCACAACCCCTGATTCGAGTTACAAATATTAGCAACCGATCCGGTAACAAATACCCAGGTGCTACTATGAGTACTAGTCAAGTACACATCAATAACATGTATATCAAATATACCTTTGTTTGCCTTGCCAGCCTTCTTGTCTGCCAAATACTTGGGGCAGTTGTGCTTCCAATGGCCAGTCCCCTTGCAATAATAGCACTCGGTATCAGACTTAGGTCAGACTTAGGGCCAACTCGGGATTTCTTTTCAGGTACGACAACCGATTTGCCGCCCTTCTTTCCCTTCTATTTACCCTTCTTATCTTTCTTGAAACCGGTGGTATTATTGATCATTAACACTTGATGTTCTTTCTTGATCTCCACCTCTACAGTCTTAAGCATTGACAGAAGCTCAGGGATAGACTTCTTCATGCCCTGCATGTTATAGTTCATCACGAAGCTCTTGTAGCTAGGTGTCAGAGATGGGAAAACACGATGTATGCCTAAGTCAACGGGAATCGATATTCCCAAGGACACAAGCTTATCGGCGTACCCAGACATTTTGAGTACGTGCTCACTAACGGAGTTGTTCTCTTCCATCATGTAGCTAAAGAACTTTTCTGAAGCACTGTAACTCTCTACAGCAGCATGGGTGTCGAAAATCATTTTCAAGTCACCCATTGTATCAAAGGCATTTCCGTTTTTGAAACGCTTTCGAAGTTCTAGCTCTATCCCATATAATATGTCGCAATGAATTAAGTTGTGGTCCTCCTAACGAGTCTGATGGACGTTCTTTTCCTTGTCAGGAGCATCATCAAGTGGTGGGGGGCCTAGCGGCGCTTCTAGCACATATTGCTTTTGTGCAGCAGAGAGGATAATCCTCAAATTCATGGCCCAGTCGGTAAAGTTACTACCATTCGTTGCAAGTTTCTCTTTCTCCATGAACATATTGAAATTAAAAGCAGGCAGCGCCATCTACAATGGAATTTGTAAAGTTTAGACTAAGTTTATGATAGATCGAGTTCAACTAATCCAAATTAAGAATGAACTCCCACTCAAAAATGACATCCCTCATGCCTTTTTGGTGATTACATGAACCAAATCCACTACACCAAGTCTGATCATCACGTGAGTCGGTGTAGCTTCAAAGGTGAGCATCTATATGGGCATTATATCAAATGCCAAACAAGCAATATAAGATGCAACAAACATCATATGTGAAAAGTGAAATGATATGGTTCTTGCACTTGATCATCATCATGTGCATCGTGGTATGATCTTTATCATTCCTTTGTGTGTAAGGCCAAGGTCTATGGAACTTACACGTTAGGTATGTTGTAAGAGTATCGACTATACTTTTACTTATGACATTACCATATCATGACACTAGCCCAGCAACAATCTAAACTAGACGCTTCTAATTTATCCATTGCAAGTTTTACGTGGCTTAGGGCTTTCAAAGATAGAACCTTTCTTACCTACGAACATGGAACCACAACGAGGATAACCAAATTATTAACAACTCTTTGTAAATTAGATATTGACTATAGTAGAAGAGACATACACCCGCTAGCCACTTATGAAAAACTAGTTGCATGTCAAGTGTGGAACAGGTCTCATGTGCGAGGACATGTAAAGTTTGTCCGGGCAGCGTCATCCCGCTATGCCACCAATATCCAAAGTACAACCAAGAAGAAATAACATGATCATCATTTTCCACATACTCATATATGTACTACTTGTGCTAAGCATCTACTCATAGATCCGGCTCTGATACCACTGTAGGGTTTGTAGCATAGAAAACAAAAAAATTCCTATGATAGGAACAACTAAGCCCAAGATATATCTACTAGATACAAGCAACAGGTGGATATACATCTATAGAGAACATACCCTTGTATACCGACAAATTTTAACGAGGTTGTACTCGTGGATGATGTAGACAAACGCTTGCCGATCTCAAGATCGAGAAGAAGTCTAGCATCACAAATCAGCAGCGCATCCGTGCTCGCACACACGTCCAAGCCACCGAGCAACCTCTGCCTCCTCGCTCCAGCGATGCAGTGGAAGCAACAACTCTTTCCTGCCGAAAATCCACCGGGAACATGTATCTCGCTAGTCCGAGACCATGGGGGATAAACTATAGGGGGAGAGAGATCCTTCACGAGGAGCTGTTAGTATGAGAGGGAGAGAGGGGGTCCTTTTATAGGAGGAGGAGGGAAGCCCCTCCCCGTGGCCGGCGCACCATGGAGGGTGCCCCTCCCCTCCTTCATTCATGTGGAGGAAGCTCCACTCACATAAAGATGACCCCTCACTTCTCCAATCAAAATCCCACTCATATTCCATTAAATTTCTACAAAATTTAATATAATCTCTCTTTAAATAAAACTCCTTTTATTTATTTATTCAGAATTTTTTTAATTATTTTAATGGACAAACATTCACATAAAACCCCTTGCTAGTATTCTATTTCACATGCAGAAACACTTTCAACAATTTTACCCGAAACAATTCCGGTGTCTAGTGAAATAAATTCCTGCGCTTTGTAAATCTTTTCGACAAGAAACTATTTGTTCCAAATGGTGTCATTTTCTCTTAAGTGTCACCCTACGGTTCGTGAATAATGCGGACATGATCGAGACCCCTCTCGGATCAATAATCAGAAGCGGGGCATGGAGATCCATATTGACTCACACACATTCAACGATGACTTCTTGTGATCGTGAGAACCTTTTACGCTAGAATCTTAATCCCTTTGTCTCGCGATATATTATATGTCTGAGATTCGATCATCGGTATCTTCATACCTAGTTTGATCTTGTTTCCGACATGTACACTTTTCTCATTCCCGTGATATAATATTCTAGTGATCAAATCACTTGCTTGCAAGCTAACCAATGTGATATCACCGAGAGGGCACAAAGTATATCTCTCCATCATCGGTATGGACAAATTACACTATTGATCCATGGGCCTCAACATAACACCTTTGTAGCACTGAACCCATCTTTATAATCACCCTGCTAAGGTGTGACGTTTGATGTTATAAAGATACTCTTCTAGTGTTAGTGATTGACATAATCTCATGGTCTAAGAATTAGGATTACTTCGTATGATGTTATAGCAATATAAACACAATGAATTTGATCGTAATGCTATACTTCGGATGAATGTTCATCACATCATTCCAATAATGTTGTGACCTCGTTATTAACAATATCCAATGTCCATGATCAGGAAACCTTGATCATCTTGTTAATCAACGAGCTAGTTCATATGATAGGCATAACTAGGAACTTTCCATTTGTTTATTGAACACACATGTATTAACATTTCTGTATTAATACAATTATAGCATACAAAATAAACATCTATCATATATTTGGAATATACATAATAACAACTTTATTAATTGCCTCTCAGGGCATATTCCCTTCACACATAACAAGTCATTGGAATGGTATCATTACTACTTTATGAATTTTCTTGAAAAACAATGATTGGATCAGAAGTACGTGTTTTGATAGCCTTGATTTACCGATGTGGGTGTCGATAAGACACTTCACTGTTATGCTACTTAGGACATGAACTCTCTTACTCAATTTTGCTATTAAAACATCCTAGTGTTCCTTGGCAAGCTGAGAGTTAACTAGAAGAATTTGATTGATTTTTATACTTCTAGTTATCTATACTAATATTAAACTCTACTTTGATTGTCTTGATTTACCAAAGCTTGTATAGTGTTCTTGTCATCTCTCTAACTTTGATGAGCCTTTTCAATGGACGAAGTGCTGAACACATATGACTGCCAACCATAAGTGAATTCATATTCTCATTAAAGCCCTTACTTTACAAAAGTAAGGAGATATAAAACATAAAAGGTGCAATAGGAGGATCACCAAGTTTTCTTTCAAAGATAGATTCGCTTTTGACATGGAGAATTTAAGTTTTAATTGATCTTTTATGGATTGACATAACTAGGCTTGTGTTTCCTTGTATGAATATGTTCTTTCTCACTTTGACCTTGTAGGGAAAATAAGGATACAAGGCAATGATCTTCTACATACAATATTATTACTTTTGTTTCAATTTTGTAGGGTTTGCAGCATAGAAAACAAAAAAATTCCTACGATGGGAACAACTAAGTACCAAGATCTATCTACTAGATACAAGCAACGGGTGGGTATACATCCATAGAATACATACCCTCGAAGACCGAATAGCGTTAACGAGGTTGTACTCGTGGATGATGTAGACGAACGCTTGCCGATCTCAAGATCGTGATGAAGTCCATCTGGTCCAGCCGGTCTAGCACGATCAAGTCCAGCACCTCAAAGCAGTGGTGCATCCGTGATCGCACACGCACGGGTACCCGACAACCTCCGCCTCGCTCCAGCAGCAAGCAACAAATCCTTCCAAAAAGCCACCGGAACATGTATCTCGCTGATCCGAGACCATGGGGAAATTCTAAAGGGGAGAGATCCTTCATGAGGAGGTGTGCTTTGAGAGGAGGAGAGGGGCTTTATAGGAGAGGGGGCACCCAAGGGCATGGCGCCCAGCCATGGGGCTGCCCCACCTCTTCCACATTCATGTGGGTGGAGCTCCCACTCAAAATGAAAAGCCTCTACTCCCATTAAAAGCCTCCACTCAAAATCCACTCACATGCATTAAATTTCCACCAAATTTAATGCAAGCTCTCATTAAATAAAACTCTTTTATTTATTTATTCAGAATTTTGTTAATTACTTTAATTAACAAACATTCACATAAAACCCTTACAACATTTCAATTTCACATGCGAACCAGTTTGATAATTTCAACTAAAAGCAGTTCTGTCTAGTGAAATAAATTCCTGCGCTTTCCTTTTCTTTTTCGGCATATCATTTGCTCAATGGTGTCGGCATCCCTTAAGTGTGTCACCCTACGGTTCGCGAATAATGCGGACATGATCGAGACCCTTCTCCGATCAATAATCGTGAGGACACAGAGATCCATATCGACTCCCACATTCAACGATGACTTATGTGATCGTGAACCTTTATGCTAGTATCTTAATCCCTTTGTTTCACGATATATTACATGTCGAGATTCGATCATCGGTATCTCCATACCTAGTTTGATCTCAATCTGACATGCACTCTTTTCTCCCCGTGATATAACATTCTAGTGATCAAATCACTTGCTTGCAAGCTAATCAATGTGATATCACCGAGAGGGCCCAGAGCATATCTATCCGTCATCGGGATGAACAAATTCCACTCTCGATCCATGGGTCTCAACATAACACTTTAGTAGTTCTGAAGCCATCTTTATAATCACCCAGTTACGGTGTGACGTTTGATGTTATCGAGAAACTCTTCTAGTGTTAGTGATTGACATGATCTCATGGTCTAAGGATTAGGATCACTTCGTAAGTTGTTATAGCAATATAAACTCAATGACTTTGATCGTAATGCTATACTTTGGATGAATGTTCATCACATCATTACACTAATGTTGTGACCTCGTTATTAACAACATCCAATGTCCATGATCAGGAAACTTTGATCATCTTGTTAATCAACGAGCTAGTTTATAAGAGAGGCATAACTAGGAACTTCCTTTTTGCTTATTAAACACACATATATTAATTTTTCTGTATTAATACAATTATAGCATGCAAAATAAACATTTATCATAAACAAGGAATACGATAATAACCACTTTATTATTGCCTCTCGGGCATATTCCCTTCAGTCTCCCACTTGCACTAGAGACAATAATCTAGTTTGAAAACTTTGTGTATTGAACACCTATGGCTTTTTGGTGTTCCAAATACGCAATTTCAAGTGGTTAACATAATCTACGGATCTGACACTTTCAGGTCCGTGTGTATTTGCATGTCTTTGCGTCTTCACGCATCACTCATTCTCCAATGAGATGGCATTGTATAAATTTGGTCTTTCGGTGAGACCTTTAGTTCCTTGGGGTTTAAAACACGTCGATACTATTGTCATACAATATATCTTTAGTGTTAGCCCGTTGCGAACCACACCTTAGTTTGATAACAAACTACTTGACACAAATTCCCTCCTTTGCTGCTACTATAGCAGTCATATACTTAGCCTTTTGTTGTAGTATTCGTCACAATGTCTTAACTATGGAATACATCCAAATCCATCATGAAAACTCCTTTCCATTTCATTGTGCCACTCATAGTTTAAATTGAGATAAACTTAATTTGTATCTTGTGACAAAACTAGTATCAATGTAACGCTTTACAATGAACTATTTGTAATTGTTTGTCACCTCTACACAAATATATTCTTAGTTCTTCCAAAAGATCATAAGAATATCCTTATTATTGTCCAATGATCATTTTATGATTCATTCTGGTATATGCTCATAACACTTAGAGCATAGGACATATCTGGATGTGTACATATCATGGTATGATTTATCAAAACATTTTCGTGATTTCACTCATCAAGTGTCAAAGCACTTGAATCTTGTTTCACTTATCAAGTGTCGATACACTTGAATCTTGATTCAATTCCTCTCCATGCAACAAGAATTGTTTCTTTTCGTTTCTATATTGAACTCCTTCAATATCTCATATATGTATGTTTGGCACAACCATATTGGCGTCACAGTCTATCCACTATAGACATTCACGCTAAATATTTGGGTTTTGCCTAAGTATTTCATCAAAATGAAATTCTTAACCTTTGTCAATAAAATATACATCATTTCTAATCAACAAGATGTCCTCCACATAATGTATTAGAAATATGTCTCAGCGCTCCCACTTAATTTCTTGCAAATGCAAGCATCTTCATCGTCTCCTGATGAAAACTCCTTTTCATTAAGGTGAAGATTCCAACTCCGCGATGCTTACTTCAACCATTGAAGTTTGCATGCCCCTTTTAGCATCCTTTGAATTAACAAAACCCTTTGGACCATGTCATGTACACGTCCTAGGTAACCATTCTATTAGAATAACTTTGTTTTGTTTATTCATCTATCATATACCAAATTATATGTAGTGATTGCTACTTTAATCCGTCCAGACTAAATATCGCTATGAAAGATCAAATCTTGTCATAGTCAACTCCTTGAACATTGTCATAAAATAATTTACGACATGTCGACTATTTCATAGATGTGAAACATCCATGTCTGTTTCTTTATAGATCCAAATACGATCGATAGTTTTTTACACCTTTCCGGAGGGTCTTCCAAGTTCAAAACTTGATTTCTCGTGTATGGAACTATCACGGATTTTATGGCTTTAAGCATTTGACAGAATCAGGGACCATCATCGCTTCTTTGTATGTATTCGGTTCATCATTGTCAAACAATAATGATTTACTCTCAAATCTTAGCATTTGATTGTTTAACCGACCTACTTGGTTCAATAGGAACTTAGATCTCCGTGACCACAACCTTTGAGGCACATAAACCATGAGCATTATGGCTGCCTCCGGAACGATTTCCGACGCTGCGCAACTCATCACATATAGCTAAGGTTCGTTAACCTTATCAAATTTCTATTGTCCTCCCACTTAACATTTATGAAAAATTCCTTCTTCAAGAAACTTCATGTTTCAAGCGACAAACCCTTTTGTCCTTGGTGTTATGGAGGAATAACCAATTGTTATTCGAAATAACCTACAAAGACATGCTCATCCGACTTCGGTTGTAAACATCTTACTTATGTTTAGCATACCAAAATTTAAGAAATGACAACTTAGGTTTTACCCCAAACCATAACTCATATGGTGTCATTTCAACGGATCAAGATGGAGCTCTTTTCAGTGTAAAAGCGGTACTCTCTAAAGCTTTAATCTTTTAAAACATAATGGCAGTTTTATAAATGACACCTTTGATCCAACCATGTCAAACAAGGTTTCATTACAAATCTCAAACACTCCATACTCCTATGGTGTTTCGGGAGATGTAAATCTAGGTGTTTTGCCAAACTTGCAACTCAGATAAATCCCTTTATGATAAAATCATAATTCATTTATTTTCTTGTTACACTTGTAACTCAAATAAATCCCTTATGATAAAATCATAAACCATTTATTTTCTTGTCACAATGATTTTCACTTCATCTTGAAAGTCTTTGAACATTTTCAAATATTTCACACTTCTTTCTCATTAAGTGAATATTCACTCAAATTTCCGAAGAAAGTATATGAAGTTGAAACCCATCGCTTACGACTACACATAATGGAATACATACATCGATATGTATAAATTCCAATAATTTAGTCGTTCGTTCTTCTTTGGCCTTTGAACGAAGTTTTAATTATCCCGAGGAAAGTCTCACAAGCGTCACTTGATCAAATCAAAGACTCCAAAAATCCATGAAAATGGAGATTCTTCATGTTTTCTTTCCAATATAATTTAAACAGCGATGTCACTTCGTAAGTGATCTTTCAATCATTTGTCTTGCGACATTTTAGCATTAGGTTTTATGGATGTGATTTCTCCAACTAGATTTGTAAATCATCCATCTTATATGGAATACGGTAATTATTTGAACAACCTTTGTTCTCATAATACCTGATTTAAATAACAATTATTAAAACAAATCTTGAAGTCAAGCCTTGATGTCAACGAGAAATACAAACAACGGTTTGTTTGTTTTCGATGAACATCATCACATATTCTCTTGCTAGTTACTTAGGCCATTGTGGTTCATGAATTGCGTCGTTCTGTATGAAATTTCATACCAACCAATTCGGTATCCAATACCCAAGAACCACATTGTTTAACAAGCAAAGAATATAACCATAACATGTATATCATCCATATACCTAAATTGGATATTTCCAATCTTTTCTTTTCTGCCAAATATATTTTATAGATTCTCTTTCACCATTTCCTTTTTACTTTTTAAAAGAATCTATCAACACCAAAGTGGTGTCATATACATGACACATAGTCCAAAGCGTGTATATTCAAATAATAATACCTTTGTACTTGCACTTTGAAGTAGATCACCATCATCAAAATGATCGGTATTCTTTCAAAATCCATTCTTTAGTAATATTTTAGTGTAGTAAACACTTTACATACATCTTCTATTCACTCTTATCATGACGACTTTCATGGTCAAGCTACTCTAGCTTATAAAGGTGAATCGTGAGTATAACATTACTTTCCAAAACCCTTTTAGATGATTAGGATGTCTAGCATCTCCAACCTTCGTAAATTCTCAACCATTATGAGAACATATATTGTACTCTATCATATTGCAACCAAAACATTGTTTCAGATATCATTATATCTGCCACACATGATGGTTTCTGAAACAATTCTTTCAGCTCCTAGATAAACTTGATATTAAAACAATCAAGAATCATGGAGGCAAACATGATACTTAAGATAATAACACTGGAATTGTTACTCTCGATTTAATACCAATTATTAAATTTCAAGGAGTAAATAGAATTTTTTGCTGAAAGTCTGCAATAGTACTATAAACTTTAGATTGACACTCAACACAATACGATACCAGTTCGTAAAGTATATATCCAGGATTCTATAGTTCTATTATCTCAATTACAACTATGCATAAGGTGGTGAACGAATGCCAATGACTACAACAAATTATGCAAATTCACTTTGATTTAATTTATGATAAATTGAGTTTTACTAATCCAAATTAGAAATTAACTCCCACTCAAAAACGACATCCCTCGTGTCTTTTTGGTGATTACATGAACCAAATCCACTACACCAAGTTCGATCATCACGTGAGTCGGCGTAGCTTCAAAGGCGAGCATCAAATGGGCATCATATCTATTATATGACTCATGCTTAACCTTTCGGTCTGTGTTCCGAGGCCATGTTTGTACATGCTAGGCTCGCCAAGTAAGAACCTTAGTATTCGCGTGTGTAATTGTCTTACACCCGAGATATGCTCGTGGATTCAAGTACACCCGATCATCACGTGATGCCTTAAAGCGACGAAACATTGTCGGTGCATACTTAAGGAAGAACACATTTTTATCTTGATATCTAAATGAGGGATCATCTTATTATGCTAATAAAACGCCAAACAAGCAATATAAGATGCAATCAAACATCACATGTTTATTTAGTGAAATGATATGGTTCCCGCATATGATCTCTATCATGTGCACCGTGGTATGATCACTATCATATCTTTATATGTAAATCCAAGGTCTATGGAGTTTAGACGTTATGTGTGTTGTAAGAGTATCATATCATACTTCTACTTACAACATCACCATATCATAACACTAGCCCGGCAACAATCTAAACTAGACGCCTATAATTTATCCATTGCAAATTTTACGTGGCTTAGGGCTTTCAAAGATAGAACCGTTCTTACCTACGAACATGAACCACAACGAGGATAACCAAATTGTTGACAACTCGTTGCAAATAAGATATTGACTATAGTAGGAGAGACAGACACCCGCTAGCCACTTATGCAAACTAGTTGCATGTCAAGCGTGGAACAGGTCTCATGTGCGAGGACATGTAAAGTTTGTCCGGGCCGCTTCATCCCACTATGCCACCAATATCCAAAGTACAACTAAGAAGCAATAAAATGGTCATCATCGCCCACATACTCATATGTGTACTATCCGTGCAAAGTATCTACGCATAGATCCGGCTCTGATACCACTGTAGGGTTCGCAGCATAGAAAACAAAAAATTTCCTACGATGGGAACAACTAAGTACCAAGATCTATCTACTAGATACAAGCAACGGGTGGATATAAATCCATAGAATACATACCCTCGAAGACCGAATAGCGTTAACGAGGTTGTACTCGTGGATGATGTAGACGAACGCTTGCCGATCTCAAGATCGTGATGAAGTCCATCTGGTCCAGCCGGTCCAGCACGATCAAGTCCAACACCTCAAAGCAGTGGTTCATCCTGTTGGAGATATGCCCTAGAGGCAATAATAAATGTAGTTATTATTATATCTTTGTGTTTATGACAAATGTTTACATTCATGCTATAATAGTATTAACAAGGAAACATTAATACTTGTGTGATTTGTAAACTTAATTTGAAGTCCCTAGTAAAGCCTCTATATAGTACTAGCTTGTTGGTTAATAGATGATTGTGGTTTCCCTATCATGAACATTGAGATGTTATTAACAACAAGATCATATCGTTAGGAGAATGATATGGTGGACATACTCCTATAGATAAGCGTAGCATAAAGATCAAGTCATTTTAATAGTTCAATTGCTATATGCTTTCTGATACATAGTAATCTAATTCCTTCGACCATGAGATCATGCATATCACCTTTACCGGATGGATGCTTTGATGACATCAAACACCACACCATAACTGGGTGGCTATAAAGGTGGCATTGAGTGTTCGGAAAGTATTGGTTGAAACACATGGATCAAGAGTGGGATTTGTCCATCCATATGACGGATAGATATCCTCTGGGCCCTCTCGGTGAAATGTCATCCAATTAGCTTGCAAGCATGTGACTGGCTCACAAGGGATCACATATCATGGTAACGAGAAAAGAGTACTTATCGGTAACGAGGTTGAACTAGGTATGCAGAGATACCGACGATCATAACCTCGGATAAGTAAACTATTGTGAGACAAAGGGAAATTGATATCGTATGTAAGTGGTTCATTCGATCGCAAAGTAATCGTAGAAATATGTGGGAGCCATATGAATTTCCAGATTCCTCTATTGGTTATTGTTCGGAGAAGTGTCTCGATCATGTCCGCATAATTCACGAACCGTAGGGAGACACACTTAAGGATTTGACGTTGTTTGAGTAGTTATGGAATGATGAGAAAGAGACCGAATGTTGTTCGGAGTCTCGAATGGGATTCGGGATATCACGAGGAGATCCGGAATGGTCCGGAGAATAAGATTCATATAAGGAAAGTCCCATTTCGGAGTTGGAGAATGATTCCGGTGTTTTCATCTGAATGTTCTAGAAGGTTCGGAATGTCCAGACCAAGGGAAGGGTACATGAATGTGTTATATCAAGTTGGTATGATTGCATCATGTACTAAGTGTCATCGCTGAACAAAATAAAGGATTAAATCAAATCCTAGTTTGAAAAGTCAAACGGCTAGTTTGAAAGTCAAACGGCTATTTTTGGGAAGTGGAAAAAGAGGAGGAAACCGAGTTGGGGAGGAATCCCTCCTCCCCACCTCCGGCGCCCCACCAAGCCGAGTTGGGGAGGGACTCCTCTCCCTCCCCTTGGCCGGCCGGCCCCTCCACCTATATAAGGTGGGGCAGGGCTCCCTCCTTGAGACACACAAGATCCTCTCCTCCAAACCCTAGCCCCAAGCCGCCGCCGCCTCCATAGCCGCCGCCGGCCCTAGGGCACTCGCCTCCGCCGCCTAGGTGAAACCCTAGACGCCAGCCTAGCCACCTCCTCGGCGTTTCTAAACCCTAGATCGTCGAGGGACTCTCTCATACTCCACCATACTGCCCGCTTAAGGCTCATGAGATCTCCCTCTACTTCGGTACCACAGGTCTTTGGAATCGCGAGGAGAGTGCTACAACCTCCACGCGCTGGAACAAGGGAGAGGAAGGTCTTCACGAGTACCGAACGTGTGACTGATCAGGAGCGCCACGAACCGCAGGAAGGATCGTCTACACGATCTTGAGATCAGGAAGAGTACGACTACATCACCCACGAGAATCCACTCTCATTAAACACTTTGGAATCTTCGAGGGTGAGTTATTCCATCGACTCGTTGCTACAATCTAGTAGATAGATCTTGGCTTGTTTGTTTGTATGCGGTAGAAATTTTTTGTTTTCCATGCTACAAAACCCTACAGTGGTATCAGAGCCGTGTATATATGTAGATCTGTTGCACGAGTAGAACACAATGGTCATTGTGGGCGTTGATGCTTTTATTATCGATTGCTTCTTGTGTACTTTGCAGCTTGCGGGATGTTGGGATGAAGCGGCCCGGGCTAACCTTACATGACATCGTTCATGAGACTTGCTCCAAGCTTGACATGCAACTTGTATTGCATAAGTGGCTTTATGGTGCCTGTTTCTCCTAGTATAGTTAAGATCCAATTTACAACGGGTGATTAACAATACTAGTATCAATGTTGTGGTTCATGTTTGTAAGTTAGAACGACACTTATTGAAAGCCCCAAACCACGTAAAATATGCAAAGAAAGTAGAGGCGTCTAACTTTGTTTTGCAGGGGTGTGCAGTGATGTGATATGGCCATGATTGTGATTATATTTGATGTATGCAATGTTCCTTATTGTAAGTTGGCAAATCGTGGAGCCATATGGTTGTCTTTAATTTATGTTAAGACCCGTGTCTATTCAAAGTAGTTGTAATAGTTGAAGCCGTGGGCGACAACCATGGAGAAGCGTCATTGACCTTGATGCAATGCCGTGATGATGGATATCATGTTCGTGCTAGAAGATGGAGATCGGAAGCACAAAGAAGAAAGGCCATATCATATCACATATTATGAATTGCATGTGATGTTAATCCTTTATGCATCTTGTATTGCTTAGTAGACGACGGTAGCATTATAAGATGATCCCTCATGCACATGAATTTCAAGTCATAAAGTGTTCACCCTTAGTTAGCACTGCTAAAGCTTGTTGTTTGAAGCACCACGTGATGATCGGGTGTGTTAGATTCCGCAAGTGTATACAACGTGAGCAAGATTTTCTCATGCGGAAACTAAGGTTTGATCTTGACGAGCCTAGCATGTATGCACATGGTCTCGAACACGGATCACCGAAAGGTAAAGCATGAATCATATAGTAGATATGATGAACATGTCGATTGATTGTTCGCCATTGAAACTATATCAACTCTCGTGATGATCGGTGTTGATGTGGTGGATTTGGTTCGTGTGATCACTAAAACAATGTGAGGGATATTGTTTTGAGTGGGAGTTCACCTAGATTAATTTTATTATTAATTTGAACTCAATTTGTCATAAACTTAGTCTAAACTATTGCAAATATGTTGTAGATCAATGGCAGCCCCTACCATCAATTTTAATGCGTTCCTAGAGAAAGAAAAGTTGAAAACAATGGAAGCAACTTCGCGGATTGGTTCCGCAATTTGAGGATTATCCTCACAGCTGGTAATTTGACCTATGTTTGGATGCACCATTTGGGTGAACCACCGCAATGATGCCGCCGATGAAGTAAAGAACGTTTACCTCACTCAAGACTCAAGACTCCACGATTCGGTGTGCTATCTTGTATGGTTTAGAATCGAGCTTGGAAAAGGTTTGAGAATTCACCCATATGATATTGTCGAGGATCTCAAATTGATCTTTGAGACTCATGCGGCAATTGAAAGCTATGAGGCTTCAAAAGTTCTTTAACCGCAAGATGGAAGAGGGCAGTCCGTCGGTGAGCATGTGCTTAAGATGTCCAGGCACGCAAACAAACTTCAAAGCATGGGTATAGTGATTCCTAATGCTTTGGGTATTTACCAGGTCCTCCAATCACTACCACCAAGTTACAAGAACTTTGTGATGAACTACAACATGCAAAACATGAACAAGACGTTGCGAACTCTTTGCCATGTTGAAATCTGCAAGTGGAGATCAAGAAAGAGCACCAAGTGTTGTTGGTCAATAAGACCACCAAATTCAAGAAAGGCAAGTCTAAGCAGAAGGGACACTTCAAGAAGGGTGGTAAGAAAGTTACCACGCCGACGAAGAATACCAAGGCTGGACCTAAGCCCGACATCGAGTGCTTTTGCAAGGGAGAAGGTCCTTTGAGCGGAATTTCCCAAAGTACTTGGCGGATTTGAAGAACGGCAACATCAAGAAGAAAGGTATATCCGATATACATGTTATTGATGTGTATCTCACTAGTACTAAGTAGTAGTGCACGGTATTTGATCTTGGTTCGGTTGCTCATATTTGTAACTCGAAACAGTCTTTAGAGAACAAACGGAAGCTAGCGAAGAACGAGGTGACAATGCGCGTGGGAAACGGATCAAAGGTTGATGTGATCGCGGTCGGCACGCTACCCCTTCATCTACCATCGGGATTAGTTTTATACTTAAATAATTGTTATTTGGTGCCTGCGTTGAGCATAAACATTATATCGGGATCTTGTTTATTGCGAGACAGTTACTTGTTTAAGTCCGAGAATAATGGTTGTTCGATTTATATGAGTAATATGTTTTATGCACATGCACCTTTGATAGATGGTCTATTCTTGTTGAATCTCGATTGTGTAAATACACATATTAATAACATTGAGGCTAAACGTTTGAAATCGAGCGATAACTCGACCTATATGTGGCACTGTCGTCTTGGTCACATTGGAGTGAAGGGTATGAAGAAACTCCATTCTGATGGACTTCTTGAATCACTTGATTTCGAATCACTTGAAAGATGCGAAGCATGTCTGATGGGTGAAATGACTAAGACTCCATTTACTGGTATGATGGAGCGAGCTACGGACTTATTGGAAATCATAGATACCGATGTGTGTGGTCCGATGAGTGTAGCGTCGCGCGGTGGTTATCGTTATGTTCTTACCTTCACGGATGATTTGAGTAGATATGGGTATATCTATTTCATGAAACATAAGTCCGAAACTTTCGAGAAGTTTAAGGAATTTCAAAGTGAGGTAGAGAATCAACGTAACAAGAAGATTAAATTTCTACGTTCTGATCGTGGAGGTGAATATCTAAGTTACGAGTTTGGCGAGCATTTGAAGAAATGCGGAATACTTTCACAGTTGACACCGCCGAACACCACAGTAATGGTGTGTCCGAACGTCAGAATCGAACTCTCTTAGATATGGTTCGTTCTATGATGTCACTTACAGATTTACCGCTATCATTTTAGGGTTATGCACGAGAAACAAACGCATTCACTTTAAATAGGGCACCATCTAAATCCGTTGAAACGACACCGTATGAATTATGGTTTGGGAAGAAACCTAGATTGTCATTCCTTAAAGTTTGGGGATGCGGGCCTATGTAAAGAAGTTATAGCCGACAAGCTTGAACCCAAAGCGAAAAATGCGTCTTCATAGGATACCCAAGGAAACTATTGGGTATACCTTCTATCATAGATCCAAGGCAAAATCTTCGTTGCTAAGAATGGATCCTTTCTAGAGAAGGAATTTCTCTCAAAGAAGTGAATGGAAGGAAAGTAGAACTCGACGAGGTTGTCGAACCTTCTCTCGAATTACGAGTAGCCTTGGCCGGAAGAAGTACCGTGATGCCCGCACTTAGAGAGGAAGCTAATGATGATGATCATGAAACTTTGGTTGAAGTTGCTACAGAGCCTCGCAGTCAACGAGAACTCGTACCACCTCCATTGGTATGATCCGTTATGAGTGTCATGTTGGTGGACAACCCCGATGACCCCGAGACATATGAGGAAGCGATGATGAGCCCAGATTCAATAAATGGCAAGAAGCCATGAAATTGAGATTGGATCCATGTACGAAAACCAAGTATGGACTTTGGTGGACTTACCGGATGGCGGAAGGTCACGAGAACAAATGGATTTTCAAGAAGAAAACAGATCTTGATGGTAATGTTACCGTCTATAAAGCTCGACTTGTCACAAAAGGGTTTCGACAAATTTAAGGAGTTGACTATGAGACTTTCTCACCAAGATGAAGCTAAAGTCTGTGAGGATTATGTTAGCAATCGCTGCATATTATGATTATGAGATATGGCATATGGATGTCAAAACAGCGTTCCTCAATGGAGACATTGATGAAGAGTTGTATATGATGCAACCCAAAGGTTTTGTCGATCCTAAAGATGCTAACAAGGTATGCAAACTTCAGCGGTCCATCTATGGATTGAAGCAAGCATCCCGAAGTTGGAATCAACATTTTGATAAGGTGATCAAAAGTTTTGGTATTATACAAACTTATGGAGAAGCTTGTATTTACAAGAACGTGAGTGGGAGCTCTGTAGCATTCTTAATACTATATGTAGATGACATATTGTTGATTGGGAATGATGTAGACCTTCTTAATAGTGTCAAGGAATATTTGAATAATAGTTTTTCAATGAAGGATCTTGGCGAAGCAGCTTACATATTAGGCATAAAGATTTATAGAGATAGATCGAAACGTCAAATATCATTGTCACAAAGTACATATTTGGACAAAGTTCTAAAGAGGTTTGGAATGGAAGATAGCAAGAAAGGGTTCTTGCCCATGTTGCCCAATACGACCTTGAGTAAAACTCAAAGTCCGACATCGGAGAAGATAGAGAAAGGATGAGTAAGACTCCCATGCCTCGACCATAGGATCTCTAATGTATGCCATGCTATGTACTAGACCCGACATTGCATATCTTTGTTAGTTTAACTAGCAGATATCAAAGTGATCCAGAGTGGATCATTGGACAGTCAAAAACATCCTTAAGTACTTGAGAAGAACTAAGGATATGGTTCTTTCTTATGGAGGTGATGAACACTCGTTGTTAATGGTTACACCGATGCTAGTTGGAACACCGATCCGGATGATTCTAAATCACAACTGGATACGTATTTATTTTGAATGGTGCAGCGATTAGTGGAGGAGTGCAAAGCAAAGTTGTGGCGAGATCTTCAATCAATCGAATACATGGCTTCTTGAGGCTTCACAAGAAGCGATATGGATGAAAGAGTTCATTACTGAGCTGGGTATGGTTCCTAGTGCTGGACCCAATGTCTATCTCTGTGATAACATGGGCCATAGCCAATGCGCAAGAACCAAGGTCACACAAGAAGTCAAGCACATCAAGCTACGTTTTCACGCTATTCGAGAACATATCCAAGATGGGGATATAAAGATTTGCAAAGTACACGGATCTGAATGGCGGATCCGTTGACTAAACCTCTCCGAGGGCAAAACATGACCAGCACCAAACTGCCATGGGTGTTCGGTATATTACCATGTAATCTAGATTAGATGACTCTAGTGCAAGTGGGAGACTGTTGGAGATATGCCCTAGAGGCAATAATAAATGTAGTTATTATTATATCTTTGTGTTTATGATAAATGTTTACATTCATGCTATAATAGTATTAACAAGGAAACATTAATACTTGTGTGATTTGTAAACTTAATTTGAAGTCCCTAGTAAAGCCTCTATATAATACTAGCTTGTTAGTTAATAGATGATTGTGGTTTCCCTATCATGAACATTGAGATGTTATTAACAACAAGATCATATCATTAGGAGAATGATATGATGGACATACTCCTATAGATAAGTGTATCATAAAGATCAAGTCATTTTAATAGTTCAATTGCTATATGCTTTCTGATACATAGTAATCTAATTACTTCGACCATGAGATCATGCATATCACCTTTACCGGATGGATGCTTTGATGACATCAAACACCACACCGTAACTGGGTGGCTATAAAGGTGGCATTGAGTGTTCGGAAAGTATTGGTTGAAACACATGGATCAAGAGTGGGATTTGTCCATCCATATGACGGATAGATATGCTCTGGGCCCTCTCGGTGAAATGTCATCCAATTAGCTTGCAAGCATGTGACTGGCTCACAAGGGATCACATATCACGGGAACGAGAAAAGAGTACTTATCGGTAACGAGGTTGAACTAGGTATGTAGAGATACCGACGATCATAACCTCGGATAAGTAAACTATCGTGAGACAAAGGGAAATTGATATTGTATGTAAGTGGTTCATTCGATCGCAAAGTAATCGTAGAAATATGTGGGAGCCATATGAATTTCCAGATTCCTCTATTGGTTATTGTTCGGAGAAGTGTCTCGATCATGTTCGCATAATTCACGAACCGTAGGGAGACACACTTAAGGATTTGACGTTGTTTGAGTAGTTATGGAATGATGAGAAAGAGACCGAATGTTGTTCGGAGTCTCGAATGGGATTCGGGATATCACGAGGAGATCCTGAATGGTCCGGAGAATAAGATTCATATAAGGAAAGTCCCGTTTCGGAGTTGGAGAATGATTCCGGTGTTTTCATCGGGAATGTTCTAGAAGGTTCCGGAATGTCCGGCACTCCAAAGGGTAAGGGTACATGAATGTGTTATATCAAGTTGGTATGATTGCATCATGTACTAAGTGTCATCGCTGAACAAAATAAAGGATTAAATCAAATCCTAGTTTGAAAAGTCAAACGGCTAGTTTGAAAGTCAAACGGCTATTTTTGGGAAGTGGAAAAAGAGGAGGAAACCGAGTTGGGGAGGAGTCCCTCCTCCCCACCGCCGGCGCCCCACCAAGCCGAGTTTGGGAGGTACTCCTCTCCCTCCCCTTGGCCGGCCGACCCCTCCACCTATATAAGGAGGGGCAGGGCTCCCTCCTAGAGACACAAGATCCTCTCCTCCAAACCCTAGCCCCAAGCCGCCGCCGCCTCCATAGCTGCCGCCGGCCCTAGGGCACTCGCCACCGCCGCCTAGGTGAAACCCTAGCCACCGGCCTAGCCCCCTCCTTGGCGTGTCTAAACCCTAGATCGTCGAGGGACTCTCTCATACTCCACCATACTCGCTCCGGCTTAAGGCGAAGCCCTGCGAGATCTCCCCTACTTCCTGTACCACGCCACAGGAATCGCGAGGAGAGTGCTACAACCTCCGCCGCCTTTGGAAGAAGGGAGAGGAAGGTCTTCGTCGATCGAACGCAGACCGATTCAGGGAGCGTCAGGAACGCAGCCTTGGGAAGGATCGTCTACGCGATCTTGAGATCGGGAAGAGTACGACTACATCACCCACGAGAATCCTCTCTCGTTAAACACTTTGGAATCTTCGAGGGTGAGTTATTCTATAGACTCGTTGCTACAATCTAGTAGATAGATCTTGGCTTGTTTGTTTGTATGCGGTAGAAAATTTTTGTTTTCCATGCTACGAAACCCTACACATCCGTGATCGCACACACGTACGGGTACCCCGACAACCTCCGCGCCCTCGCTCCAGCGAAGCAGCAGAAGCAACAAATCCTTCCAGAAAAGCCATCGGGAACATGTATCTCGCTGATCCGAGACCATGGGGAAATTCTAAAGGGGGGAGAGAGATCCTTCGCGAGGAGGTGTGCTTTGAGAGGAGGAGAGGGGGCCTTTTATAGGGGAGAGGGGGGCACCCAAGGGGCATGGCGCCCAGCCATGGGTGCTGCCCCCACCTCTTCCACATTCATGTGGGTGGAGCTCCCACTCAAAATGAAAAGCCTCCACTCCCATTAAAAAGCCTCCACTCAAAAATCCACTCACATGCATTAAATTTTGACCAAATTTAATGCAAGCTAAATAAAACTCTTTTATTTATTTATTTTTTTCAGAATTTTGTTAATTACTTTAATTAAAAAATATTCACATAAAACCCCTTACAACATTTCAATTTCACATGCAGAACCCGGTTCAATTTCAATCAAAAGCTTGTTCCGGTGTAGTGAAATAAATTCGCGCTTTCCTTTTCTTTTTCGGCATATCATTTGCTCCTCAATGGTGTCGGCATCCCTTAAGTGTGTCACCCTACGGTTCGCGAATAATGCGGACATGATCGAGACCCTTCTCCGATCAATAATCAGTAGCGGGACCTGGAGATCCATACTGACTCCCACACATTCAACGATGACTTCTGTGATTGTGTGAACCTTTTACGCTAGTATCTTAATCCCTTTGTTTCACGATATATTACATGTCCGAGATTCGATCATCGGTATCTCCATACCTAGTTTGATCTCGTTACCTACATGCACTCTTTTCTCGTTCTCGTGATATAACATTCTAGTGATCAAATCACTTGCTTGCAATCTAATCAATGTGATATCACCGAGATGGCCCAGAGCATATCTATCCGTCATCGGGATGAACAAATTCCACTCTCGATCCATGGTTCTCAACATAACACTTTAGTAGTTCTGAAGCCATCTTTATAATCACCCAGTTACGGTGTGACGTTTGATGTTATCGAGAAACTCTTCCGGTGTTAGTGATTGACATGATCTCATGGTCTAAGGATTAGGATCACTTCGTAAGTTGTTATAGCAATATAAACTCAATGAATTTGATCGTAATTCTATACTTCGGATGAATGTTCATCACATCATTACACTAATGTTGCGACCTCGTTATTAACAACATCCAATGTCCATGATCAGGAAACTTTGATCATCTTGTTAATCAACGAGCTAGTTTATAAGAGAGGCATAACTAGGAACTTCTTTTTTTATTAAACACACATGTATTAACGTTTCCGTATTAATACAATTATAGCATGCAAAATAAACATTTATCATAAACAAGGAATACGATAATAACCACTTTATTATTGCCTCTCGGGCATATTCCCTTCAAATTTTGCCTCATTTATGTTATTAACTCGTGCCTCATGAACATGATGACCTTGTCCATAAGCCACCTTATTGCTCAGGGACGAGGAAGAGTCTAGCTTGGGGAAGTTGATGAGTCCAAAATTGGATCATATTTAAGTATACAAAATTATTTATATTTTCACTCATTACATGCTATATCTAGCTATAGCTATGCCTATTATGTATGATTATTAGTTCTCATTCATTTTCACATGGACTTTGCACAGCTAGTAGTTTTTAGTAGGATTTTACTTTTCTTGCCTTTGACTTGTGTGTGGGTGTTGTGATGGATTATGGACAAAGAAAGGCAAAAGGAATCAAGAGGATGCAATATGGAGGAGGTGTAGTCACCAGACTTAGCCATTCAAGGGGTGGTAGAAGTGATTTTTGTGAACTCTAAATAAAGATCCAAGGCCATGGTGTTGTATCCCTCGTCTATATGAATCCAACGAGCTGAAGAACGCCCAATTCGGAGTTCGTATGAAGAAATGGAGACCAAAATATGAAAGCATTCAGTGCCGCTAACGACCATTGGTATGAGCAGATGCAGTCGTATCATTCCACTGCGGGACGCAGGAAACTATGTTTCTGGACAGAATCCATCCCGGTTTGTTCCTAGACCTTCCTTAGGTCATAAGGAACGTATTGGGGACTATTGGGGGCTCCCCTAGGACTATATAAAGAGGTGAGGAGCCAAGGGATAAGGATATCTCTATACATACCTCCATGGCGGAGCCCTGCCATCGTGCCATCTCCATAGACGCCACACCTCCAAGATCCAGATCTCCATCTACACCCCCACACCATTCAAGCAAGAGGAAGAAGATAAGGAGGCCATCACCATCACCACCACCACCACGCGTCGAGCACCGTCTCCATCAACATCTCCATCTCCATCAACGCTTCCATCTCCCTCTCTCTTATATTTAGTATTTGTAGGATTGAACATGATGATGATCTCCATGAATTCTTATTTGAGTTATTTTTCATCTATGATTGAGTAATTGATTTGGTTTTAGGTTGAGGTATGATCTAGTATGTAACCCTAGACTTTGTGGCTTGATCTAGTGACAAGGAGGAGATAGATGAGTTCATGTGATCCTTCGGTCTAGAGTGTATTATTAACTTGCACAAGTGACATCGATGCGAGGCTCTATGTAGTACACATGTGTGAAAACTCAGGATCAATGGGGATAGTTTATTTATCTAAAGATGTATCTTGTATAATTACAATAGATGGCTACATAGTTGCCCCTCTAGTACTAGTGAAACCAAAAGCCTAGAAGCCACCTTACTCTAGTCAATTCCAAATATACAACCCCTCTCGTTTACATTTACTTTTAGTTTACTTTGTTCTTATTTAGCTCCATGTTCTTACTTACTTCAAACCTCACTCATTCATTGCTATTCTAGTAACCTATAGAGTACACTATTTCCAAACAATGTTTTGGGTGCGAACGTGGCCACATTGATAATGTGGCTGCGGGGTTGTGTTGTTGCCATTTGCAAACTTCCAAGAGACAAACTTTATAAATAATATTTATTGCTACAAGTACTGCAATAACCATGTTATTGATCACAGAAAAACCCAGGCATCAATAGGTAGTGTAGGTTTAGCAAGATCAAGATGAGATGAAGATTAGAATATAGATAAGAAGATAGACAGGTTTAGTCTTTAGGTTTTTTCTTCATTTCTTTGTAATTTTCTTTTTCTTTGTGTCAAACTTGTATCCATTTGGTTTCTGAATAGAGTTCAATTTACTTGAGTTTGATGAGATTCTACTTGTGTTAATTATTTATTTTTATTGTTATAACATGAACTTGAGAACTCAAGTTTGAATTATTCAAACCTCAATTTTGAATTACAAGTGTAGATGTGTATTATTCCATCTACTTACTTAATCATAATTGTGTGTGGGGTTATGAACATGTGTTTTAAGTTTGATGAAACTATTCACTCAAATGACTCTCAAACAATTCATATATGAATTTGAATTCAATTCCTAGGGTTGATTTGAGTCAAACTCAACTATAGCTCAAATTCTCAAGTGTTAACATTCAAAGCGTAAAAATTTCAAATTCCCCCTCAATTTCATGTCCTAAAATGAAATGCACAATTTCAATATTAGTCCTTAGCCCTTTCCCATTTCTTTGGGTCATTACAATATCCGCTCTCTCCTGTCGTGCAGGATCCATCTCTATGCCGTATCATATTCACGTCCACCGTCGTGGTCGTGGGACCAACGGACGGCTCAGCTTCTCGCTTCTATCATCCTGACGACGCTAGGACAGGTCACGACAGGAAGGAGAGAGAGAAGAGAGGGAACAATGTCAAGGCGATGAAAAGAGGCCAGATGGACGGCAATGGAGGTTCGGGGCAGTGCACGACGGAACTGTGCGGCGAGGGAAGCGACGAGAACAGTGGAGCGCAGCGAGGCGGTGGAACGGGAAATATGGGAAATTACAGAGTAATGCGGGTTCGGATCTTCGAACCTAGGATGTGCGTGGTCGATATCTCAAGTGTCGAGGCCCGCTTGTCGGTAATTTCCAGAAATAACGGATGCACATGATGGGACCTACATGTAAGAACCGAGTCAACTAGACGACAAGTTTTTTTTTGAAATTTCACAATCTAATATTAATCATCAACAGTAGTACAAAGAGACCTAAAAGTAATAAAAAATAAATAGGTGGTTGGACCACCTAGCAACGACTACAAATACTAGCGCGAGTCTAAGGCGCGCCGCCGTCCTCGCCCCTCCATCACCGGAGCCGGACAAAGCTTGTCGTAATAGAGCTTATTGCAGTAGACAGATGGGAAGTCGTCGTGCTAAGGACACAAAGGACCAGCACACTAGAGCCGCAACCATCGCCAATAATGACATCCGTAGATCGGAAGATACTGACCTGAAAACAAACCGATGAACACAAAAACAGACAAAATCCAAGTTAGACAAAGAAAACAATGACCGACATAAAACAAAACCATGAGTACGAACGTAATGTGACGCATATGTTGGAATTTGATGAGTTTTGGGATGTTGGCCCATTAGACAAATTCTGAAATTCTCTTTGGCCCACTTGTGCATGGCAACATATGGCTATGCTAGTGATGCTAAAGTTTAGTCCCACATTGCTAATTGAAGGAGAGTTGGACGCACCACTCACTAAGGTGTGACAAGGAGAGAAGCCCTCGCACACTCCTCCTCCAACGCCGATCGCCTCGCCTCACCACGCCTCGTCGTGACGCGCGCGCGATGGGTTGTGGGAATCTCGCCGAGCCAAGCTTTATTTTGCTGGTTGGAAAAACTAATTATGAGTCATTAACGGATGCGTTAATTACAGCCGTTTCTAGTTTTTATGGACGTGGGCTGAGCCCCACGATCTTTCTAACCTGCACTATATAAGCGTCTGCGCTAAACCTAATCGGTGGATCAATCCACACACGCGTCTATCTCCAGAACCTTGCACCACCACTTTCGTCTTCCCCATCCCGGCTTGCGGCATGCACCGCAGATCGGGACGGAGGCCTCGTGAACACATGCGGGTGAGGCGTCGATTTTGGGCGCTCAAGCGTGACTACTGGCAACCACGACGTCGTCCGACGACGAGTTCCCGAACGACGACTTCTTCCCGGATGTCAGCGACCTCTTCGGCAACGTCAACATGGGCAACAGTTCTGCTGCTGCTACTGCCGCAACTGCATCGTATGTGTTCTCAATCTCTCTCTTTCGGATTATGCTAGAGTTTCTAGTTCTAGCGTTTGGCGTAGATGTGATAGGTTTATCTTGTATAGATGTAATTTGTTCATCTAGTTTGTTGATCTGCATGATTGGTTTTAGTACTGTTTGTATGATCATGCTTTATCAGTTTATTATTCGGATTAAATCATATGGATTATTGCTTATATTTTCAACAATCCAAAAACCTGATTATAGGCAACTGAATTCTACTGGTGTAGCTGCGGCTACTAGGACGCCTCCTTTTGATGGCATGCACTATAAGAGATGGTGCAAGAGAGCGGTCCTCTAGTTTGAAAACCTGAACTGCTATAGCGCCACTCTTGGCAAGCCTCAAGGAGAACTTTCTGCTAAGCAGGAAGCGACCTTTAAGAAAGCCGATACCATGTTTATGGCGGCTTTGTTCAGTGTTCTTGGGGACAACATTGTTAACCTGTATATGTCATTTGATAATGGCAAGGACGTGTGGGAAGCGCTCGAGGCCAAGTTTGGGGTCTCGGACGCTGGCACTGAGTTGTATGTCATGGAGCAATTCTATGACTACAAGATGGTTGATGAGCGCTCCGTCGTTGATAAGGCTCATGAGATAAAATCACTTGCCAAAGAACTTGATCAGTTCAAGTGTTTCTTACTGGACAAATTTGTGGCCGGTGGCATTATTGCCAAGCTTCCTCTCTCGTGGAGGAACTTTGCTACTTATCTAAAACATAAGAGACAAGTTTTTTCCGTTATGGGTCTCATTGGGTCTCTTCATGTGGAAGAGAAGGCGAGAGCAAAGGACAAAACTGCTCGAGGATTTAAGGGAGGTTACTGCCAATTTGGTGTAGAGGAAAAAATTCCAATCCCACAAGTTCAAGAATAAGAACAAAACTGAAGGAAAGGGAAAGTTTGATGGCAAGAACAAGACGACACACTCAACCAACTTCAAGAAGAAAAATGATAAGAGGAAAGGCTCTTGCCACGTTTGTGGTGATCCTGATCATTGGGCTCCTAGCTGCCCTAATCGCTTTGGCAAGCGTCAACATGGGAACAGCGGCAAGACCACTAATGTTGTTATTAGCGATACTGAGATGAAGGATGCTGGGTACGGTATTTTACCTACTATCCTTTCAGTATGTCATTCTCCTGATTGGTGGATAGACACGGGTGCTAATACACATGTATGTTCTGATATTTCCATGTTTTCCTCTTATCAGGTCTCGAGGACTTCTTCCGTGATGATAGGAAACGGCTCACGTGCTTCTGTTCATGGTGTTGGTACGTTGAATCTGAAGTTTACTTCGGGGAAGACCGTACAACTGAAGAATGTGCAGCACGTTCCCTCCATCAATAAGAATCTCGTCAGCGGATCGCTTTTATGTCGAGATGGCTTTAAGTTGGTTTTTGAGTCCAATAAAGTTGTAATTTCTAAGTATGTACAATTTGTTGGAAAGGGTTATAAGTGTGGAGGTCTGTTCCGCTTGTCTTTGTCAGACTCATGTACTAAAGTTACTAATCATGTTTGCAATGATAATGAGTCCAATGTTTGGCATTTCCGACTCTGTCATATTAACTTTGGTTGCATGACGCGGCTAGCCAATATGAGTTTAATTCCGAAATTTACCAATGTCAAAGGTTCTAAGTGCCAAGTTTGTGTGCAAGCAAAGCAACCCCGCAAGTCTCATACGTCTGCGGAACCGAGAAACTTAGCACCGCTAGAACTTATACATTCGGATCTTTGTGAGATGAATGGTGTGTTGACAAAAGGTGGAAAAAGATACTTTATGACATTGATTGATGACTCCACTAGATACTGCTATGTTTATCTTCTGAAATCTAAATATGAAGCTTTGAACTACTTTAAAATATATAAAGTTGAGGCAGAAAACCAACTTGATCTTAAAATCAAGCGGCTAAGGTCGGATCGTGGTGGAGAGTACTTTTCAAACGAATTTGATGTATACTGTATGGAACATGGTATTATACATGAGAGGACGCCTCCCTACTCACCTTAGTCAAATGGGTTGGCCGAAAGGAAGAACTGCACTCTAACTGATTTGGTTAACGCCATGTTAGATACATCGGGTCTTTCCAAGGAATGGTGGGGTGAGGCGCTAATGACTGCATGTCATGTCCTAAACCATGTTCCTGTAAAGGATAAAACCATGACTCCATTTGTGGAATGGGAAAATAAAAGGCTTAAACTCTCTTACTTACGAACTTGGGGTTGTTTGGCGAAAGTCAATATTCCAATATCCAATAAACGAAAGCTTGGACCAAAAACCGTCGATTGTGTTTTTCTGGGATATGCTTTTCATAGCATTGGCTATAGATTTTTTATAGTAAAATCTGAGATATCTGACATGCACGTTGGTACAATTATGGAGTCGAATGATGCGACTTTCTTTGAAGACATCTTTCCTATGAAAGTTATATCTAGCTCATCAAATCAGGAGATGACTAGTTCATCTAGTCAGGAATTTTCTATAATTACTAAACCCACTATGCCGATAGAACACTCTAATGATCCTGTGGAGGATGATAATGAAGGTCCCAAAAGGAGCAAGAGACAAAGGACTATAAAGTCATTTGGTGATGATTTTATTGTGTACCTTGTGGACGATACTCCCACTTCTATTTCAGAAGCCTATGTATCTCAAGATGCTGACTACTGGAAGGAAGTTGTCCGAAGCGAGATGGAATCCATATTAGCTAATGGTACTTGGGAAGTCACTGATCGTCCTTATGGGTTTAAACATGTAGGATGTAAGTGGGTGTTCAAGAAAAAGCTCAGACCTGATGGTAGTACAAGGCACGTCTTGTGGCTAAGGGTTATACCCAAAAGGAAGGTGAATACTTCTTCGATACCTACTCACCTGTAGCCAGATTGACCACTATTCGAGTGCTACTTTCCTTGGCTGCCTCACATGGTCTTCTCGTTCATCAAATGGACGTTAAGAAAGCTTTTCTAAATGAAGAGCTAGATGAGGAAATTTATATGGAGCAGCCTGGCGGATTTGTAGTAGCTGGTCAAGAAGGAAATGTGTGTAAGTTAGTGAAGTCTTTGTATGGTCTTAAGCAAGATCCTAAGCAGTGACACGAGAAGTTTAAAAGAACTTTAACTGCTGAAGGCTTTGTTGTAAATGAAGCTGACAAATGTGTGTACTATCACCATGGTAGGGGCGAGAGAGTTATTATGTGTCTCTACGTTGATGACATATTGATATTCGGGACCAACCTCGCTGTTATCGATGAGGTCAAAGAGTTCCTATCTCGCTGCTTTGAGATGAAGGATTTGGAGTGGCTGATGTAATATTAAACATCAAGCTACTAAAGGATGACAATGGTGGGATTACACTGCTTCAGTCTCACTATGCGGAAAAGATATTGAATCGCTTTGGGTATAGCGGCTGCAAGTCTTCTCCAACGCCTTATGATCCGAGTGTGCTACTTCGAAAGAATCGAAGGATTACTAAAGATCAATTGAGATATTCTGAAATTATTATCTCGCTCATGTATTTAGCTTGCTACTAGACTGACACCTCCTTTCTTGTAAGCAAATGAGTCGATTGTGTCAAATCCACAGAGATGATCATTGGCATGCTCTTGAAAGAGTTTTGCGCTATTTGAAAGGCACCATGCGGTTATGATATTCACTATCTTTGGGTATCCACGGGTACTTGAGGGTTATAGTGATTCAAACCGATATCGATCTTGATGAGATTAAGGCCACAAGTGGTTATTTGTTTACACTTGGTGGTGGCGTTGTTTCCTGGAAGTCTTGCAAGCAGACCATCTTAACGAGGTCAACAATGGAAGCAGAACTCACAGCGTTAGACACAGCCACCGTTGAAGCAGAGTGGCTTCGTGAGCTCTTGATGGACTTACCTGTGGTTGAAAACGCCATCCCAATGAACCGTGATAATCAAACTGTGATCATAAAAGTAAATAGTTCTAAGGATAATATGAAGTCATCAAGCCATGTGAAGAGGAGATTGAAATCTGTCAGGAAACTGAGAAACTCCGGAGTTATTCTGGCAGATCCTTTCATAAAGGGATTATCACGTCATGTGATAGATAATGTATCGAGGGAGATGGGTTTGATACCCACACTATGAGTTGATCCCAGTGGCAACCCACTCTATGTGATCGGAGATCCCGTGAATTAGAGCTGGAAGACAAGATGTTGGTCAGCTGAGAGGAGAGTATCCCCATATTATATTTACATCTCCATAAAGATGCAATACTCTCTTAATCTGCATGGCAAGTTGATATTTCTCTTAATGTGGTCCAAGTGGCTTCTATAAATGGAGATGTTCTCCTACAGAACATCTTTTGAGGAACATACCTATATGAGTCTGACTGTTAAACATCGCAGTCCGTGAGAGTTGGGTGCTCTTTAATAAACTCATAAAAGGCCCTGGAGTATGACACATAAGCTCCAAACCGCGGGGAAGCCAACGACATCCCTGTACCGTTCTAGACTTTGTGTGAAACTAGCGCGCAGAAAACTTGTAGTTTAAAGGCATAATCCACTAAAGTTGCTAGCTAGTGTAGCATGAAGTTTAACGTGGAAGTTCAACTTAACAGTCTCCACTACACACCGATATATAAAACAATGTTCTGGAATAAAAGTGATGTGATGTGCCAATGAGACTTTGTGAGGGATTGTTGGAATTTGATGAGTTTTGGGCTGCTGGCCCATTAGACAAATTCTGAAATTCTCTTTGGCCTACTTATGCATGGAAGCATATGGCTGTGCTAGTGGTGCTAAAGTTTTGTCCCACATTGCTAGTTGAAGGAGAGTTGGACCACCTTATATAGTAGAGTGTTGCACCACTCACTAAGGTATGACAAGGAGAGAAGCCCTCGCGCACTCCTCTCGCCGCGCCCGCCTACTGCGCCACGGCAGCAGCGCTGGTTGCGAATCTCGCCGAGCCGAGCTTTATTTTGCTGGTTGGGAAAACTGATTATGAGTCATTAACGGACGCGTTAATTACAGTCGTTTCCAGTTTTTATGGACGTGGACTGTCACCGACTCGGACGTGGGCTGAGCTCCACGATCTTATTAATCTGCACTATATAAGCGTCTGCGCTAAAACTAATCGGTGGATCAATCCACACACACGCCTATCTCCAGAACCTAGCGCTGCCGCTTTCGTCTTCCCCATCCCGCTTGCGCGCTGCAGATCGGGACGATGACCTCCGAACCCGCCGCCTCGTGAACTCAGACGGGTGAGGGCGATCAGGGGCGCTCAGCCGACTATCGACAACCACGACGTCGTCCGACGACGAGTTCCCGAACGACGACTTCTTTCCGAACGTCAGCGACCTCTTCGACAACCTCAACATGAGCGACAGTTCTGCTGCTGCTACCACCGCGGCTACTGCCGCAACTGCATCGTATGTGTTCTCGGTCTCTCTCTTTGGGATTATGCTAGAGTTTCTAGTTCTAGCGTTTGGTGTAGATGTGATAGGTTTATCTTGTATAGATGTAATATGTTCATCTACTTTGTTAATCTACATGATTGTTTTTAGTACCGTTTGTATGATTATGCTTTATCAGTTTATTATTCCGATTAAATCATATGGATTATGGCTTATATTTTCAAGATCATATCTCCAATTACCCGATTCATAGTGGCACAATACGAAATTTCCGAATGAACTGAGTCCACAATAGTAATAAACCCTAAATTAAATTAATTTAACAAACGATGTCACCAGCCGTGAACAGACGTTTGTTTGGAGCACGGAAGAGAAAAGAAATGTCTCCCTAAATCCAGACGAATCCAGACAAAATCGCCTGTGTGTGTGGTGACGTCAACTCTTTGGTTGATTGAGTACCACCAAGAGTGCGTGCATCAGCAGTGGCAATTGCAATTTGGCACCACACGTACACAGTAGTAGTGTCAATACCATGCGTGAACGCCTCCTTCCTTCCCTGCCGTTTCCGTCGCTATATAAGCCCCCCGCCACCACCTCCACACCTTCCAAGAGCAGAGCTAGCGCCATCCCGAGCTTCTGAGCTTGTGATCGAATCGAAGACACCAATCCCTTTGACTTGTATCACCCACCTTCTGGTCGCGGCAATGGCGGCTTCAGTCGACTACAAGCGTCAGGTGTCCGCCCACCCGTGGGCGAGCAATGCGCAGCCCATCAAGGGCGCCTTCGACCTCTTCTCCTCCTCCAACTCCGGCGGCGGCATCAGGCGCCGTCCGGGCCTGGACTCGGACTCCGACGACGAGGACAGCATCCCCCCGGACTGGCGCTCCCTCTACAGCCCGCGCCTCGACGTGGAGCCGTCCGTCAAGGACCCGCGCGACGAGGCCACCTCCGACGCCTGGGTGAAGCGCCACCCGGCCCTCGTCCGCCTCACCGGCAAGCACCCCTTCAACTCCGAGCCCCCGCTCCCCCGCCTCATGTCCCACGGCTTCATCACCCCGGCGCCGCTCCACTACGTGCGCAACCACGGCGCCGTCCCCAAGGCCGACTGGTCCACCTGGACCGTCGAGGTCACCGGCCTCGTCAAGCGCCCGGCCCGGATCACCATGGAGCAGCTCGCGACTGAGTTCGAGGCCGTGGAGCTGCCCGTCACGCTGGTGTGCGCGGGGAACCGGCGCAAGGAGCAGAACATGGTGCGCCAGTCCGCGGGCTTCAACTGGGGCCCAGGCGCCGTGTCCACCTCCGTGTGGCGCGGCGCGCGCCTCCGCGACGTGCTGCGGCGCTGCGGCGTCATGGGCGAGGCCGCCGGCGCCGACAACGTGTGCTTCGAGGGCGCCGAGGACCTGCCCGGCGGCGGAGGCTGCAAGTACGGCACCAGCCTCCGGCGCGGCGTCGCCATGGACCCCGCCCGCGACGTCATCCTCGCCTACATGCAGAACGGCGAGCCGCTGGCGCCCGACCACGGCTTCCCCGTGCGCGTCATCGTGCCGGGCTTCATCGGCGGGCGCATGGTGAAGTGGGTCAAGCGCATCGTGGTGGCGTGCAACGAGTCCGAGAGCTACTACCATTACCGGGATAACCGCGTGCTGCCGTCGCACGTCGACGCAGAGCTCGCCAATGCCGAAGGTACTTTTTTACTTTGCTCGATCGATTGAATTCGATCCCGATCGAAAAGTATTATTGCAGCTTTTTCTGGATGTTTTTTGGATGTTTGCTTATTTTGGATTATTGCAGCTTGGTGGTACAAGCCGGAGTGCATGATCAACGAGCTCAACATCAATTCGGTGATCGCCACGCCGGGACACGACGAGGTGCTGCCCATCAACTCGCTGACCACGCAGAAGCCGTATACGATGAAGGGATATGCATACTCCGGTGAGTGAGTCCCCCCTTCCTCCAACTCCAAACCACATCGTCATCCACGTGACGTCACTCCTGCCGTATACATTGCCTTTGTCTATATCTGCCGTATTATACGGGTTCATGTTGTTTCATTCGCCAAAAAAAAGTTTTTTGTTCTGGAATTTAGTTTGGGCCTGGCCTTGCAGCCTGCACGTCTCATAAACCCAGCTCACAGCCTGTTTGGTTTGGGCCTGACTTTGGCTAACCAGTTCCATACCGTTTCAAAAAAAAAAAAAAAACAGTTCCATTTGTAATAACTCCACTAAAAAAGGTTCGATTTGTACTGACTGTGGTTCCTGTTTGTTTCTTAACCAGGCGGCGGCAGGAAAGTCACACGTGTTGAGGTGACCCTGGACGGCGGCGACACGTGGCAGGTGTGCGAGCTAGACCACCCGGAGCGGCCGACCAAGTACGGCAAGTACTGGTGCTGGTGCTTCTGGTCCGTGGACGTGGAGGTGCTGGACCTCCTCGGTGCCAAGGAGATCGCCGTCCGCGCGTGGGACGAGTCCCTCAACACCCAGCCGGAGCGGCTCATCTGGAACCTGATGGGCATGATGAACAACTGCTGGTTCCGCGTGAAGATCAACGTGTGCCGGCCCCACAAGGGCGAGATCGGGCTGGTCTTCGAGCACCCCACGCAGCCGGGGAACCAGTCCGGCGGCTGGATGGCGCGCCAGAAGCACATCCAGACCACCTCCGAGACCACCCAGGGCACGCTCAAGCGGAGCACCTCCACGCCCTTCATGGCCACCGCCTCCACGCAGTACACCATGTCCGAGGTGCGCCGCCACGCCTCCAAGGACTCGGCCTGGATCGTCGTGCACGGCCACGTCTACGACTGCACCGGATTCCTCAAGGACCACCCCGGCGGCGCCGACAGCATCCTCATCAACGCCGGATCCGACTGCACCGAGGAGTTCGACGCCATCCACTCCGCCAAGGCGCGCGGCCTCCTCGAGATGTACCGCGTCGGCGAGCTCGTCGTCACAGGCCCCGACTACGTGTCTCCGCAGAGCAGCCACGCCGACCTCACGGCCATCGTCGAGGCTCCTCCTCTTCCCCTTCCCCATCCGACCGTCGCGCTCGCCAACCCGCGGGAGAAGGTGCCTTGCCGGCTCGTGGACAAGAGGAGCGTGTCGGACAACGTGCGCCTGTTCCGGTTCGCGCTGCCTTCCCCGGACCAGAAGCTCGGGCTGCCGGTCGGCAGGCACGTGTACGTGTGCGCGTCCATCGGCGGCAAGCTCTGCATGCGCGCGTACACGCCGACCAGCTCCGTGGAGGAGGTCGGCCACGTGGAGCTCCTCATCAAGATATACTTCAAGGACGAGGACCCCAAGTTCCCCGCCGGCGGGCTCCTGTCGCAGTACCTGGACTCGCTGCCGCTCGGCGCGCCCGTCAACATCAAGGGGCCCGTGGGCCACATCGAGTACGCCGGCCGCGGCAGCTTCACTGTGGGTGGCGAGCGCCGGTTCGCGCGCCGGCTCGCCATGGTGGCCGGCGGGACGGGGATCACGCCAATTTACCAGGTGATCCAGGCCGTGCTGAGGGACCAGCCGGACGACGAGACGGAGATGCACCTGGTGTACGCGAACCGGACGGAGGACGACATGCTCCTGCGGGAGGAGATCGACGCTTGGGCGGCCGCGCACCCGGCGCGGCTCAAGGTGTGGTACGTGGTGAGCAAGGTGGCGCGCCCGGATGAGGCGTGGGAGTACGGCGTCGGGAGGGTGGACGAGCGGGTCCTCAGGGAACACCTTCCCGTGGGCGGCGACGGCGAGACGCTCGCGCTCGTGTGCGGGCCGCCGGCGATGCTCGAGTGCACGGTTCGGCCGGGTCTCGAGAAGATGGGGTACGACCTTGACAAGGACTGTCTCGTCTTCTGAGCAGAGGCTGGCCTTGCCGGTGTGTCCAGCTGTACATAGTACTACATAGCATAGTAGTCAGAATTTTCTCATAGTTCTGCTGGTACATAGTATAGTGGCGGTGGTCGATCTGGTGGTGATGGCCAATTTGAACATGGGGAATGAGCACGTTGTAGGTGACGAAACTGCTATCTGCCTAGAGCAATAAAAATTTCAACATATAATCTGCCAACAGAAATGTGTAAAGTGAAACGAGTTCAATTTCTACTGAAAAGTGTCCCGGAGGTCACGAACAACCCTGACAGCGTCGACGGCAACAACGATCCATGTGAACACAAGTCGGGGATTGCTCCAGAAACCTGCTGTGTTTCTGTTTCGAGAGCTATATGGGTTTTATTTCTTCGATCAGGATGGGCCTGTTCAGGAAACCTGCTAGCTGTGCATTCGATTATTTTCTGCTCATCATCTCAGATTTGGGTGCAGCCAGAATGTCCAACGATGGTGGCTCGTGGATGGCGGCTGGGCCGTCGTGTGGGTGCTGAGGCGGCTCCTCAAGGACGCTGATCAATCTGCTAGCTGTGCAATCGAGAGCTATATGGGTTCTTTGTGCTCGTTGTGTTGCTGTGGAGTCGGAGCTGCTGTGGAGCGTCCATGCGGTGACGATGACCGGCAGCCAGTGGTTTTTGCGGAGGGCTCGGTAGGCGCAAGCCCAACATATTTTTCTCGGGAGGCTCGTCGTCAAAGTCAGAGCTATCTGCCGTTGGTGTGTGTGGCCGACTGTTGGCATGTGCCGACATGGGTTCTGGCGTCGCTTGTTGCGAGGCTTTGTTTGGGTCGTCGAAGGTGAAGTCGGAGTCGCTGCCTCGTGGAGAAGTGATGACGATGACGCTAGGTTGCAACCCTGACGGTGGCCTTTCTTCTTTGTGGTGTGTGTGTGCTCCGTGTGGGTGGCCAGGTCGGCTGATGGTGGTTGTGCCCAGTGTGGTCGTGTTTCATGACGATATTGGTGCATTTGTATCGTTTTTCGACTGATTTCCCGTAATGAACTGGTCAATTCTCTCCTACTTTTTCAAATAAAATGAGGCAAGTTGCCCGTTTTGTTTAAAAAAAATGTCCAACCGAAAGTCTGGCATATACATATCATCGTGAACACATGAAGCTAATTACTCCCTTCTATTCAAATTACTCGTCTCAACTTTATCTAGCTAGATACACATATATAGTTAGACACATTTGGATGTGTAGATATATACGCGAATGAAAACAAAGTTGAGACCAGTAACTTGGATCGGGAGGAGAACTTGTAGTAACTAGATAGTAGACTCGCGATAATCTGAACGTAGATAACCACATAGGAGACCGGGAAACCTCCGCCGGCGGCGTGGTTCCGGCGATTCCGGCCCCTCCTCTCCTCGCCTTGCTGCCCGGGCGAAGCTTGCTGCCGGCGGCCCAGGCCTTCTCGCCCTCACGTGGGGTGGCTGGTCCGTCCTGAGCGAGCTTGCCTCTTCCGGCGGGAGGCTTGGCGGCGGCGCTTGGCTACGTCTTGGTGGCGGCGTGACGGGCGACGGCGTGGTGGAGCGCGCCTAGGCTCTAGGCGGCGAGGGCCGCGGGCGGCAGCGGTGGCCTCGGCCCATCTTGGTGGCAGGACGATGGTGGTGCCTCGACGACGACGGCGGATGTGGTGGCAGCGAGGGTGTGCGGCAGGGAGGTCGAAGGTGGAAGCCATGGCAGGGCTGCTTGGCCCAGATCTGGGCCCGTTTGGGCCTGATCTGGGCTCAGCGGGCCTAGACCGGTGTGTCCGCCCGTTTACCAACCTGCAGGGCGGCGACGGTGACCTCGACGCTGCAGCGTGGCGGCGGAGCTAGTCGGGCCTGATCTGGCCGGATTTGGGGCCTGACCGCATCGCCGTCATACGTCCGGCGACCGCCAAGGAGGTGGAGGATGGATCTCCTCCTTTTGGTTGCCGTTGCCGCCCACGTGGACCTGGTTCTGTCGCTAGCTCTCATCGTTTGATTCGATGACCTCGTGATGCCTTGTTGCCTTGGGTGTGAGGTGGTGGACGCCGGAGCGGCGGCTCTGGAAGGTGGACTGCACGGGCGACTCTCCGGCGAGCGACGTGGCGGTGGTGGTGGCCTTGTTCTTTGGTCATGTGGGTGGCGAGGAGCAGGCGGCGGGAGTTCCTAGAGTTGACGGTGGTTCCGACTCCTCCCAGATCGTGTGGTGAAGGCTAGACTCGGGGTCTATGATAGGTTCGAAGTTGGGGCGTGTGTGGAGGTTTTTCCGGGCGAAAGCTCAGCGTTTCGACGCCAACGATGGCGATATCTGCGGATGTCGTGACCCTCTTGGGGGCACCGTTGTGGTTACCTTCGCCGCGTGTGCGTCGTTACCCTCTTGGGGGCGTAGTCGTGGAGCTCCGACCCCCTTGGTCTCATCTTAGTAGCTCTGGTGGCAGGTCTTGTCCTTCTTGTACCTTTTTGTTTATTTTGATCTGCTTTATAAGAGGTTCTCCCTCATCAGCTTGTATCGGTTCGGCCGTGTGTCTGTGTGGCTTTATTTATAAAGCGGGGCGAAAGGCTATTTCGAGATTCAGCGCCATCAGCAGAAGAAAGACAACCCACAAGATGGCATCCTTCCGGCGCCGGTAAAGATCGATGCCCCGGCGGGGCCGCTGCCTTCAGGATCCCCGTCTCGGTCTCGGTCTCGGTCTCGGTCTCGGTCGTCCTCGAAACCTCATCAGGATCCCCGTCACGGTCTTCATCGCTCCTGCTCGAAACTTTGACTGAGAAGCAACCGACATTGTCCTAGTCGGTCGGTTCCGTTCTGCGAGTCAAAGCCTCCGCATATGGCGGGGTATTTGTAGGTACTATAGAAGAAAGAGTGGAACGCGAGGCGGAACCAACGGGATTAATTACTTCCAGTCCATGTCGAGCACGGAACCAACAGGAGCGCGTTCGTGCAAACGCTGTGCTGGCCTGTCGGGTGGGCCGCTTGATCGGAATTCCTGTTGGGCTAAGCTGTGCGTGCCTGTGCGGCTATGTGGCACTTGACTCCGCCGCCGCGACGTACGCCCCCAGGATCATGAATCTCCGGCTGCTCCTGCTTTGAAGGATTATATGATCCATCGGCACGACGTTGCGACAAGTCCCTCTCAAGGCCGTGTTTGCGCCGAGGATGTGAAGGTGTTGACATTTCAAGCTGAAAACTCAACTCAAAATAAAACAAATGTACTCTGCTAGTATGATTATCCAAAAAAAGAAGTTTGAAATGGGAAAGATCACACATGCTCTGCATCACACAGCTTTTTTAATTAGATTATTCATGACATTTTATAATAGGTATTAAAATATCAGACTAAAACCACCAACCGACAGCTCGCTAAAACAACAACACTTAGAAAATGGGTTGTCCATGAACATGGCCAACACCATGGCATCCTATCAACACGCATCATCAAAAAACTTAAGGCCTCGATAAGTCGCCCGACGGCAAGCAAGTGGCACAACCTGTCCGACAGATCCTCAACGCGTACCAGTATACACGCTCCAGAATTCCTCGTCACAATCGTCTTCCGCATATCCGTCTTCTAGAGAAATCAATGCAATGACCTTGCGAGGTCTAACGTCAATGTCACCATGATGCCAAGCAGCACCGCCACCACGCGTGCATCCATCATGACGCGTCCGTCATCGAGACTCCGATGCACCATGATGCCGAGACTCTCCATGTCGACGCAGTAGATAAACATCGCTCCTCCTAACCACTCTAGCCGATGTCTGCTCCAAAAAAGATACCCTCGAGAGGGGTAACGATGCTAGGTGCCGCCATCATCCGAACCAGGATACCCACATCTAGGGTTTCTCCCGGAGCGGTCTGAGTGGAGAGACGAGACCAGCTATGACGATGCCTTCAACAAGGATTTTTTTTGTAGATTAACATTCTTATTCTCCGAAGATTTCTCCAAACATTTGGAGCATATATACACCAATACGGAAATACGCAAAATCCAAATATAGATTTTCTTATGAAAGTTAACATTCTTATTCTCCAAATATTTTCCCTGCATTTGGAGCATATAAATACGGATACATAAAATCCAAGTATGGATATGGTCTATCTAAAAATTTAACATTCTCATTCCCGAAAGATTGTTCATGCATTTGGAGCATATAAATACGGATGCTCGAAATCTAAGTGTGGATTTGCTCTATCTAAAAATTAACATTCTTATTCTCCAGAGATTTCTATGCATTTGGAGCACATATGTATACACGAATACTGGAAATCCAATATGGATTCAAAATTAACATTTTTTAATTCCCCCAAGATTTTCCCTGCATTTGGTGCATAATATATACCGATGGTCAGAATCCAAATATTTGCACAACAATTATGACCTTCCAAATAATTCTCTTCTATAAAACGAGTCCTACTCTCTTTATTGTCCTCACACACCAAACAACATAAGCAATGGCTTGTAAGGGGAGGGGAAGTGGGAGGCTGAAGATCCAGTGGATCATGGACAGCAGGAAGCGCAAGGTGGCGCTCCAGAGACGCCTCCCCATTCTTGTGAAGAAGGTCCGTGAGCTTGCCATCCTCTGTGGCGTGCCCGCGTTCCTTGTGGTGTACTGCCCCGGCGAGGTCCAACCGGTGGTGTGGCCATCGCCCGAGGGGGCCTCGAAGGTCCTGCGCAAGTACAGAGACGTGGACCGTGGGAGGCTCAAGAACAAGCTGGACGGCCTCGACTTCCTCAAGCAGAAAATAGAGAAGATGGAAGTGAGACTGTCAAAAGTTCAGCGGCAAACCCGCGACGAGGAGGTCAAGCTCGTCATCCACGACTTCCTCATCGGTCGCCGCAGAAGCTTCAACGACGTGTCCACCAACTTCTGCGCCTCCATCGAATCGAGGGTGGAGACTAAACTTGATGCCATCAAAGCACGACTCCAAGAGCTCCGTTCGGGTGGCACACCGCCTCCCCGTGCGCTCGAGTACATACCTATGTTGCGCCGGCCACGGGTACCTCCTCCGATGGTAGCAACTCCTCTTCTACCTTGGAATTATGGCCCCGTTTCCATGACTTTGTATAGTGATCCATGCGATGGTCACTACCTCTTTGGGACGCTGGACGCCTTCAATGTTTTTCGTGAAGGCAATGCCCTCCCTAACACTCGAGGAAGGAATGCAGCCTTCGTGCAGTCGGGGGTATTCTCCTGGCCACCGAGCCCTTTTGAACCCTAGAACCCTTGCGGGCTTCTTCGTCTACTCGTGGTGCATGCGCTAGTTTATTTATTGGGACGAAAAGTTGTTGCTGCCATGTCTTATTAGATTACTCGTGACTGGTTGCTTCCACTATTCTTTGAGCGAGCCATGCTGGCCGATCATCTACCGTGGTGTGCATGCTCTGCATGAACGACATCGTCAAGATTGTGTCCATTGTACTCCACCATGGCTTTATGAGCAAATCTTGCCATATCATTAATTAACAGGGAATATATATTGTTTTCATATACGATGATGGGTATGCGTGCGACTTGTGCTACACTCGAACCCTAACAACAACATGGCCTTAGAGCCAAATTAATATACTTCTACCGTTTGCCTAATATATGCGAATCTAGCTAAATCTTTGATGGAGGTGGTGCTTTGACTCATAGGTGTAAATGCATCTATTATAAAAACTAGATTTAGAGGTACACATTGGCGCATGACCCCATGATTTTTGCACTAATTTATATCGTGTGTTGCGATGATAAAAACCAAGTGGGAAAAACATTCATTGTGCAATTGCCATGAAAAAAATCTTATATAGAGAAACATGTAATGAGATGTGATCACAAATTCTTCATGGACAATGTTAAATTTTGTAGTGTAGTCTTAACGCACGACCAGTGGCGAAGCCAGCGGGGTGGAACTAAGATTTGGCTAAGCCCATATTACATATATAACAAAATAAGAAAGCCCAGCCCAAGTTAAGTATGCCCAACCCTAGCAAAATGGGCTAGATTCGCCACCGAGCATGACCCTGGATCTGCGGAACGGATAAGGTGGCCTTTTCACTCGTTACCACTCTCGTCCATACATTGTTGGTATTGACTTTCAATTGCGTTCACCGTCTGCACCACTACTTCCCTCCATTTGCCGACACCATTTCTCGCCTAAGCTCCAAGGCCACTCTCTAGGTGATGCATAAACTCTACCCGCCACAACAGGACCAAATTCTTTGTCTTTGGCACTCATAAACATTTTCTATAACATGATATAATAAGCTAAGAAAATGAGGAGAACGGTCATACACATAATTATTTGGACCACAATTTATATGGGGTGATAACTCATGGCATGTCAAAAGCAACAATTAGCTGAATTGAAGAGGCTATAAACAACCATACACTACATGAGTGCATAACAATTCTCATCGGTAAACCTTGAGTCTAAGTTTAGAAACGGGATTTCATCTTATTTTTCTTGAGTTAATAACCCTCCTGAGATGCATTTTCAGAAACAAACTTGCAATACAACATGCGATGCGTATAGTACGCTGATACACCAACTTGTAATTCGGATTGATATAGGTCCATGAGCCTATGAAGCTGACATTTTTTTTTGAACACGGGAAAGGCCCCGAAGGGCCAGGAACATTGCATTAATCATCAGCGGTGGGATTACATATTACAAGAAGGTCCTCAGAAGAAAACACAATTACAACAAAGACCTCCAACTTTACACATAGGACCCAGAACAAAATGGCAAAACGCAATCAGGTCCCTCACCACCGGAATCGAACATGAGCTTCAGATCGCGGTCTCCACCGGGGACTAGGCCACTTGGGGTAACAAGAACGGAGCTTCCCGCGCTGCAACAAATACAGGGCCTCCGAATCGGCTCGTCAGCCTGGAGGTTGAAGACGAGATGGTATCGGGCAGAGGCCGGCACCAGAGCTCTGAGCAGCCGCCTTTCGGCCATAAAAGTCGACGGCGAGCCGGCACTTGGCCGACGAAAGGCCGCCGAGAATCTACTCCTGAAGACTGCAGCAATCTTCCCGATATCTCGCCTCCCAGATCAGCAAAGGGCAACCGCACGACGCCGCACCCCTCTGACTCCATCACCATGATGGTGTTGAAGAGGAGCAGCACCTGCATCGCCTCAATCTGGAAAGGACACACCTAGGAGCTTATTGAAGGAGATCCCGATGCCGTCGACCACCTCCACCTTCGGCTCTGCCCACCAGAGCACCGCAGAGAGAACTCCAAGCATCAGGAGCCACCGGATCTGGCCCCCACGACTCGGGAGCTCACTCCAGACAAGCATAAAGCCCAATCACAAAGCAGGCAAACCTAGACTATGGCCTAGACTACGACCTAGACTAATGGAAGAGGAAGAAGCCAGACCACCTGATCCATCTTCTCGCCGGCCAGCGAGGCCGCCGGAGAGAGAGAAGGACAGGGGCGGCGGAGGAGAACGGGAGTCGACTCTCAAACCGTGGGTGTACAGGAGGAGCCACGAAGCTTCCACTCCGTGCAGTGTGGGGTTGAAGCCGACATATGTGGTGCCACGCTGGCTAGTGGCACGTGCCCGTGTGTCTAGTTTTTTAATACCCCCTAGTGTTGCTGGAAATTACAGATAAGCTCATGTTAAAATATTCCCAAATCGAGACAGATCAGTTGTTGACCCTAGGCTCGGGCGGCGGTGGTCTTGGGTCTTCCACGGCAGACGTACGGGAGATTATGTGTGACTGACGGGTGGATGAGCATGGCCTCCGTGCGGGGTCAGCTGCTCCAAGACCTCCGCCCGGTGGTGGACCTCGGCGCCGCCGCCGCCCGGAGTGGCTAGAGCTGCACCAGCCCGTGGGTGACGGTAGGGCGCACAAGCAGCAGCAGAGTACCTCCTCCATGTCGAGCTCTCGTCCGTTGACAACACAGACTTGAAAATGCAGCATTTGCAATACTAGAGGGCCTTCGGGTTGTTGAAGTGTATAAGTGGATTGCACTAGCCATTTTTATCAGTTCGGACTTTTGGTTGCGTTGGTGAAGGCAGCGTAGTATCGGGCTGGAGTCTCGAGTTCGAGTCCTGGCTTTCGCAATTTATTCTAAAATTGCTGTTGACCCCTCCTCCAATCCACTTATACACTTCAACACTTGCACTAGCCCTTATATACTTAAGCGCTGAGGTTGAGGAAAAATGAGCTGCAGTATTCACCGAGTCTTTCCTGTTAAATCTGACAGAGATGTTGTCATGATGTCATCCACCTCTGGTGAACCGTCCTGAATGCCCGCCCGCTTTTAAGGATTCACTTTCCGAGTTTAAGAACCGGAAGGAGGCCTAGATGTTATCTGAATTTGCGTGTGTCCCTCTCTGAGATTCCTTGAGATGGTAATGAAATTCAAGTCACAGCGAGCTATCATGAGAACTTACGCCTGCTTATTATTTATTACCACTGTTTAGTCAGGACTCAGGAGCATGCTCTTGATCTTGTAAGCTGACATCACAATCTGTTTGAGAGATATATGTAGTGAGGACCATTCCTGAAGTACAAGTGTTGCTTGCCGAAGGTTTGTGCTGTAAAAAAGTGTCATTTGCTGAAGTGCTGCATGATTTACAAAAATTAAAAAATCCTGGGGCAGTGATGCAGAGAACAAACATCTCGACTAACTAGAGAGAATTCGGTAGAATGACACCAAAGTTACTGCAGCAATTATACGGTCGAGAAAGAGGAAAGATGACTTCCAGATCAAAGACATGCCCCCAAAGAACCATATCAACCGGTGCGTCCATCACCAACACGACGAACGGTTACACATAATTGGATCAAAATCCAATATAACTTCACAAAAACTTGGTCTAGAATTTCTTTGTGTACAACAGGACTAAGTCATTCTTGAATTCAGGAGATGATTTGCGATAGCGCCAAAGTTACTTTCAAGTAATTTTAATTGTACAAGCGTTGCAGCTACAAAATAAGATCGAACAAGAAAACCTGGCAGAGGTCATAGAGTACAAGCATTATGCGGTCTGGACCATTTTCTCTTTAGACAAAGTACTCCAACAGAATGGTATTACATAGACTGCCTGAAAACGCTACGGTATCCTTGCATTATGATCAGCGCTCGCTTCGGCGGGGTTCAGGAAGTGAATTCTGGCAGGTGACTCGATGCCCTCTGTCAGTAGATTCTTCGCTGAACACCTCTGCTTCTCTGTCTGCGGGAACCTTGTCGGCCTCTCCATGGGAACACAGTTCCTGCATGCCAGTCTATTGTACAGGTACACATCCTTTAGGTTCACGGCTGCTTTCAAGACACGCCTGACAAGACTCACCATGTACACTTCAGACTCAAAGCAGAAGATGATGAGCTTGGTTAGACGGTGGTGCTTGAAATTTGATGTAGACGATTCCCACTCCACACCCTTGTTCTCGCTATACGAGTATGCCCTCCTCTTCTCCTTATCTGTTTGCATTTCACACGGATGATCAATTACCTGCATTCCACCCATGGGACATAGGTAAATCAAAGAAACAGGTTAATTCTGCCGCTGACACCTGTTGTCCAAGTGAAAGCATAGGTTGCGTGTAACCATGCAAGGAATAATAGAGCAACTGCTCAAACAGATTAAAACAAGCTTTAGGTGCGAACACACTCTCATGTACTCCCTCCGTTTCAAAATATAAGATGTTTTATGTTTGTTAAGAAAAAATATATCTAGACTTATTTTAGTGTGTAGATTCACTCCAAACCTGAGTGAAGCTACATACTAAAAAAGTCTAGATACATTTGCTTCACAAAGCTAGAACAACACTTTAAAAAGAACAAAACGCTTTAGGTAAGAACATACTGTCATGTAGACCTCCTCCAGGGACGGTGCAGCTTCCACAATGAACATTGTCCAGGTGAGATCATACCCTTCAGGAATGTTAACTAGATTGACGATCTTTAGTCGGCTTTGGTCAGACACTCTGGTTGAACCCAAATCTTCAATAATAAACACATTATGGGATGGGTAGAGAACAAGTGAAGCAAGAACAAAGCATTCATCCCTGACTTACCTTTTCACATTTAAACCCCAACCACAGGTCTCGTACAGAGGTCTGAAAGAGCAACGTACTTAACTTGACCATTCTGTGCCAGCTACGAGCAATATTTGTAAGCCTCAAAACCTCGAGCAATGGGACATGACCAAATGACAGCGGTGGTTCATCGAATAACATCCAACACCCGAAGGTTGTTTGGGTGAGCCTTGGGAGCCACTTGAGTTCGACTTTGTCAAAATGGCAATCGACAATAAGGAGCTCACTGAGTTCTGCGTGCTCAATTTGTAGTGTTGTAAAACTCGCTGTGTCGCAGTTGAGAAAACCTAAATATTTTAATTGCTTGCAAGTGACGATGATGTTGGAGACGAATTCAGATTCAGCAAATCTCAAATTCTCCATGTAGCTAGAGGCGTGTCAGACCAGAAAATGCATCCGGACACTCCTTGAAAAATGACACAAACTCTGTCCCGTAGTTCACTACATCATCAAGAGTGCACTGTCGGCATTCCTTCACTGTCAAAACTATGAATTCGGCTTTCTCAATCTTGTGTGTCGCCATGGCATTGCCAACAGTATGCCCAATGGATATGGGGGCATCAGCTCTCAAGTAGAACTCCATGCTCAACAGGCGGATGGTGCGACCACCCGGATCCCTGCGTGCCAGCATGCTCTTTGTCGCTTCAGCCACGGCTGCATTGATCCGACGCAATTCATCATCAGAGAACGGCAGGAAGCTGACTCCACCGTCTGGATAGGATGCTGGTTCTTGCAGCGTCACGGACATAGAGTCGGTCCAGAATATTGACCAGAATGTCGTCGGGCAAGGTGCTGATTCTATCATCTCCATTGCCGTCCTGCATTTGGCATGGGAAGGAATCAGAGTAGGATAAAATAAGCTGAAAGTAAACAGAAATGCTGCAGGATATCCACAAGTGATAGCTACACTCGGGTCTGTAACTACTAATCCTATGTTTGCTATAGATATCTGAGATGCCGAAAAGGGCGAAATTTCGTGACCGCTTGGCAGCTTGAACGCGCTATGATGAAAAGGGGAAACTTACGGTAGACATCGGAGGCGCGCCTTCTTTGCTGCTAGGTCGAGGTCCAGGCCAGCCTGGGGATGCGCTTGTGGTGGCTGCGGGCGGCGGAGGCTGAGGCTGCACTTGTGGTGCCTCGTCGTTCCCCTCTTCACTCGTGGCGCCCGACATCTGTTCCCCAAATTCAGAAGCAAGCCAAGAAGATGGCGAACGGGCGGCGTGGGGGCGCAATCGGACACGAGAGGAGGAGCGGCGCAGGAAGTGGTGATGAGCGACACGGCGCAGACGGAGACGATAGGTGCAGCGGCAGATGGTGGCGACGAGCGGCCGCAGGCGGCGCCGCTAGTGTTGCGCCGTGTCCCTGTGTCTGTGTGTGGGTAAAGCTGCACAGACCGCTGAATTTTTGTTACTGGTCCGTCTCATAACATACGCGGCGCTAGCGCTAGGCAATCCACTGTGTTGTCAAGGCTATCCATAAAGAAAAATAGTAAATAAGAAGTTTTACATATCTAGTGAAGACTATCAATAAACTGTTCATCAGCTCAAACCCATAAGGATGACCCTGCAAGCTTGTGGGTTATTCATAAATAATAGAATATTATTTTAGTTTCTCCTCTCTATTACATGTGTGCAACTTTGACTGACATATGGGTCCAGCTTATAGACAAGTTCAACTAGATACATTGTGATGCAATCAATAAACTTGTGGTGTGGTACGTGGGTTCTAGCTTATGAACAAGTTCTTCTATATACATAGGTGGTGTTCTAAGACAAATTTAGAAAACTCCAAGAAAAGGCACCCCTGGAGAACCGAACTCCGTCTGTGATGATTGAGAAGAATTTAATTTCTAGGTTTGACATCTCATAAAAATATGAAAAAAAAAATTAGTGGATGGTGACGTTTCGGTTGATAATGAGTTGACTGTGATGACTATCAATCTGGACACCCATCGGATCAGTCTCTTAGACTCTCGGATGTAAGATATGTGTGTGCATTCACAGGTACTCACTCCGTTTCATAATATAAAAAGGCACCCTCAAAACCATTTGTCCCCCTCAAAAACAAAAGTATTATTATTTGTTGGAACCTTTTAACTTAACATGACAATGCTAACAATAAGGTTGGACCCTCAAAACCATTTGTGCCCTTCAAAAAGAAAAGTATTATTATTTGCCGGAACCTTTTAACTTAACATGACAATGCTAACAATAAGATTCCTGCTAAGAAGAGCAAGCACCGAGAAATAAAACCAGTACATTAAGCTTGGTAGCATTACAATTCAGTACTGTACAAATCTACCAAATGAATAATTGAAGTTTACAAAGAAGCATTTATTGATTATTACTCATGTTAACTATATATTTACAACTGATCAAATTTACCAACATTGTAGTACGGCATTAAGGGAACTATATGATTAACCAAATACACACCTAAAATACTTTACCAGCTGATGTGCTCGTTCGTGTCCGTCTTGCATTGCTTGCCATGTGGAATTTCGTTTGGGTAATTCTGGTCCGATGCTGATACAGAGTCTCCTATGTACCTATCCTTTGTCCTTTTATCTACAGATAAACGAGGAAACAATTAAGGGCAAATACCAACCGAAACACAGGCACAATAACCGAGAATTAAGATCAGAGGCGGCACCCATGGTTGGTTGAGTTGATGGCCTCACAAAATTGTTGCTAAGGTTATTGGGTATTTTCCTTTAAAAGAAAGGCTAAAGAGGATTTTTATGTCTAACAAGACGGAAAGTAATGCAACATGGCATGCAAATGAGCGTAGAAATGATGGTCTACTTTGGTATCCTACTAATGGCGAGAATTAGAAAACCTTGGACAGGTTGCATCCACTGATCGGAGACAATCCTCGTAACAGCAGGTTGGTATTGGTACATATGTCTTCAACCCATTTGGTGCACCTAGCATGTTGTGGCATCCCGCAAAACCATTACTAGAAAATCGCGTTGAATGTGTGCATTGCATCGTCATCATCATGCATTGTTTGCATAAAACTATGTTTGCAAAGCCCGTGATGTTTTCTAAAACGCCCCGTCTTTAATTCAAACCAAAACCGGGTCGCCGGAATATTTTTGTTTTGTTTAAATTGTTTTGCAAACGGTCCGTTTAATTAAATAAAATATTTAATTTATTTTAGTAGGGGCAGTCGAACGGGCCGACCCGACCCGAACGACCACCCCCGTATAAAACAAACGGTCCACCCTGCCAGCCCTACCTAAATCCTAAAGCTACCCACTATTCTACCCCCACCCCCTGGCCACCTCACCCCCACCTATCCTAGGCCGCCACATCACCTTTCTTCCCCCCTCACCCAATCAGATGTTGCCACATGGCCCAACCCTCTCCCTCACACCCTCTCAGCCCCACCCACTCCCTGCCTACGCGCCACACACCCACACCCCACCTCTCGCCACCGCCTCGCCTCACCCCGGCCCCACCACGACTCCCACGCACGCCCACGCCTGCACTGGCCCCGGCCCCAGCCCACTCCTCTCGTCCACCCCGCTGGTCGCCTCTCCCTTCCTTCTTCCACCTCTGCGCCCGCCTCTTCTAGCTTCCGGCCGCCCTCTCCGCCTCCTCTCTCCTCCTCACCTCCGCCTCCCTGGCTCCCACAGCCCCGCCCAGCCCTCCAGCTGGCCACACCTGACCATGGCCCGCCTCTAGCTCCTCCAAGCCCGCCGCCGGACCCCCTCAGGCCTTCCCCGCAGCCGCCGGGCCCACTCCAACCATCGCCGCCTGCCACGCCTCGCTACTGCCGCGCCGCCCACTGCCGCTGCTCACGCTTCTGCCACCGGCTCCGCCGCCGGCCGCCTCCTCCCAGAGTTCCTCACCGCCTCCACCCGCGGTCCTCGCAACCTCCTCCCCGAGCTCGCCAGTCGACGCCGCCACCCGCCCGCCCAAAGACCTCCTCCTCAAGGCCGCCACGCATGGCCTCCGCCTGGCTGCCCTCATGGCGCGCCGGGCCGCCTTCTCAGATCGCTGCCCCGAGCCTGCGTAACCGCTGCCTGCTGGCCCGCCTGCCAGCCCGCCCGCCACCGCTGCCGACCCTCTGCCGTCCTCGCCTCCAGAGACCTCGCCGGGCCGAGCCCGCCCCGCCGTCTCCTCCGTGCCCGCCTGCCGTGGGTCAGCTTCGGCCGCAGCAGCCGGGCCCCACTCTCCGCTATGGCCGCTGCTCAAGGCCGCGAGCTCGTTCCCGAGCCCCTCTCCCTCCATCCAGCGTGCATACGTCCATATGGCCCAGAACGCCCGAGTCCAACACAAGTTCTCCATCCCGGCAACCGGCACGCGGTACCCCAAGATCGCCTCCCCCGATTCGAAGCCCTATGCCCCGAGGACGCCAAGACCGAGTGCGCCGACAAGCATCCGGTGACGCCAAGACGCCAAGATCATCGACATCGAAACGACAAGAGCGTCGTCATAGCACCCAAAGACCGCAAGAGTGACAAGTACCCGTCCCGGACACCGAGTTCTGCATCCCGAACGCCAAGACCGACCGGTACGCGGTACCGACAAGGCCCTCGCAACGGCAAGAAGACCGACCCGGGACACGGCAAGACCTGATGACGAGAACGGCACCGACCCGGAAGAAGCCGATGCGGCCCGACACCGACCCAAGTTCTGCCCTCGGACATCGAGACCCCGATGCGACAAGATCTGCCCCGTGACCGAGAACGCTTCCATCGAACCCTGGATCCCGAGACCGACCAAACTCGAGACCGACCCCGAACCCCGGAACCCAAGATCGTCGAGCCCCTCTGATGTGTGACCCCTTTTCCTCGAACCCTATTTTATAACATATCAATTTATTGCACATTAAAATGTCTTACTCGCATGCATATCTGTGGTTTGGGGGCCTTATGCCGATTCACCTAATAATTAAATATGGGGCCCATATGCGGGCAAATCTAGTCTCATATCGGCCTCATTTAAACTTGTGTAGCGAACCGGTATCTTATCTTGCCTTGTTGAAACAACATTTAAATTGCGGGGTAGCTAAACAACTTGAACCATCTAATAATTGTCGGGACCCTGCTTAATTTGACCTAATTGCATCGCTGACCTTGCCATGCATCATACATGCATCATGCCGATCTTCCGCATGTATTAAATATTGCATCCTGTTTCTTCTAGTGTTTGGTTCTTCGCGGATAAGGCCGTTGAGTTGATGTGAGCTTCACCGATCTTCGTTGAACCTTCGACAATGTTTTCAAAGCAGCATCTCCTCTTTCTACCTATCTTACTTTTATAGTCTTTACTCCCTCCGTTGATCTATTGCTATCTCGTATTGCGATGCTTTAGTTTCGCACTGTGATATACCGCAGCCCTATATTGCCTTGGACACACCCTATTACCGTTGTTTGGTAGATAGTTGGACTTATGCGTCGTAGTTGCTTGCTCAAGTGTGATGTGTGTCACATATGCCACTTCTTGATGTATTGCCGCATGTTGATGTTGGAGATGATTCTAGTTTTACTTATCACTTTAATTTCTGTAACAACTAAAATTGAAATAATCGAGGAGGCGGTGGGTGATAGAAAATATTTGGTTTCGAACGCCCACTTGTGTCCCGTGAAGACCCCGAGTACTTGATACTGCTCCTTGATTTATCGCGCTATCCACATCCGGGAGGTATATGGGACCCCCCTGAGCCAGAGCTTGATTCAGTCTTATTTCTTGGGGCCACAAACTAGTTTGAGGTTTTATTTACTATCCTGTACTTATGCCATGCTACTTTCTATATTTAAATTGTGCGAGGAGCACACTGTACTGTTTAGGTAAGCGGAGTGTTTTCGCGGTATCGACAAGCCCAGCCACACTTTCGGGTTCCCACCGTTTCATACCATCGACGCAAACCTTGAGCCCGTCGAGCTTGCTTACTCGCGGGATCTACTCAATGGGTGGCCTCAAATATTTCTAATCCTGTGATTGTTCACCGTGAAAGCCTCGTTGGTTTTGTTTTGGTTTTTCCGAGGTTGATCGAGCGTGTGTTGCTATTGGTGCACCCCGCCGGTAAAACTTTCTCGAAAGCCGTGTCCATGGATATGGACGACTTGGAGCATGATTCTCGATCATAGACAAGCATAACTAAAGTTTACTGCTATAAATTTGACTTATAATGACTAGTAATCAGCTTCACTATAATGGAATGGCTAATTAAAACTGCCCACAATTGCTTGTTTGGTTGTCGCTTGCGACAATTGTATCTGACTAGTAAGTATTGCAACTACAACGGAATGGCTGAATAAAAGTACCAACAACTGCTGGGTTTTGGGTTATCTCATGCTAATTGTATCTGACTAGTAAGTGTTGCAACTATCACGGAATGGTTAACTAAAAGTGCCCACTTCTTACTTTAACAGGATGATTATCTAAACCTGACTAGTAATTGCTGCAACGATAACTGAATAAGTAAAACTGCCAACTGTGTGAGTTCCTCGGTTGACTTCCTCGTTTGGTCTCGAGGGGGAAACGCCAGGATGGGTTTGTTTGATGATAGTATCAGGTTGGATCCGAATAGGTCCTTCTTACCCCCCTCTGATTACCGCCAGTTGTATCGAGTCTCTATAGGTTGTTTAGTGCATCTTTGCCGCCGCCATCCACCATACCTATGTAGGCAAGGACCCGAATTCTAGCCTCACCGTAATCGCCTCGATCGACGCCCTTCTTTTTCCTTTACCCTTTGTCGGCACCCCTTTGTTTAAGCAGGTTTTGAGATCGACGTCGTTAGGTGGTTACCCTTCCGCTTGGGCAGGGTTATGGACGCCATTGGTTATTCTTCAGGGCTCTTAGCCCCATTTGCTTCTTGTCCGTAGTCGGACGCTCTACCGTTTTCAAGGTGATTTGGATCTTGTATATTATATTTGTATTCTTGAATCTTGGAGTCGTTGTTATATATATATCTGTTCTGCGGGTCCCATCGAGGACCTGTGTGTAATGTTATTACTGCTTTCCACCGCACGAAAGTGCTCGTGGGCACCTTTGAATCGCTTTCTATGCGGGTTTGGCGAATTTTGCTAAAACTTGCATAGGTCCGATTCTGAGGGTGTTACAGAGTGGTATCAGAGCTCAGCAGTTGCGATACCCCACAAGTCCAGCCTGTAGGATAACCTAGCTAACGGTCGAAGTAGAGTGTCAAAACTATTTTGCAAAACCGGTTGGACAGTTCTGGTTAGGTCTGATTTTACTCCTTACCCCTCTGCTGTTCTTCTCTTACCCCTACGTGTTTTGAATCCGCCCTCTTCTCTTTCTTCGAGTCCAGGAATTCTCGTGGTTGGGTTTCCGTCGTACCTTTAGGGTTTCGCTTCCTCCTTTGGTAACGGTGTTCTACCATCCGGTGTTCAAGCTACCTGATGAATCCGTCTACGGTGTGACCACTCCTTGTTCCTTGCTTGTGCCTTCCGGTGTTTTCCGACGCGACGACATCATCTACGTCAGATCCGATGCAGAGTCTGCATCACTCCTTTGTTTCCGAACCTCGCTTGTCGAGATCTTCACAATCACGAGGGTTGGTTGCATAATCTATCTATTCGTGTACATAGTAATGCTTTGAGTGCGGGATGGAGTCGCGACCATACCACTACTCTTATCATTTGCTCGGTATATTGAATAGTGGATCGATGCAATTTTACTCCTTCCATGGAAGTTAGAGGTGGCCTTACCTTTAACTTCGTCCGTTGTTTATCCGGAGTGTTCTCTTGACGAACGAGATCAGCGACCTCTTGTTAGTGGTGTCGCGAGGATCTACACGAAGCGAGAAGGCGCAGATCGCCGACCTTCCTTCCGGTACCATGAGGCGGATCTCGAGGGCGAGATCCATTGTTAGTGGTGTCGAATTGTGGCATCCCGCAAAACCACTACTAGAAAATCGCGTTGAATTTGTGCATTGCATCGTCATCATCATGCATTGTTTGCTAAATCTATGTTTGCAAGCCCGTGATGTTTTCTAAAACGCCCCGTCTTTAATTCAAAACCAAAACCGGGTCGCCGAAATATTTTTATTTTGTTTAAATTGTTTTGCAAACGGTCCGTTTAATTAAATAAAATATTTAATTTATTTTAGTAGGGCAATGAACGGCCGACCAATTCAACCACCCCCGTATAAAACAAACGGTCCACCCTGCCAGCCCTACCTAAATCCTAAAGCTACCCACTATTCTACCCCCACCCCCTGGCCACCTCACCCCACCTATCCTAGGCCGCCACATCACCTTTCTTCCCCCCTCACCCAATCATATGTTGCCACATGGTCCAACCCTCTCCCTCACACCCTCTCAGCCCCACCCACTCCCTGCCTACGCGCCACACACCCACACCTGCCCTGTTCCCCTGCCAGCTGGCCCCGCCCCTACCCCGGGCCCCACCCACGCACTCCCACGCACGCCACGCCTGCATCTGCCCGCCCCGAGCCCACCTCCTCAGACCCACCCCATGCGCCTCCTTCCTTCTTCCACCTCTGCCCGCCTCCCTTCTCTCTAGCTCGCCGCGCTCTCCCTCCTCCTCCGCCACCCTCCGCCTCCCACCTGGCACCCCTCACCCGCTTCCCTAGCTCCCTCCAGCTGGCCATGGCGACAATGCCCGCCTCTAGCTCCTCCAAGCCCCGCCATTGACCCCTCAGCCTCCCGCTGGCCCACCCAACCATCGCTCGGCCACGCTCCCGCTCGCCACACACACAGCTTGCCTTTGCTGCCACAGCTCACGACTGCCCACGCCTAGCTTCCGCGCCGCCTCCTCCCCGAGTTCCTCACCGCCCACCACCGGTCCTGCAACCTCCTCCCGCCGAGCTTCGCTAAGGTCGCCGCCTTCCGCCCCTGCCACCCGCCCAAGACCTCCTCACAAGGCCACATGGCGCCCGCCATTGCTCACAAGGCTCGCTGCCGCCTCAGATCGCGTTGCCCCGAGCCTCACAGGTAACCGCTGCTTCCGGCCGCCTGCCCGCTTCAGCCCGCCACACCGCCTGCCGACTTCGTCCTCCCCGCCCAGCAGACCCCTCGCCGAGCCCCGCCTGCCTCTCCGCGCCCGCCGCGTCGGGCCGCGCTTCGCCGCAATAGCGGGCCCCACCTCCGCTATGGCCGCTGCCCGCCAAGCTCGTTCCGAGCCCTCGCCCTCCATCCAGCGTGCATACGCCCATATGGCCCGTAACGCCAGTCCAACACAAGTTCTCCATCCCGAATCGCACGGTACCCCAAGATCGCTCCCCGATTCGAAGCCCTATGCCCCGAGGACGCCAAGACCGAGTGCGCCGACAAGCATCCGGTGACGCCAAGACGCCAAGATCATCGACATCGAAACGACAAGAGCGTCGTCATAGCACCCAAAGACCGCAAGAGTGACAAGTACCCGTCCCGGACACCGAGTTCTGCATCCCGAACGCCAAGACCGACCGGTACGCGGTACCGACAAGGCCCTCGCAACGGCAAGACCTGCGCGATGACGAGAACGGCACCGACCCGGAAGAAGCCGATGCGACCCGACACCGACCCAAGTTCTGCCCTCGGACATCGAGACCCCGATGCGACAAGATCGCCTGCGACCGAGAACGCTGTCGAACCTCGATCCCGAGACCGACCAAACCCCGAGACCGACCTCAACCCGAACCCAAGATCGTCGAGCCCCTCTGATGTGTGACCCCTTTTTCCTCGAACCCTATTTTATAACATATCAATTTATTGCACATTAAAATGTCTTACTCGCATGCATATCTGTGGTTTGGGGGCCTTATGCCGATTCACCTAATAATTAAATATGGGGCCCATATGCGGGCAAATCTAGTCTCATATCGGCCTCATCTAAACTTGTGTAGCGAACCGGTATCTTATCTTGCCTTGTTGAAACAACATTTAAATTGCGGGGTAGCTAAACAACTTGAACCATCTAATAATTGTCAGGACCCCGGTTCCGCTTAATTTGACCTAATTGCATCGCACCTTGCCATGCCATGCATCATACATGCATCATGCCGATCTTCTGCAGTGTATTAAATATTGCATCCGGTGTTTCTTCTAGTGTTTGGTTCTTCGCGGATAAGGCCGTTGAGTTGATGTGAGTCACCCGATCTTCGTTGAACCTTCGACAATGTTTTCAAAGCAGCATCTCCTCTTTCTACCTATCTTACTTTTATAGTCTTTACTCCCTCTTGTTGATCTATTGCTATCTGGTTATGCGATGCTTTAGTTTCGCACTGTGATATACCGTGCAGCCCTATATTGCCTTGGACACACCCTATTACCCGTTGTTTGGTAGATAGTTGGACTTATGCCGTAGTTGCTTGCTCAAGTCGATGTGTGTCATATGCCACAGCTTGATGTATTGCCGCATGTTGATGTTGCGATGATTCTAGTTTTACTTATCGTCACTTTAATTTCTGTTAACAACTAAAATTGAAAGCAGAGGCATCGGTGGGTGATAGAAAATATTTGGTTTCGAACGCCACTTGTGTCCCAGAAGACCCCGAGTACTTGATACTGTTTTGATTTATCGCGCTATCCACATCCGGAGGTATATGGGACCCCGAGTCGAGCTTGATTCATTCTTATTTCTTGGGGCCACAAACTAGTTTGGGGTTTTATTTACTATCCTGTACTTATGCCATGCTACTTTCAGATTTAAATTGCGAGGAGCACATCAGTCTTTAGGTAAGCGGAGTGTTTTCATGGTATCGACAAGCCCAGCCACACTTTCGGTTCCCAAATGCATGTACCGACGCAAACCTTGAGCCCGTCGAGCTTGCTTACTCTATGGATCTACTCAATGGGGTGGCCTCAAATATTTCAATCCTGTGATTGTTCAAGTGAAAGCCTCGTTGGGTTTTGTTTTGGTTTTTCCGAGGTTGATCGAGCGTGTGTTGCTATTGGTGCACCCCGCCGGTAAAACTTTTCTCAAAGCCGTGTCCGCGGATATGGACGACTTGGAGCACAAGATTCTCGATCATAGACAAGCATAACTAAAGTTTATCGCTATAAATTTGACTTATAATGACTAGTAATCAGCTTCACTATAATGGAATGGCTAATTAAACTGCCCACAATTGCTTGTTTGGTTGTCGCCATACAATTGTATCCGACTAGTAAGTATTGCAACTACAACGGAATGGTCAATAAAAGTACCAACAACCGGGTTTTGGGTTATCTCATGCTAATTGTATCTGACTAGTAAGTGTTGCAACTATCACGGAATGGTTAACTAAAAGTGCCCACTTCTTACTTTATCAGTATGATTATCTAAACCTGACTAGTAATTGCAACGATAACTGAATAAGTAAACCGCCAACCGTGAGTTCCTCGGTTGACTTCCTCGGTTGGTCTCGAGGGGGAAACACCAGGATGGGTTTTTTTGATGATAGTATCAGGTTGGATCCGAATAGGTCCTTCTTACCCCCTCTGATTACCGCCAGTTGTATCGAGTCTCTATAGGTTGTTTAGTGCATGTCTTTCCGCCGCTGATCCACCATACCTATGTAGGCGAGGACCGCCAATTCTAGCCTCGCTGTAATCGCCTCGATCGACGCCCTTCTTTTCCTTTGCCTTTGTCGGCACCCCTTTTGTTTAAGCGGTGTTTTGAGATCGACGTCGTTAGTGGTTACCTTCGGCTTGGCCCGCAGGTTATGGACGCCATTGGTTATTCTTCAGGGCTCTTAGCCCCATTTGCTTCTTGTCCGTAGTCGGACGCTCTACCGTTTTCAAGGTGATTTGGATCTTGTATATTATATCTGTATTCTTGACTCTTGGAGTCGTTGTTATATATATCTGTTCTGTGGGTCCCATCGAGGACTGTTGTGTAATGTTATTACTTCGTTTTCCACCCGCACGAAAGTGCCTGGTGGGCACCTTTGAATCATTTCTATGCGGGTTTGGCGAATTTTGCTAAAACTTGCATAGGTCCGATTCTGAGGGTGTTACACATGTCTCATAGCACTTGGCATGTGATTTTTATTCCATACAACTTTCCACCATGGATATCCATGAAGCCTAAAAAATTTATTATGTCCCTGTTGATCCCTAGTCTGAGATCTCCTGGAAATATAGGTGTTTACCTCAAGCACTTAGTTGAAGAACTTGAAGAGATGTATGACACAGGTGCTACAACATATGATGCAGCCATAGGTGACTATTTCACCCTCCATGTTGCATTAGTAGGGACTATTTGTGATTACCCTAGTAGTGCAATTGGCATATGGTAGGAAAACCAACAAGAATGTTATATGTGCTACTTGTTTCCTTAATACTTATAGCTACAAATTAAAGCATGATAAGAAGACTTATTAGAGGGAACACCGTGGATTCCTACATTCTGATCACCCGCATAGGACTGAGGCTGGCGATTTTTGTACACATGCTAAGGATAGGGACCTCCAACACCAATTACTGGATTGACATTGATGTGCAAACCATTGGTTTGAACACAGTGTTTGGAAAGTAAAAAAAAATCAGAAGTGTGCAAAGGCAGCTGCAAAGCAAAAACGTAATATCCCTGTGGAGGACAACCCTTGCATGTGGCACAAGAGATCATGCTTTTTTAGACTTAAGTACTAGAAGGACCTTCATGTACAACATAATATGGATATAATGCATATTTGAGAAAAAACATCTTTGACAACATTGTCAACACTCAACTAAATGTGAAAAATAAAATAAAGTACAACCTTGCATCTAGGCTAGATATGCAGGTCCTCAACATGAAGGAAACACTTCACGCAAAGGAGGTTAAAGATCCTCAAGACGATAAAGTGGTCAAAACTTATATGAGGGCAACGTGCTACAACTTGGACACAATCAAGAAAAGATGTTTGTGTCGAGTCTTGAGAAGTGCCCATTTCCCATATGGGTGTGCATCATGTCTATCTAGCAAGGTGAAAGTAGAACAAATGAAACTAGTTGATCTAAAGAGTCATGAGCGCCATCTCATAATGCAATAGTTGCTTTCACTAGCTATCAAAAAAATCTTCCATATCATGTTTGCATAGCTTTGGTTAGTATGAGCATCTTCTTCAAACATATGTACTCCAAAGAAATTCACGTCGATGATATGGTGAAGTTGGAATTTGATATTGCCAAAACACTTACTTACAGAGAAGTTTTTTCCATCCTCCTTTTCTGATGTCATGGTGCATTTGTGTGTGCACCAACCAAGGGAAGCTAAGCTATATGGTCCTGTGCAATATCGAAATATGTGGTCAGTTGAGAGGTGTGTTTGTAATCTCTATTTTGTTAAATGCATTCTTGTTCGCTAGTTGTAAATTTTTGTCTAGCTAGCTATAATTTTGTCTCATTTTTGTAAGTATTTGAAGAAGTTGAAACTGATGATGAGGACAAGGAGTCACCTAGAATAATCTATAATTGAAGGTTATGTCCTCGTTAAGAGCCTTACTGAAAGGGTAATTGCCCCTATGTGTGGTTTTGGTGATCAATGACAATCCCTATGGACTAATGTTTTCACTGAGTTTTATATGAAGGTATATTCCATAGGTCATTCTTGTAGTCCATGTGTTGGATTCAAGTATGGATGCCATGAAGATAAAGATATACCTTGAGTATTGGCATCAAAATCATTGAGGTTAAAAGAATAATATGATATGATCAATATCTTGAGAGTGTGATCTCAATAGAAGAATTCAAGATATGGCTCTAAGTCGGTGTCATGATAGCCTCATTAGTTGAGCTATGGTTGACTAAGATTTAGAGCATGTAATCACATGAAGAGTTCCTTATATACCTCAAGATATTAAGATGGAGCACGAGAAGATACTTGGTTGACCAATACAAAGAGTGAAGAGTGATTTCAAGTTGGTCAACACATGAAGCATAAAGAATGTACCACATGGTATTGTGGTATGGTAAGCCTTGTCAATTATGCATCATGAAATAATCCATTATATATTTTCCTTTGCGTTTTCTATATGGACAGGTATCTTTCCATCGGCATGCTTCAAAAATGAAGATATTATATAGCCCATGAGAGGATGACATCAAGTGGTGATCGTCATCAAGGTTGAGAAGGGCAAGTTCAAGATAAGCATCTCGAGAAGATCATTTGCTTGAAGCTTGCCGTCCATATTGGTGATAATGGACATGTTAAGACATGTATTAATGAAGCTATCCCATAGTGGTGTATGGGGAGCAAATTAGGAGTCTTCACGAAGCAACAATGATCAAGTGTTGCATTCCGGCTTGGGTGGAGCTTGAAGCGTTGTCATCAAGATCAAGCGGTTTGCGCTAGGCAAAGTTATGGCCTTGCTAGGTTTTACTTTTATCGGTCTCAGGGTGGTTGTTCGGAGACCGGGTTATAGGATAGATAGTCGCACTATCAAGAGGGGCTTTCGGTTGTGTAACTTGATAACATCGTCATAGGGATCTCAATCCTTTGCATACTTTGCATCTTCCTATTTTGTTGTTTCTTGGTGTTTCTACATGTGAGGTTCTTGAGCTTGTTGCTAGCTCTTCAACAAGCCCAAGTTCATCTAAAACGGAATTCATATGCATCTTCTATGGTGTTTTCGAGTTTGAAGGTTTTATCGATTCTTATTTAGGGAGGCTTCTTACCTTTCTTCATTTGGTTCTATCCTACTTTGTTGGGCTATGATGTTTCTCTGCACAATCTTGTAAAGCTTGTTGTCCTCGTCAAAACAAGCCCAAGATCATCGAAATCGGAGTCCGGATGCAAAAGTTATTGCGTTTTCCGTGAAGTCAGTTTCATCCCGGTTGTGGATCCGGTTCAACCGGCTCCCAGACCGGGTGGTCCGGTGCCAGCATCGGAAAACCGATATTCAACCGGGTTTCAATCGGGATTTTCGGTTTTTCTATACCGAGTCTATCCGAGACTGTGTACTGACCCTAATTCCGGTTTTAAGTTCGGTTTTCCGGCCCAGGAACCGGACCGTCCGGTTCTGGAGCCGGTCCAACCGAACTTTCAACCGAGTTCGCACAGATTTCTTCCAACGGCCATATTTGCTTTCCACTATAGAAGGGGGTTCTTCCCCCAACGTTTTAAGGTGTTCTTGACCATGAAATTGACCTCCATTGTTGAACCTCTTGAGATTGCTTCCTCCCCCTTCCCTCCTATGATTCTTGCATCTTTTTGAGGGCTTTGGAAGAGGAGATCTAGATCTACAATCCCCACCAAGCAATTCCTCCTCTAAGTGAGGGGAACCCATTGGATCTAGATCTTGGAGTCATTGGTTGACTTCCACCATTGTTCTTCCTCTCTAATTCCTCCCTAGCACTTGTTGCTTTGGTGGGATTTGAGAGTGAAGGATTTGAGCACCCTTGGTGGTCTTGCTTTGCATTCTTGCATAACTGTTGAGCTCTCCATTACGATTTGTTCGAGTGAGAGACCGTGAGCTTGTTACTCTTGGAGGGTGACCTCCTAGTTGGCTTGGCGGTTGGTGCCGCGGTGTTCTCTTCGTGGAAGATTGTGAAGAGACCCGGGATTCTCCTTCGTGGAGCTTGTGAAGTGGTTGTGAAGCTTGCCATCTCCGGAGTGGAGGAAAAGCTAGCCATAAGGAAAGGGCCTATTCCTTCATGGATAGACTCGAGAAGAAGGTGAGCCTTTGTGGCGTGAGGAATCCTTCGTGGAACCTCACACCTCTCCAACGTGACGTAGCCCCTTCCCAAAGGTGGTGAACACGGAATACATCTTCGCTCGCTCCAGCATCGGTTATCTCTATATCGAGCTTACTTTCCTTGTGATAGCCATCGAGCTTGAAGTACTTATATCTTGCTTATCACTTGTGGTATATTTATCTTGTGCTATCTTGCTTAGCTTAATTTGTTGTTGGTGCACTTAGTTGAGCCTAGTGTATTTAGGTTTTGTACTTGTAAAATAAACGTTAGTTTAATTCCACATTCTATCAAGCCAAAACCGTAATAGTTTTGAAATTGCCTATTCACCCCCCTCTAGGCGACATCTCTATCCTTTCAATTGGTATCAGAGCAAGGTCTCTCCTTGTTTAGGCTTCACCGCCTAGAGTGTAAAGATGTCGGCTAGTAGTATAGTGCACAATGACACAATTATATTTGATGGCACAAATTATGCTTTGTGGAGAAATTGCTTGCTTTGTAATCTTCAGACCTTGTGTCCAAATATTGAGCGATTTCTAGATGTAGGTTTTTCTCCTCCTATGGATCCTCAACATCTATCTTTAAAGGATGAGAAAAATTTACATCTCGAAGCTCAAGTATCTAATGAGCTTATTTTCTCTTTGAGCCCCATAGTTAATTTGTTCTTGACGATTGTAAAGCGTAAGTCGTCTCATGAGAAGTGGACCAAGCTTAAAGAAATATTTGGTGGTTCCATTTCTAATATTGTCGGTGGTTTCTCTGAGGAGATCTCTTTTCCTTCACATCATGAAGAGCTCCAAGTTTCTTCCACCTCCGGCCGCGATGAGTTCTCATCTTCACCCACTTCACTAATGTGTGGCAAGACACAAGGTAAAGATATGATGAGTGGTGTTGGGAATTGCAATGTTGATATTGTGCTCACTAATGATGATCCTTCATCTCTATCCCATTGCAATGTTTCTTCTTTGGACTTAAGCACTTCTTGCAACAATAATGCTATATCCCCTTGTGTTGCTAGTCCTTGTATATCATCTAGAAATTATTTGAGTACTAGTGTAGATGATACGCTTGATTTGCCTTGTTACCATGAACAAAATGCTTCTATTTCCTCTAGTTGTTTATCTAACAATGTAGAGGAAATCAAACATTCTATGAAGCAAGACATGATCATGAATGAAGATTCAAGAATATCCTCATCTTCATTCTCCCATGCTCACATGTGCCTTATGGCAAGAGGATCAAAGGTATCTCCTACTTTGGATCCCAATATATCTTGTAAAGATAATAGAAATGATAATGATGATAGTGATGATGACATTGATGAGGATACTAGTGCTCTCTTGCTTGAGTTGACTTTTTTGTGTACCTCTCTCCGTGGTAATAATAAGGTCGTTACTTGTCTCAAACACGTTATGGACACCATAACTAAACAAACGGGAACCATAGAGGAGTTGGATTTCCAACTTGATGATGTGAGTCGGAGATTCAATCTCCTTAAGCAAGAGCTTGCCGAGGAGAAGCACACTAATTGTCTCCTCACACAAAAAAATGAATCTTATGAGCTTGAAAAGGAAAATTCCATTAATGATGCTTGTGCTACTAACTTTACTTCTTGTGAAGCATCTATCCTAAAGGAGAATGTTGAGCTAATGGCTCAACTTGAGTTGCTAACTAGCAAGTATAGGAAATTGGAAGAAAGTCACGAAAAGCTCTAGGGCTCTCATAATGATCTTCTAATCTCTTATGATGGGATAAAGTTAGCTCGTGAGGCAAGTATTACTAAGGTAACATCTTGTGAGCCTCTTTTGGACATTAGCACAACTTCTACTGAAAATGCTATTTTGCCATGTGCTAGTCCTAGTAATTCATCTAGCCATACTATTGATAAACCTTGTGTTGGATTAATTGCTTTGCCTTGTTGCTCTAACAATGAAGCTCCTACTTCCTCTAGTACTTGTATTTATACTAACCATGTAGAGGAAATCAAAGAGCTCAAGGATCAAGTTACTTCCTTGAGGAATGACTTGGAAAAGAGTCATGAAGGGAAATCCACACTCGATAATATCTTGAGTGTGAAAAAATCCCCTAATGATAAAAGTGGACTTGGATTCAACTCCAATAACAAGAACAAGTCCAATATAAACAATAAGAAGGGCCAAAACCAAGTCAAGAATTCGGCCAAGATTATTTGCTTCAAGTGCAAGGTTGAAGGACATCGTGTAAGATCTTGTCCATTGAAGAAAAAGCACTTGAGTGAGAAGCAAAAAGGGAAGCGGCCACAATTTCATGTTCAAGCCCAAGTTGAAGTTAGGCCACTTCCGAAGAAAAATCAAGATAATGTTCCCCAAGCCAAGAAATCAATGAAGAAGAGAAAGGGGAGCACTTGTTGCTACATATGTCGTGTGAAGGGGCACTTTGCCTCTTCATGTTCAAACGATACCTTATCTAAACCTATCATTGTTGATGATGATTATTATCTTAGGAAGGATAAGGATGGCAATGTGTTTGCCAAGTTTGTTGGAACTCAAAGTGGTGTCAAGAAAAGAACCATTTGGGTTGCCAAGCCTATTGTGACTAACCTCTTAGGACCCAACTTGGTTGGGTACCAACTAGCTCAAACTTGATCAATAGGTGTTTATGGAGGGCATTGGAGACTTGGCTAACTCTTGAAGAATTAAGGGATCTTCATATATTATATTTGATCAAGCCAAGTTATAAGGATTATTATTTCCCTATCTTATATCCAATGTGCCTATTCGCGGTAACTTGTACTTAACTCATTTATATTGTAAGTTACTTGACCCTTTACATGTTTTGGTTTTGTACCAAGTATGTGTTTGTATTTGGTGTGCCTCATGCTTGATTATTTTGTGTATTCAAGTATGTCTAGGTGATTGGCACATCATTTACTCGTGTGTTTTTTGAGCCTCTAATGCATCTTTATGATATCTTATTTGGCTCTTTTAGAGTGGTTAATGGAACATACCATTTTGGGGGAGTGACATGCCTCACAAGATCTCTCAAACCTTAAAATATGTGTACATGAGTACTACCACTTAGTATTGATATTGCAAGCTTATCTAGTCACTATGTGGTGTATCATACTCATGAGAAATTCAAATTCTAAATGTCCATTAATTATCTCTAGTTGAGATTGTTTTGCCTCTTATAAAAAAAATGAATATCACATTATGGGGGAGTAATATACTTCTTTTGCATATCACAATCCTAGGAAATGTGAACATATGAGGTAGTGCCACTTAGAGTTGATATTGTTGATTATCTTGTTTCTAGGTGGCATGTTGGCTCAAACAAGGTCCTATTTTTGTTAGAAGCTTTTATTGCTTGTCTTTTTGGTTTTTGTTTGAGTAAGAAATTCTTGAAAGCGTCTTTCTCAAATACATATCTATATATCTTATTTGGGAAACCATTTGCTTCAAGTTATTCTAATCATTGCTTTGCATGATTGTGTGACTAGTTGAAGCTATCAAGAATATCTATCTTTGCATAGTGCTTAATATTTTTATTTCTATCCTATGCTTTTTATTGTGAAGATTTATATTTAATATCCGTGCAATATACCACCGGAAATCTATTCCAATACACTCATTGTATTCGAGAATTGATATACTTGTGTGTGGTAGCATTTGTGAATCATCTTCACTTTGGAGTTAACCTCTTATTGCCTTACTTTCTTTCCAAAATTTTGGTGTGGCTCTCATTGTCTTCCTTGGCTTTTGAACATCTCTTTGATGATGTTTTTGATTATCATCAAATGTGTTTTAGTGGAAGACAAACATTTTCTTCTCGGAACCTTGTTCCATTGTGAAAAGTGTTAAGGGTTTGGTTTATTTGTTGAAACCTTGCTCTTCTGGTAGTTTGTTATCTCATTCTTTATTCTCTACTTTATTTTCTTGAATGAGATAAATCTTTGAGCATTTGTGTTCTTATTTCATATTTCATGCTTAATAGTTTTGTTCTGTTCATTTGTTGAACTTTGTTGAACAAATCTTGTGTTGATTTGATTCTTTGATATAGTTTGGACAACAAATGTGTTGTGTCACACCTTGTATGCCTTCTTGAGTATTTTTGGTGATTTTTCCAAAGTATATCTTCATTGTATCTTGAAAGTATCGCGCATGCATGTTTACTAAATGTATATATTATATCATGTTTTGCTTTCTTTGATCCAATATATAGGGTATACTCCATCAAATCCTTAAAACGGCTAAGATATGCATGAAATTCAAATTTCATCTCTGAATATGCACATATTTTTATGGAGTGCATCCTATGTGTTTTGGTTATTCTAACCACTTTGGACCCAATAAGTTTGGGGACCAAGATGTACTTGAATGTTGTTTTAGGTACATTGAAGATGCAATGGATGCTTGTCTCTTCTATAAGGAAAGTGTTGTCACCACATAATTGGAGCCAAGCTAGGATGATCTAAAAATTCTTATATACTACATCATACCATTGCTATCTCGATAACAAGTATCTTATTCATCCATACTATTCTTCCATCCAATCTCTTGTAGGTTGCATCTTGGCATGAATTTATTTGTTTGTCAATGTTCGATTCTTGCAATTATCTTTGAAAGACTTTGTATCCTTATTGCTTATGTGAGTAATTTGAGATGATGCATATAATGGGGAGTATATAAAATCATTTTCATGATTCACCAATTCCAAATATGCCTTCTAGCAATTTATTGCATATCAACTCCTCAAGGTACTCTCATGTGCAATATTGTTTAAATTGCATTGAATCATTCCTTTTGATACTTGTTGCCTTTCTCAAAGTATCCCAACTAGCATTAGTTCCCTTAGTGTTAGTTGTGATGGTTTTGAGATTTTTTTTTGTTTTTCTTTGGTGAAGTTCATTGATATACCATAAGATAAAATAGAGCCATGGGCTATATATGCACTTAAGCAAAATATCCTTTTTGGTATATCTTATGACTTCCTCTTGGATATCATGTATTCTTTTTATTAACCTCTTATGTGTGGATGTTTCTTTGTGGATTATTCTCATGTTTTTTTCCTTAGAAACTTATATACACTAGAGTGTTAATCTCTCGCCTTGATATACTCGCTCTTTTCCGACCATCACTCTTATCCTCTTGATTTTTAATGGTTTTGGTAAGGTCTTGTTTTATGAGTGCTTGGTTTACTTTTATTGCATATTCACACACTCATATCTCATATTTGGTTTCTTTTGGACTTAAGCTTGTCTTGACAAGTGTATTGGTTTATATCTAATCCTTGTATCTTGGTTGTGTTCTAAATAATATAGAGGGAGTGAGGATTCCATGTTCATATATTGTATTCAAATGAAACAACTAATTTATGCACGAACCTTGGGGAGCTTCCTTATTTCATTTAGAGCACTATTTGTCCATTTGATTATTTGGATCTTTTGATTGCTTGCTTCATCCGTTGAAGTTCCTTCACCTTGTTATCCTTTTAGCAATCCTTGATCCTCAATATAGTTTGATTTCCTCCAAGTGTTCGACATTGGATATGTGCATGTGATTTCACTCATATTACGAGTAATGCACACCTTATGTAGGAACTCATACTATATTGTCCTTCTAACCTTGTTATCCATTTTGGCACTTGTTGCCAATGGGGGAGAAGTTTAGAGGGTTTTAAGGGAAATGGTTTTCTACTTAAGATTGGTTTGTTCTTAAGTGTTTGCCTTTCATGCATTTCATCTTTATTATGTTTTGCATGGTTGTATATATAGTGGAAACTCTCCCAAAGGTTATGCTTAACAATGTATGCAATGAAATTCAAGATCATCACACGTGCATATATTGTGGGGGAGTTTGCTCTACATATGTTGGTTCTACTCATATCTCATGCATTAGTTGTAGTTTATGTGAGTAGAATCGGTTTTGATATGGGCTAGTATCTTTGTGTTACTTAACCATATCAAATACAACCTCTTGTATACAACTTATTCTCGGATAAGCTGTGTACTTGTTTCTAATATTCATTATATAAACCCTCTTGTTGTGATTGTCATCAATTACCAAAATGGGGGAGATTGAAAGGGTAATTGCCCCTATGTGTGGTTTTGGTGATTAATGACAATCCCTATGGACTAATGTTTTCACTGAGTTTTATATGAAGGTATATTCCATAGGTCATGCTTGTAGTCCATGTGTTGGATTCAAGTATGGATGCCATGAAGATAAAGATATACCTTGAGTATTGGCATCAAAATCATTGAGTTGAAAATAAGAATATGATATGATCAAGATCTTGAGAGTGTGATCTCAATAGAAGAATTCAAGATATGGCTCTAAGTCGGTGTCATGATAGCCTCATTAGTTGAGCTATGGTTGACTAAGATTTAGAGCATGTAATCAAATGAAGAGTTCCTTATATACCTCAAGATATTAAGATGGAGCACGAGAAGACACTTGGTTGACCAATACAAAGAGTGAAGAGTGATTTCAAGTTGGTCAACACATGAAGCATAAAGAATGTACCACATGGTATTGTGGTATGGTAAGCCTTGTCAATTATGCATCATGAAATAATCCATTATATATTTGCCTTTGCGTTTTCTATATGGACAGGTATCTTTCCATGGGCATGCTTCAAAAATGAAGATATTATATAGCCCATGTGAGGATGACATCAAGTGGTGATCGTCATCAAGGTTGAGAAGGGCAAGTTCAAGATAAGCATCTCGAGAAGATCATTTGCTTGAAGCTTGCCGTCCATATTGGTGATAATGGACATGTGAAGACATGTATTAATGAAGCTATCCCATAGTGGTGTATGGGGAGCAAATTAGGAGTCTTCACGAAGCAACAATGATCAAGTGTTGCATTCCGGCTTGGGTGGAGCTTGAAGCGTTGTCATCAAGATCAAGCGTTTTGCGCAAGGCAAAGGTATGGCATTGCTAGGTTTTCCTTTTACCGGTCTCAGGGTGGTTGTTCGGAGACCGGGTTATAGGATAGATAGCCGCACTATCAAGAGGGGCTTTCGGTTGTGTAACTTGATAACATCGTCATAGGGAGCTCAATCCTTTACATACTTTGCATCTTCCTATTTTGTTGCTTCTTGGTGTTTCTACATATGAGGTTCTTGAGCTTGTTGCTAGCTCTTCAACAAGCCCAAGTTCATCGAAAACGGAATTCGTATGCATCTTCTATGGCGTTTTTGAGTTTGAAGATTTTATCGGTTCTTATTTAGGGAGGCTTCTTACCTTTCTTCATTTGGTTCTATCCTCCTTTGTTGGGCTATGATGTTTCTCTGCACAATCTTGTAAAGCTTGTTGTCCTCGTCAAAACAAGCCCAAGATCATCGAAATCGGAGTCCGGATGCAAAAGTTATTGCGTTTTCCGTGAAGTCAGTTTCATCCCGGTTGTGGATCCGGTTCAACCGGCTCCCAGACCGGGTGGTCCGGTGCCAGCACCGGAAAACCGAGATTCAACCGGGTTTCAACCGAGATTCAACCGGGATTTTCGGTTTTTCTATACCGAGTCTATCCGAGACTGTGTACTGACCCTAATTCCGGTTTTAAGTTCGGTTTTCCGGTCCAGGAACCGGACCGTCCGGTTCTGGAGCCGGTCCAACCGAACTTTCAACCGAGTTCGCACAGATTTCTTCCAACGGCCATATTTGCTTTCCACTATAAAAGGGGGTTCTTCCCCCAACGTTTTAAGGTGTTCTTGACCACGAAATTGACCTCCATTGTTGAACCTCTTGAGCTTGCTTCCCCCCCTTCCCTCCTATGATTCTTGCATCTTTTTTAGGGCTTTGGAAGAGGAGATCTAGATCTATAATCCCCACCAAGCAATTCCTCCTCTAAGTGAGGGGAACCCATTGGATCTAGATCTTGGAGTCATTGGTTGACTTCCACCATTGTTCTTCCTCTCTAATTCCTCCCTAGCACTTGTTGCTTTGGTGGGATTTGAGAGTGAAGGATTTGAGCACCCTTGGTGATCTTGCTTTGCATTCTTGCATAAGTGTTGAGCTCTCCATTACGATTTGTTCGAGTGAGAGACCGTGAGCTTGTTACTCTTGGAGGGTGACCTCCTAGTTGGCTTGGCGGTTGGTGCCGCGGTGTTCTCTTCGTGGAAGATTGTGAAGAGACCCGGGATTCTCCTTCGTGGAGCTTGTGAAGTGGTTGTGGAGCTTGCCATCTCTGGAGTGGAGGAAAAGCTAGCCATAAGGAAAGGGCCTATTCCTTCGTGGGATAGACTCGGAGAAGAAGGTGAGCCTTTGTGGCGCATGAGGAATCCTTCGTGGAACCTCACACCTCTCCAATGTGACGTAGCCCCCTTCCCAAAGGTGGTGAACACGAGAATACATCTTCGTCTCCGCATGCCTCGGTTATCTCTATATCCGAGCTTACTTTCCTTGTGATAGCCATCAAGCTTGAAGTACTTATATCTTGCTTATCACTTGTGGTATATTTATCTTGTGCTATCTTGCTTAGCTTAATTTGTTGTTGGTGCACTTAGTTGAGCCTAGTGTATTTAGGTTTTGTGCTTGTAAAATAAACGTTAGTTTAATTCCACATTCTATCAAGCCAAAACCGTAATAGTTTTGAAATTGCCTATCCACCCCCCTCTAGGCGACATCTCTATCCTTTCACTTACCTTTTGCTCGTGGCCATGAATGGTTATCTTATCAGGTATAACCGAAAGACTCGTAATTATGAAAGTGATGATGAAGATGAAGATGCCACAATCCCATATCTTCGCAGAAGGTGCTGCAAGTTGGTTGGAAATACTATCATAGTACTGGATGACAATACTTAGATCCAGACTCACCAATATGTTTTATGCAGCTACGAACACATTTTTTCTATATAAATAGTACGTGTGATATTTATATATCGTCTTTTTATAGTAATAATCTCTATAGGTTAACCACTTGCATTATAATTGTTTGTATGCAGAAAACGTCTACAAATTCTGGCTGTTGGTAGAACTATGACCAGTAAACACCATCGACACAAAGAGACTTTTCACACATGGCTCACGGAACATATGAGACATCAAGGTTTCGTGCAAGTTACTACCGTGTTACATAGTGGTCTAACTCTGATGTACAATTTTGTTACCGTGCATAGGTCTCGAAAATCTGAAAACGACGATGACATTCTTTGAGAACTAAGAGCCCTGGATAATCAACCTTATAGAATGGTGAACAGATCGATACGGTTCTTATGGTTTAACGGATAATTTTTTGCATAAAACCTTATGGACTGCAGAAGGCTACCATAAATTACGATTTAGCTATCTGTCGCAAGAATAGAAACAAAAAGACTGCTTATTATGGTATAATCACATATGTTATTAAACTTAATTACGCTAACAATTGATCGGTCATACTGTTCAGATGTGATTGGATTAGTACTTCTCTTAGAGATTCCAACACGAATGAGTATAAAATCAAACTTGTGACTTTAGTCACCTGATACACACAGGGAAACAACTCATCGACGAGTCATTCATTCATGTCTGGCAAGCTAGACAAGTCTACTACGTCCTAGAGGATATATGAGTTATGAGGCTCCGATGAGGATACAAAGGACGGTGACATACCCATGACATCAAGTGTTGATGGTCTTAATATTGATTTTTATTAACCCGACATTTCTGATGAGCCGTATCCACCTTATAGGGGCGATATGCCTTGGTAGTTTCTTAATATGTCACTGAAAGATGCAATAGCATTGTTCAGGTAAATATTTTCAGCTTCAAAATAAATTTATAAAATTCAGTCTACATAATAGTCAGTTTGTAACACAATATTACCTTTTTGTATAAATGCAGCGACCGTCATTAAAAGAATAAAGTAAGGGCTAATTGGTGGAAGATACCAACACAATGGAGCTATACCAAGAATGGTAGATATATGTCTGGCTGTGTATGATTTTTTTTATTAGGTGGCAGTTGTGTGATCGATTAATTTGTATGTGTTTGTGAAACTAATATCTACCTATATATTGTTGTACTGGTATGTCATATTCATATGTGATATGAACTTGTGATGGTATTTGGAAACAACATGTGTGATTTTTGTGATTTAGTGTAAATTAGGATAACCCTAAATATATAAACTATTGGTTAAATTGTTGCGTCAACAAAGATCACTCGGGGCAGTAAAAATTATGACATGCATGGGTACGTAGGGCGGCACCATATTGTGCTGTCATCTCTCGGCTGCCATGGCATGTACGTAGTGCCGGCCTATAATGTACCTAGTTGCACCCTCTATCGCGCCGTAAAAGCACTAGGTCGGCGAATGATGTTGTGCCGAGCCAAAAAAACCATGGTTACACTTTCTCCGACGCATTTATCTTTGACGTTTTTTTTGGTCGCGTCAGCGCGAGCACGACGACTAGACGTGTACTTCGGCATCTATAAGCGTCAGGGCCCAATGTTCGTGTTGTAGTAAAAGGTAAACTCACACAACCAAACATGTTATAATCGCTCCTCTTGAACGCACATGATAATGGCAAGAAATGTGTGTGCGAAGCAGGATCTTTTTGCAAACGGTTAGTGATACGTCGGAAACGTATCTATAATTTTTTATGCTCCATGCTTGTTTTATATTATTTGTCTTATGTTTTGTCTACACTTTGAGGTGTTTTTATATCTTTTTCTGGAACTAATCTATTAACAAGTTGCCACAGTGTTAGTTGCCTGTTTTCTTCTGTTTTTAGTTCCAGAAAGGAAGAAAATCAATATTCTCGGAATTGGACGGGACAAAGCCAAAATCATTATTTTTCCTGGAGCAACACGAAACCACGAAGCAGAGCCGGAGGGGGGCCATAGGATGGCCGCACCCCGTAGGCGCGGGCAAGCCCTGGAGGCGCCCACAGGGGATGTGGGGACCCTGACCCTCCACCGACCTTGCCTCCTTCTCCTATAAAAAGCCTCCGACCCAAAAACCCTAAATCATCTGGCGGAAATCCATAAAAACCTCCACAACGCCGCCGCCACCGAAGGAGAGATTCATGGGACAAAAATTTTCTGTTCCAGCACCCTGCCGGAACGGAGAAGTGCCCCCGTAGCCATCTCCATCGATCTCCACCACCATCTCTATCACCATTGCTGATTCCCATGATAAAGAGGGAGTAGTTTTCCTCGAGGCTAAGGGCTCTACCGGTAGCTATGTGTTCATCTCTTTCTATATGCATGATCTTGTTGTGGTCATGAGCTTTATAATCAAGTAGATCTACTTTGCTACTCAAGTGCTTCATTAGATCTCTTCTCTCCCCATGTGTGTGAAAGTGACAGTATGCATGCATTGCCAAAATAGTATCTTCAAATTAGCTAGACATGTAGATATGTTTATAGACCCAATAATATTAATTTATACCTATTAACTTTAAGAGCAAATTCCAGTTTTTACCCTCTAGTTTGATATTTTTTACACTAATTATCCCATTTAGCAAAACATGTGCCAACTTTTACCCCATCTAAAATTTTGTGAGCATTTTTTTAGGTGGGTCCTGCCGTCACATATAGCAGCAGGGACGCCCTGGCGACGAAAGCCGCGACCTGCTAGGAACAACAACAACGAAGAAACAGTGACTCTTGCGGCTGCAGGTGATGAAAAAGCTTGGTCCACACGGAGGCAGGTGCTGAAGCAGAGTAGCAGAAGAAGCTGAATGGGTTGCGCCTGCGCTGTTGAGTGTGCCCTTCTATTCATGAGAGCATCGATATGGAGCCCGGGCTCCCTGGAGCCCTTTTTTTTGGAAAGTTCAAAATTAAAGTTTTACAAAATTTCCCGTCCTCTAAAGCCATTTTCTGTGGATGGTATTGGTAAGAGTAAGATCCTCACTCGTAGATCCCATTTGCTGGGCATTTCTTGGTCATGCTACCTAGTACACGTTGCACGTGGCGTTAAAATGAAATTAAAATTTGTAGTATTGTTGTAGGTTGATGGAAGCTCCTCTAGTGTTTTGTTTGGTGTCCAGTGCGTCGAGGGTGTTATGATGACTGGTAGGTGTGGCAGCAGTAAGAAGAAATTGAGGCGAATGAAAATAGAAAAGCAATTGACAAGGAGTTGTGAATATCAAGATGGAGCTCAGTAAGGTGAAAAGAAGAATAAGACTGTCTTACTTCTTGCCCAGATTGTCTTTGCAGTTGTTGTCTATGTTTCTATGTGTTATGGCAACAATTGATCAACAGTATAGTGTACTGATGTTGGATGTTAGGTTTTTTTGTGGTATTTTTGTTGTAAAGATCCAATGCTAGCTTAACTAGGTTGTCTGTGTCGGGCTCGCGTCGGCCTAACTAGGTTGGTTGTGTTGGGCGACGGGAAAATACAAATAAATCGTCATCTGTACCTAGCGACCGTGACTCACCTGTCAAAACATGTACAAAATTTTAGAGGGGGTAAAATTTGGCAGGAGTTATGCTAAATAAGGTAATTATGATGAAAATTTGCTAAATGGGGGCAATTAGTGTAATAAAAGCTAGAATATACTCTAACTTTAAACATATATGTGGTAATATAGGTATATGGATACACATAATTTGCAGTTAACTAAACAAACCATTTGCAGTTAAAAAAATAAATCCACAAAGTTGTGGGATATTGGATGGTGAGCGACTTCAAGCTAGATATAGTTACTGGCTGAATTCATAAATCTTTATTACGAGAAGGGGGTTCTAGGTGTTGGGTGGTATGTCTCGCAAATATTCCCATCTAGCTAACTCCATAAATTAATTTCTAGTCACTATGTATAGGGAAAGTGAATATTCAGGATGTTACTCGAACATGATTAATTATTTTATCTTTCCTGCTAAAATAATTTCGCTACTTTCCTTAAATCTTGTCCCTCTAAGGAAATCTATGAGAAAGGAGGGGGGGGGGGATGGGGAGATGAAAGCGAATGCATGGATACAACATAGAAAAATATAGATTTAGAATGTGAGTCGAGAGGGTACGATTGGCATATAACGTCTTTTTCATAAATAGTTTTGTCGATGTTATCCGTGCAACAAACCCTCTTAGGATGTGTTTGGTTCACTAGCTATTCCCTAAATATGTGTTTGGTTCAGTGGCTATCCCCTAAATGGTTGGGATAGCCACTTTTCAAGTGGTTGACCCGTGTTTTTTTGGTTTAGGGTGTAGCGTGGTTAGAGGTAGCTAAATTTTGAACAAAAGCTGGTTGAACTCCACCACCCGAAAACTAGTGATTGAGGCCATCCACTCGTGGGCAAGCCGCTACAATCACCCGCGAAACGTTTCCGCGGTACTCACCTTCCCTCCAAGACAGAAAAAACCAGCGAACCAGACCTACCTTTATCCTTTTTGCCTCGTCTTCTCCCCACCAAAATAGATAAGCGGCGGCAGATCTGGACTCCATCAGGACAAATCAGGTACATCGACGACCAGAGGTGAGAACAGTATGTGTCCTCCCTAACCATTCTCCTCTCGACCTCTCTTCCTTGCCATGCGACATAGCGGTCTGGTCCTGAGGCGGCAGCATATACGCGTGCGGCGATGACGGAGCGGTCTGGGCCTGAGGCGGCAGCATCTAGATGGGGGCGTGGGTGCTGGTGCAAAGCGCTTGACTGCGTGCGGCAGAGCGAGCTCGGGTCCGTTATTGCAGGTAGCTTTCTTTAGCTAGCTAATATACTAGGTAGGAACGCATGGCTTGCCGCACACTTGCCCGCCTAAGTAGATACGAACAAGTAAGTGGATTTAGCATTAGTTTGGAACAATCCAAAAATAAAGAATAACTACTTTGCTGGCTACCAATTTGCAACTTAAATTCAGATGTTAACTTTATGTTCGTGTAGTATAAATATAGGCTCAAACTATTTTTATTTTCATGTTATGTGAACCAAACTGAGAGAGGTAGCCTCCAACGAAGATGCTCCAGATGTTGAAGTTACCCAATCACACAATGGAGGTGGGTCATCGGCTTCCAAACCAAAAAGGGTCAAAACTAATCCTAATGTGGAAGATGGGCTACAAGCTACTCTCTTGGCTTACAGCGAAAGGCTCGCTATTGCCATAGAGAAGACTGTTAACAAGGACCCCTTGGAGGGACTTTGGGATGTCATGAAAACACTCCTAGGCTTTGGTTTGGATTTCCTTGCACATTACTATGTCTACTTGGTTGAGAATCCTCATTTCGCAACATTGTTTCAAGTGTTGGAGAATGCTCAGAAGATGGTTTGGGTTGCTAGGTATGTGAAGAAGACGTTCCCTGAAGCCATTGATCTTGGAGGTACAGTTGGTGATGAGTGATTGCTTGTCCTGTTAGACTTATACTTGATATATGAACTCGAACATTGAACTACTGGTTGTATCTCCTTGTGCTTTTGTTGTGGACCGTTTAACTATGGCTTGTATAACTTGTGCAATTCATGTGCTTACTATGTTGTTATGACACAATGACATGTACTATTTACAAACTGGCTATATAATATTTAGTCTATTATTGTCGTGATATATTTGAACTTTGATCGTTCTATGTAACCAAAAGCTCATGTTATGGGGGTATTCTCACCATCATAACAAAAAGGGTGACCATATCACCCCAACCATCTTTTACCCCTCAAACCGAACACAAATATGGCTATCCCTAACCACTTTCCCGACCCATTAACAAACAGGAAAATTTGTTAACCACAACCATGTGGTTGGGGGTACCCACAGCCACCTTTTCGTACCCACAAACCAAACAAATTCTTAATCCATGTGCAAACATTTTGGGACGGGGGTGTAGTAGCGTGTATACTTTTGGCTTGCAATTTTTCCTAGGCGAATCTACACGCCAACATAGAGAAATGCTAGAATTTTGCTAGCACATGGAGGAGCTCCTCTTTGCTAGCAATGTTGGAAGGGGCGTGTACCACTAGAAAAATAGATCAACGAATTTGGTTGCATGTGTTCTCTCATGTTCTTGGTACGAGTTACTTTCATATATGGCGTATGATGAAATATAGAATAATCGGAAATTCTCCGTATCCGAGATGACTCTCTAACGACTGACCACGCCCATAATCAGCATGTGTGCTAGAAGGGTGGCCTTAGGGGGGCCACCATCCCCATCTCTTGTTGTAATATTACCAGCATTATATGTCCCCACTAGTCTATCCTCTCTCGCGACCACCTCTCCCTCTTTATCACTTGTTTTCATTCTCACAATGGCTATGGTAAATCCTCTCTCTCTCCCCCCTAAACTGAGCCATAGTCAAGCCTTGCATGGCTATCCACGGTGGAGCTAGGACTGAGCCGGAGGCAAAGCTGGCGTAGCTAGATACAATAGTGCGGGCACTAGCGAGGAAGAGATTTAAGGTTGGGAGGGTGATGGTCGCTAGCACTGAACTTAGGGGTGGGGGTGCAGGTCATCATTACCAGAGAAGATGTTGAGCGTTAGGATGGCTTATATGGAGGACGGAGGTGGTGAACCGACGAGGAGGTGCTCGGGCAAGGCGGGGAGGCAAGGCGTTCCGGCAACGCGGCAGTGGGTGGCAAGGCGGGGCATGCAGGTCAAAATCGCCGTAGGGGGAGAATGGAATGGGGTGGCGATTTTGTCCGCTTTCCTGTCGGAATTGATCGTGTGTGTTGGGCATGCGTGATTAGGTTACACGTAATAACATAATCCTACTTGTCATATATGGTACTTGTGTGCCAAAAAAGCGCACCCTTCGCGGGTAACAATGGTTAGAGGGCGGAGCAGGGGCGCTAGACCCCCTAACATCCAAAAATTTATGTTAGGTCCCTGCTTATTTACCCTAAAATATACCTATTTTTCTGCTCCGCCCCCCACCGACCACCACACACACATATAATAAATGATAGTACTAAACCATGTAACATTAATTTGTAGTAGTGATGTGGATATCTTGATATAAATAATCTCCTTAAATGCACCTCAAAAATATCTCTTCGAATTAGCTAGTCATGTAGATATGGTTGTGTCTTGTGAGGCCAATATTATATATGGATACAAATAATCTCATTTATGCTTAGTTGGATGAGAGAGAAGGGGACAGAGAAGATGAGTGAACTCTTAGTTAAGAGCCAGATGCAACACACTTTGTGGACTCTAAGTTACTATCTTTATAGTAAAAAATAACTTAGGTATCGTAATGTCACATTAATTAGATTGTAGATACACTTTGTCTTGGTATGTGTGATATTATAGTAACATAGCTAATTACTCAATCTATCTATCTCTTTATTAAATCATCGTCACATAAACATGCTCACTTGGACTCTTAGTTACTAGTGAAGTTATTTATCCCCACTATGACCAGCCTTACCCTAAAATATACCTATATTTCTGCTCCCCGCCCCAACCGACCACCGCACACACACATATAATAAATGATACTACTAAATCATGTCCTCACATTAATTTGTAGTAGTGATGTGGATATCTTGATATAAATAATCTCATTAAATGCACCGCAAAAATATCTCTTTGAATTAGCTAGTCATTTAGATATGGTTGTGTCTTGTGAGGCCAATATATATATGGATACAACTAATAATCTCATTAAATGCACCACCAAAATATTTCTCTTTAAAGGATCCAGTCAGTCCTCACTCTCCCCGCATCATCTCAGAGATTTTCCAAACTCCAACAACTTCGCAGGACATAGCCGCGCCTAGCAACCATGATGAGGATGAGCCTTCTCGTCTTTCTCCTCATCGCCGGCGCCAGCGTCCTTGACGCCGCTGCCACGCCCAGCGAGGGGATTGTCGGGAAATGGCTACCGATCAAGAACATCACCGACACGCACGTCCAGGACCTCGGCAGGTGGGCGGTGGTGAAGCACACATGGGTGTCCAACGACGGGCTCAGGTTCAGCAAGGTGGTGAGCGGCGAGATGCAGATCATTGAGTACGGCATCAACTACCAGCTCAAAGTCCAGACGCTGCTGCTCAACGGCAAGGACGCCATGAACACGACGAAGGTGTTTGAGCAGGACTCGACGACCAGCACCACCCGAAAGCTTCTGTCTTTCGGCCCGGCCAACTGAGCCATTGTTGGTGTTTTTTCTGCTGTTGTAATTAATAAAGTTCTCGAGGACCAGGTGCCCTTTTTGCATAAGACTTTAGAAATTCGGTTTTAGTAGAATATTGGAGTACTATATGGTCTTGAGCAACTCCTGCTAGTGTGGGGGCGAAAATGTTTCTCGTGATCATTCTACTGCTGTTCGAAAAAAGCTTGTTGTTTCTTCACCTGATCTAGTTGAGTTCTTATTAATCCCTCTCTCTCGCCCGTCAAGATCTAAAAGCTCCTTCACCTCATCTTGTGTGTAAGACGAAACAAGAGAGAGATCTTTGTGTTCCTCGGTCTAAATGGCCCCGAAATGTTCTTGTTGATTCAGTCTAGTATACCATATTGCTGTGCGCGTGCTGCCAGGGCCACTAAAAGAGCCAAATCCTCTTCTTCAGCGGTGAACCGCCGAAATGGGGTACCAATTTTTGGTATTGTGCGAGTATGCAGTCAAAATAACTTACTGCTATGGCGGAGGATCAAAGCAGGTATGCATCCATCCATCAATTAATTGGCACTAAATCAAAAAGAAATATGTAGAACCAGAGAAGTGTTGGGTTTTTTCAGCGATAACTAATTATTTGATACTTCGTACTCAATAGTTCTTTTTTCTTCAAAACATAGAATGCAACCTGTCTGTCTAAATTAATCTGAAATTTGATACTGGTTATATTGTACTCCCTCCGATCCATATTAATTGACTTATATTCATTTAGATACGAATGTATCTAATCAAGGTTTAGCGCTAGATACATCTTTATCTACACAAATTTAAGTCAATTAATATGGGTCGAAGAAAGTACAATTTTTTAGTCACATGTCACGGCCTCATGTCTCTTTGGATCCTTATCGCTTCGGTGGTACCTCTTGGGGTCGGTCTCTCTAGTTGAACCATTTGGTATGACCAGTGGAGCCCGTTTCACGCGGCCTCCATCTGTATGAGTCACGGATTCTCCCGACTTATGCTCTAGGTCAATCCAACTGACTGGTTGCAATCGATTTCGTCCGATCACCTTGAATGACCGCTTGTCGCAAATGCAGGTTTTGACCTACATCGCAGGTCAATCAAACTAACGGTGCTTGCCAACCGGGTCGATTTTATGTGACCAACCTGCAATGATGTTTGTTTCAAAGGACGGTTTAGGTAACCCCTCAGGAGTCCTCACCCCTTGACTGCCTCGTGCACCTCTATCTATGCCATTGCTTGTCAACATTGTTTTATTACTGCTAGCCACTCTTACGACTCTGAATAATGATTCATTCTTTTCTACCTCTCAGGCCTCGTAGTGCTTCATCATAAGTTTGCCTCTCTTCCGAAACATCATCACCCAATTGTCCTCATTTATGTTGGGATATCCTTCTCGTGTGGTTTGTGAGGAGATGGCCAAATAAAACCTCCTAGACAACCCAAACATGTGAAAGAGTCCACCACCCATTAGGGTTTCTTGCTAAATTGCCACGTGTTGCAACAGATCAAGAGATATGTGGGTATTTATCATTAAGTTTATTTTATTTCATGAAAAAATGTGTCAAGACGATTAAGCACCCGAGCATACATCCCATCTCCACCTACTTTCTCCCTCCTCCTATTTGAGATTGAGAGTGTGCCCCTACCTCGGTCCCTGCTCCCCCAGCGGCACTGCCGTCTGGCATGGACATGGGAGGTCGATGCGGGTTGTACTGAGTAGTTGTAGGGTTTACGACAGTCTGCAAGTAGTTGGGAGTAGGGCATCGGTGTCTTTCTATCGAATCTTGTCACTATAACATGTATCATGTGTCTCGACGCGTATAAACACCGAGGCACAGGCCTATTTGTTGCACTTGCGCTAACGTGGCAAAAAAAATCCGCCAGAAATAACCGCATCGAGAAAAGTTTTTACACGATGCTTTTTTGGATCGGCACATCGTCAGCCCGTCGAGCTAGCGCTACCGCTATAGCAAGGCGTTAACGCCGTAGCCCATTGTAGATGCTGACTAGGTGTCATTGCAACTGTGCGTGGCCGGCACAATATGGTGCCATCATCGTACATGCCCATGCACAGATTTTTATTGTCCCAAAATCTTTCTAGGCGCAGCAATTTAGCCTGATTTTTCTATATTTTGCTACGATTTCCCTCATTTTTTGGACCACTTTACTGTAGGTAAAGTGTAACTTTATAAATTAATGAAATTCCAACATCACAAGGTTACCAACAGATTTTACATCAAGGGAAAAAGGAGAAAAAGAAATACATAGAGTTACACAAAAAGTATTAAGCAACCAGTCAATGAGTGGTTGAACAGTAGCTGCTTTACTAGTGAACGAGCAAATCACTCCGAAATCTCACCCTCCAACGTTTAAATGATGGTTGTTAGCTCTGAAAATTAAGTCATTCCTCTCTTTTCAAATATTCCAAGCTACGCAAGCAATAGCCTCCATTAAATAGTGCCCATCAAAATGTTGTTGGACAATAGTAAACGATCGCTCAAGGGCCTAGCCAAATCCCAAATCACTAGTGCAGAGCCCCCCTTTAACTCCGGTTGGGAGGGCCCTCTAACAGCGGTTCCTCAACCGCTGTTGAGGGTTCGGTGTTAAAGGGTGGCGCACGTGGGGCTGCCGCAGGCCTCAGCCCCCCCTTTAACACCGGTTCGGGGCTGGAACCGGTGTTAAAGGTTCTTCTGCCACGGTAGACTTCTGCCTCTGCCCCGTTCTGGGCGTATTTCTGCGCGAGGGGGGGCGAGGGCGAATCGATCGGGAGAGGTATACACATAAATCGTCATCGGTACATACGAGTACATGAATAATTAAGCAACTATTATTATACACAAACATCGTCATCGGTGCATACATCGTCATCGTTCATTTTGGTGGATATCTAAAGAGTTCTCCTCCAGGCGTGACGACCTCATCAAGTATGAACCCCGCCAATTCCTCTTAAATGGCTCGTATGCGTTCAAATGGTAGGAGTTGGTCCCGCATCCGTTCGATCTGAATATATATGAAGAATGGCCGTCAATATATATATAAGAATAAAACTCAACACAATTGATGGTAATAAAATAATGTTGTGGACTTTGTTTACTTACTCTAAGTTGTTCTAGTACGGCTTGGCCCGTCGCACATATCGTGTTGCGAATGAACTCGCAAACATAATACCCACATAAGTTATTACCGTGTCCCTGATGCGCGCATTTTACGAGAATAGAGAGTTCAATCAAAATAATAATCAATAAAGCATGATATAATGGAATTGGAAGCTAGCTAGTATTACTTACATTTTGGTCTACAAATTTTAGTTCTTCTGACCATTCACCCACGGCCGTGAACCTTTTTCCAAACCCTGTCCGCAAAGAAAATGGATAAAGGAGTAATTAATTACTTGTTGTCACGAAAGTTGCCGATCTAGTGCGATAATATGATTGAAATTACCTGGAGCATCTCTCTAAAGTCTGTCCATATCTCTTTTTTTCGAACGAGTCCATGACAAGGACTTTTCCGAGTCGGGTTGAATGACTAGCAGAATAAAGTGGAACCTACGCACGCATAACTCATCATCAGTTACACTTAACATCGAGTAAGCCGAAATAGAATGTGTACAAGAGAGAGGGTAACAGTACTCACGAGAAGTTGTAAGGCAATAGTATTTCCCTTTTGGTTTGTTGTCTCAGTAAAGACGTTAGCAAGTAATCTTCTGTTTGCCCGGGTTTGGTTCTTACCACTTCTTCATGAACTCTATTTGGGTCAACGAACCCAATGTCAAAAGGGCCTCCTTTCATGCATTCCATAACCTTTTTCCTACATAATAGTATATACATATATGGTGAGCATATATATATATATACATGCAATTAATGAAGTGAATGAGATGAGATAAAAATTACAGAAATAGTACTTACACACAATAAAGGATGATGGCAGATTTGTCGAGTTCCTTCTGATTGAATAGAAAATGCAAGTTTTGAATGTTGAAGTCGATCGCGTCGTCTCCGCACAAGAAAATATGATCTCTTATATGCGGCGTGATCCATTCTTCTTTTCTCGTCTTGCAGAAATCAAGGTACCACTTGTGCAATTTTCGCATCTTTGTTGGTAGATTCTTGAGCTCCTCTTTCTTGACTAGATTCTTCCCATACTTCCATGGCTGTATGGGGTTGGCATCGCATTTGGGCAAGTTGTCTCCCATGACGTTCAAGTATGCAATGTAAGTCATCCCCATCTCATTGGCCTTTCTTTGTAGCTCTGCCTCGTAATCATTTACGGGAGGAGCGTCCCGTGTGTCGAACATTTGGAGCGGGGCGCATGATTGGTTTTCCGATCTCGAGCACAGGAACTGTTTTCGGGTGCCTCACGATCGCTACTTTCAGTCTCCCTCACGCCTTGCATCCGCCTTCAAAATCTGGCGCTCGTAGTCCGCACAAGTGGGGTTTCAGGTTTCAAAAGATTTTTGTAAAACTTCTCCACCACCGCCGGATCTATTTTCTCCTTTGGCTCGGCCCGTCTAGGTGCAAAGAATTTCTTGACCTATTCTTCCGAGATTCTATTGGTCTCCTTGTCGCTGCGATTCCACGGTAAAACCGGCAATGGCTTGGCGGAAGGCTGCGGGACGTAGTTTTTTGAACTCTTTGGCGTACGGTTTCCTGCGGATTTCTTTGTGGCGATTACTGATGCTCTTCGTGGCAGTGCCCTTCCGCTTACGTGAGGAGATGGTCAAGAAAGCCGGAGATGGTGACGGGCCGGAGATGGCTGCACAGAGATGGCTAAAGCGCCGGAGATGGCTGCAGAGAGATAGTCAAGCTCGAGGCGACCAGTGCGAGAGGCGGGGTGCAGTGACCTCAATTTGGAAGCACAATGTGTTCCTTCTTCCAAAGAATGGTTGTTTTCACTACAAATTTGAGTTGAGTTTCCCTTCACCGTAGCATGGTCAAGCTGTGCTTCCTCATATTCCTTCACAACCTCATCCACCCCGACAATAACATAGCCATCTCGAATCGGTCGGTGGTAAGTTCCACCAGCTACAGAGGTAAGGCATAGCCGATAGCCACCTTAATGGATAAACCCATTAATCTCACATGCAGCTCAGTGTTCGCTCTCCGTGATCTCATCCACGGGTATCGAGGACCCGTCATTTCAAGTGGGCTGCACGTTCTCCGTGGAAGCCACACGCTTTTCCGCCAGAGTCCGGGCGGCAGCTTCCAATGCAGGATCTTCGTGCCGAGATGGGCCGGTAGCTTGATGGTTTCAGTGCATTCACTTGCGCTGCCGCAAGTGCATGTTTTATCTGTGTCATCCGCTCACGCTCTTTTCTTTTCTCGCGCCATCTCGAGAGTCGCTCCGGTCGGCAAACCCATCCTTCCACGTCATACCCCTATGCCTCGTGCATGTCCGTGGTGTTTTTTACCGATGGCGCGTGTGAGCTGGTCATTCTCTCGCCGGGATGGAAGGTCCTGACGGATGTTTCCTCGTATGCCGTGATGAGTTCGGTGTGGGTTTGGCAAGGAGGGTTGGAAAGATACACAATCTGCTTCGGGTCCAACCTTGCCCGATTCCGTAGAACCAAGTCTTTGCACGTAGGTCCCACCCATATGTCCGGGTGTGATCCTCTCTCATGCAGGCCTTCTCAACTTCCTCCCACTTAGGCCTCTGAGATATGTAGCCACCTGACCCCGTCCTCTGGTGATATTCCTTCTTCAGGTCATTAAGCGTATTGGTTTCCGACCTCTTTTTAGCTATAGCACTTTTTTTATATGTCTCAAATTCGGGCCAGTGAGGTCTTATCTTCGCATAATATGCGTCTTCGAAATTTGGAGTCTCGCCAGATTTGATAAATTTGTTCAATTTTGTGTTCGAGCTTGAAAGCGCCACCATCTTCTTTAGAGTCCACTCTTTGACCTTTTCCTTTACAAACGGGTTGTTTTCATCCTCCTCTCGTGGAAGGGTGAAATTTACCAACAACGAATTCCAAAGCGTTTCTTTGTATCTGTCATCGACAAAGGTACCGTCGCCCTTCTTTGGCTTATTCCAATTTTCAATTATGATTGGGATTTGGTCCCTAACAAGAACTCACCGACGTACAAATTTGTCTGCGGCCTTCTTGGGCTCCATCGGCCTGCCATCAACACGGACCGCTTGATCGTGAACTTTGCACGATCTTTCAACCGCCGACTCGCGCGTCTCTTGCTCTTTTTCAGAAGAAGATGGTTCTTGGCTGGTCGATCGAGGGCTAAAAGAAGAAAGAAGCGTTAATTAATACATGTAGAAGAAGATTGTTGGTGGAAGTCACAGAGGCTTAATCAATGTATATACCTCGCCGAACTTTGTAACCATAAATTATGCGTTCACCGAGTCTTCATCTTCTCCATGACTAGTACTTGAGCTACCGTCATCATGTCCCTCCAAGTTCAGATATTGTGAGGTGTCCTCATCAATAATGTTCTCCATTATTTCTTCTTCTTCAAGGTTTCTACTAAGTGGATCCATAGTTTCTAAAACAATAATATTATCTAGAGTAAGAGTGTAAACATTCAAGTGGACTTGGATTCATACACAAATATACATATTATTCATACAAAAATACACAAATAAATACACAAATGAGTCAGAGGTCCAATTTGTATACAAGTTTTAATCTATGCATGTAGTACAATGTATCGAGCAAACAAGTTTTAATCAGGATGAGTCAGCAATCACACACGTTGCACTCCTCGCAATCTATCGAGCAAAAAATTCCATACAACATAAACAATAGCACATAGAGATCAAACAAATGCATGCATGGAAATTTAATAAGTCACAATGGATAGAGGATATTAATACGAACTAGTAGGCGTTGGATTCACCCTAATCAGAATTACAAATATTTTTCTTATGATTTAAATAGTGTTTAATGGGTTTTAAATCATTTAAATAGTTTCTGTTGTCTAAAAATCAAACTAAAATCAGATATATAATCCCCACGGGGTTGTGATTCCAGGGACATATTATTTGTAATTTTCGGAACATTATTTATATTCTTATGAATTTATTACTCTAAATAAGCCATTCTAACATTTATTTAATTGCTGAAAAACCTTATATTATTTGGCTTAACCATTTGCATATTGATGATCTACACACAATTGTGAATCCATAGGTATATTATTTGTGATTTTTGGAAAAGGAGATATTTTACTATGAATTTATTAACCTAAAAGACCATTAAAACTAATTAAATTATTACAGTAAACACGTACTGTAAAAGTTAAATCCAACTTGATATTAATAATCTACTCAATTTTCTGAATTCATTGATATATAATTTGCTATTTTTGGATCTACAAATCTTTTTATATGATTTTTGCAAGATTATACAATTTTCTGCAATTTTTATCTTTTTTTCTATTTTTCAGGAGAGTCAACGTTGACTGGCGCTGTCTCATCGCTGACGTGGCAGACAGGTGGCGCTCACCGGTGGGGTGACGTTGGTCTCGTCGGGCGGCGGTGCTCGTCGGGTGGCGGTGGTCTCGTCGGGCGGCGTTGGTCTCGTCGGGCGGCGGTGCTCGTCGGACGGATCTGATGCGTCCCGTGCTTGCCAGCGAGCGGCGGCGTCGGTGTTGGCGTGGCCTCACGAGGCAGGCGGCGTTGGCCGGCGGCGTCGGCGGTGCTCCGGCGGTCTTCCGGCGAGCAAGGCGGCGTCAGTGCTCCGGCGTTAATGACGGCGGTGTCGGCGGTGCTCCTGCACGGGGAAGAGGTGGTCAAGGCGATGCGGTCAAGTGCGGAAAAGAGAGGGTCGGGGGGCATTTATTTCATGCATTAAAGGGGCTTTTTTAATTCAAAAAATATGATATGAATTTAGAAAATTCATATCTTTTTCATTTCAACTCAGAAAAATATGAATAATATATCATAATTTTCAGAAAAATAATATCTATCCATTCATGTAAATCATTTTATATTTACTTTACATGAAAATTTTCAAAATAATTAAAACACTTACATATAAATTTTGATTATTCAATTCAAACAAAAATAAATTGTTAAATCCTAAAACTTTGAACATAAGAAATATTAAGCATCTAAAAAATGATTTTTATTAGATCAAATCATATTTTAATCCCGCATCTTTTGTATTAACATTTTTTAATTGATTGGATTATCTTTTGTATACACTTGAATCTCACCAAGCCTCGCTCAACTTGCATTGTTTTTGATAAAATAGCATATTGTGAACCTAAAAATGATTTTTGTAAAAAATCATGAGCATCGTATCATGTACTTGTAGTTCATATCTGACCCACTTCCTGCCGATTTGGTAGGAATTTGTCTTTCACCGTGAGGTGGACGGAAGGTTTCGAATACCCTGTTGGTACATTGTCCATATAAGGTGGTCTAGTATTTTTGTAAAATGTGTTGGTGGTTTTTTGAATTAGCCATTTGGTGGTTGCTTCACAAAACCGTCCGTTTTTTATGCTCGGAAAATGGAAAATGCCTTTTTGGTGCGATAAAAAGGAAAACTTCCTCTTGCAACATTGTTTGCCATGCCATGATGCACATGTATGCACAATATGGCCATATTATCACAAACTATGCCTTGATTCTAGCCATAACATTGGTCATTTGACCCGAAAGCCAAGAAACCTCGAATGAGTAGGTCATTTTGTGAAGGTTTTTTCGAGACATAATCAATATACCAAATAAAGCCGAACTAATAGCCAACTAATAGTAAGTTACATAAAGCCGAACTGGAACTGAAAATTAAGATACATAAAAGAACTGAAAATTAAGATACATGGCCAGATTAAGTAACAATCGGCCGAACTTGTTTCGGAATGTTGGAGTGATTCAGTCATGCTCCTGCCTACACCTGTAATACTACCGCCATCAGTAGTCGTACTGCCGCCACGTCATATCGTCGTCGGGGTTGCCGAATTGAACCTCTGGAAATGCAGTACGCGGCTGGACTTGAGGGTAGCGCAGAGGGGTTAGAGTCGTGGCGGTGTCATAGGCCATGGACGCTCTGAGAGTCCGACCGCCACCATAGCCGACGGCCGGCCTCGTTGAAGTTAGGAGGAGGGGCCGTCCTCCTGTGCTGGCGGCGCCTCACGCCGATCCACGAAGGCTTCCCAAGTAGGAAATAGTCGGGATGCCATCTGATTCCTCCGGCTCCGGCGTGAGCTCGAAGTAGTAGTGGTTCGTGATGGCCATCCGGAGCGCCACACCTAGAGGGACAGGAGGAACCGGAACGCCTCCGACGCCTTCGACATCCGGTAAGCCGGGGACACGGTAGCCCGGCGGGCAGGGGTAGTTCGAGGCGCAAAGCGCCTCCGCCTCCCTAGGGGTTAGTGCTACGGTGGAAGCCATGTGAAAGAGTGATGAGGTTGCAGATATGAGTCTAGAGATGTGCAATGACAATGGAGGCCAACCCCCTACATATATATATATAGTGAACTAGAGGGAAGAAATGGAGGGAAGAACTGGCGGGAAGAAAAATGGCGGGAAGAAAAATGGCGGGAAGAAGAACTGGCGGGAAGAAAAATGGCGGGAAAAAATGGCGGGATGAACCTTTAGTCCCGATTGGAGACACCAACCAGGACAAAACACGAGTCAACACTAATAATAGGGGTGAGTGTCGACATTATGTCGTGCGGCGTGTACCTTGTCCCGGATGGTGTCACCAACCGGGACTAAAGATGAACCTTTAGTCCCGGTTGGAGACACCAACTGGGAAAAAACACGAGTCAGCACTAATAATAGGGGTGAGTGTCGACATTATTTCGTAAGTGTCGACACTATGTCGAGTTGCTTGTACTATAAATAGACATCCTTATGAGTCCAGTCATCCAGCCAGTTTGAGGCAGGGACACCACTAGGTCGTTCGGGGAGATGCCGGCGAGCCCAGCCTCCAAGATCTCCAGAATCGGTCATAGAGGCACTCTAATATGTGAAATTAGTTAGATCCCAGGTGTATTGATCTAGTTAGAGAAGTTACAAAGCTGCAAGATGGTTTTGAGAGCAGGACACCACTACGGCCGGTTCGGGGAGATGCCGGAGCCTAGTCCTCCGGCATCTCCAAGAAACTGGTCATAGAGGCACTCCTAATATGTGACCGCTGCGTTTGGAGATCGATCTTAATGGTAAGTAATGCAATCGGGACAACTTCTTCTCATAGTCCCGGTCCATCCACAAAACATGACTAACACTCAAGACATGTATTAATATTAAAACATGAACTAGAGTTACATAATATGAGCATGAACTTCTTGGCATATATCCTTCCTTATGATCGCTGACGTAACCATGGAGCATCTTCTTTACTTAACGGAATGCTTGGGTCAGTTTTCACCGTGAAGGCGGAATTTCATCAAACTTATTATAATCTTCGACATGTCATCTTGTCTTGATTCCCACGATGTTTCTTTTCCTGAAAGAACTATGTGACGCTTTGGCTCATCATATGATGTATTCGTTTGCATATTTTTTCTTTTTTTTTGGTCCGAGGACATGTCCTTCACATAGAAAACCCGAGCCACATCATTGGCTAGGGCGAATGGTTCGTCTAAGTTCTTGTCTACCTTCATAAGATTGTTGAGATCACCGTTGTCATTCCGTACTTCTTGTACCTCAACCCTCCTCCTGTTAGCTTGACCCATTTGCATCGAAACAAGGGGACCTTAAAATTAGGTCCATAGTCAAGTTCCCATACCTCCTCTATGAACCCATAATACGTGGTCTTTTGCCCATTGTCTTCTGCTGCATCGAAGCGGACACCACTTTTTTGGTTGGTGCTCTTTTTATATTGGCCTATCATGTAAAATGTATTCCCATTTATCTCGTACCCTTGGAAAGTACATACAATCGAAGATGGTGTCCCGCCAACAAGTACAGTGATCCCCAACAGTGGTGTTATTCGTGAGAAGTCTTTGCAACACCGCCAAAACTCGCCATGTGTTCACTTATAATCCATTCATCGACTGCCTTGGTGTTTGAGGCGTATTAAAATCTTGTGTTCATTGATATACGGGCAACCAAGATAGATCTTTGTAAAACCGTGTAGTGTGCTTGATTGAGAGAATGCCCGTCCTACATATCATTGCTTTACATCCTAGGGTGTCTTTTCCACGCATCTTCCCTCATGTCGTGATTCTGGAACACCAATCCTTAAGTTCGAGAATAAAATCAACAGAACTCAATGACCTCCTCATTACATAGCCCTTAGAGATGCTTCCTTCGCCTAGCGGTTATGAACATATTTCTTTAAAGACTCCCATGTACCTCTCAAAGGAAACATATTGTGTAGAAATACAGACCGAGAATGGCAATCTCTTCTACTAGGTGAACCGGAAGATGCGTCATAATATTGAAGAAGGATGGTGGGAACACCAACTCAAAGTTGACAAGACATTGGGCCACATCTGTTTGTAACCTGGTAGGCTTTGGATCGATTACCTTCGAGATATTGCATTGAGGAATGCACATAGCTTCACAATGGGTACTCGAACATTTTCGTAGAAGCCCCTCAATGCAATCGGAAGCAATTGTGTCATAATCACGTGGCGATCATGAGACTTGGTTTTGGAATTTTTCTCGCCATATTTATTATTACCTTTATATTCGACGAGAAGCCGACGACCTTGATCTGCTTTCGACATTCAAAAAGATTTCCTTCTCTGCTTTGGTAAGAGCATAGTGGCGGGGAGTTAAGTGGCATCGTTACCCTTCTCGTTCTCGGGATGCATAGGCTCTTGAGGGCCTTGACGTTGCTGGTCTGTCGTGCTTCCGGTGTATCTTTTGTCTTCCCATACACTCCTAGAAAGCCTAGCGAGTTCACGCAAACATTCTTCGTCACGTGCATCACGTCGATTGAAGAGCGGACCTCTAAGACTTTCCAATAGGGTAGGTCCCAAAATATAGATTGCTTCTTCCACATGGGCGCGTGTCCGCATCGTCATTCGAATGCAGACGGTGCGGGACCTTTTCCAAAGATTACTTCTAGGTCCTTGACCATACCAAATACCTCCTCACCAGACGGAGGCGGGCTTCCTCCGGGTTTTGCAGACGTTTGAAATGCTTGCCTTTCTTTCTTCTTGGATGCGAGTTCTAAGAAATCGCGATACCCTAGGTACACAACCTTCTTACATTTATTCAAATATACACTTTCGGTATCATCTAAACGATGTGTGCATGCATTGTATCCCTTGTTTATCTGTCACGAAATGTTACTAAGAGCAGCCAATCATTGATGGTTACGAAAAGCAATGCTCGTAGGTCAAATGGCTCTCATTTGTGCTCATCCCACATACGTACACTGGTTTGGCCCACTGTAAAAAGTTCTTCAACTAATGGCCTTAGATACACATCAATGTCGTTGCCGGGTTGCCTCGGGCCTTGGATGAGCACTGGCATCATAATGAACTTCCTCTTCATACACAACCAAGGAGGAAGGTTATAGATACATAGTGTCACATGCCAGGTGTTGTGACTCTGCTTGCACAAAAGGATTCATGTCATCTGTACTTAGACGAAACCTTAAGTTCCTTGCGTCACGTGCGAAGTCCGGGTACTCTCGCTCGACTTTTCTCCACTGTGACCCATCAGCGGGGTGTCTCAACACCGCGTCTTTCTTACAGTCTTCCATGTGCCATAGCAACAACTTGGCATGCTCTTTATTTATGAAGAGACGTTTTAACCGTGGTATTATAGGAGCATACCACATAACCTTGGCAGGAACCTTCTTCCTAGGGGACTCGCCCTCAACATCGCCAGGATCGTCTCGTCTGATCTTATACTGCAGCAAAGGCATACCGGCATGCATCCAAATTCTCGTACTTCTCACCGCGAGAGGATGCGATCATTAATGCGCAGCATGTATCTTCCGCACGTCTAATCCTAGAGGCGCACAACCTTCTTTGCTTGGTATGTACCGTCAGCAACTCATTATTTCTTGGAAGAAGATTCTTCATTTTACCAACAACTTTGAAAATGCTTGTCACACCATTCTCTGTCTTCCATTGCAGAAATCCAGGTGGCACCTAGCTTTTGTGGCCATCTTCGCAAGTTGGATACAAAAATGTTTTGTGATCCTTTAACATCTGCTCCAGCTTCTCCTTCTCCTTTTCAGTTTCACATTCTTCCTTTGCATCAGTAATGGCCCGACCAAGATCGTTATCGGCGGGCCCATCTGCTCCCTCTTGATCTTTATTATCTACCTCCGTTGCATTATCATCATATTCAGGATACATATTATGATAGTTGTCATCGTCCTCTTTTTCTTCGTTGTCTTCCATCACAACCCCCTTTTCTCCGTGCTTGGTCCAACAATTATAGCTGTGCATGAAACCGGATCGAAGCAGGTGGGCGTGAATGGTTCTGGTATTTGAGTAGTCTTTCTTGTTCTGACAGTGAACACACGGACAACACATAAAACCATTGTGACCACGGTTTGCATTAGCCACAACTATGAAATTTTGGAGGCCCGTAATGTACTCGGAAGTGCGGCGGTCACCGTACATCCATTGCCGATTCATCTGCATTAATATGTAGTATATATCAAAAAATAATAGGGAGATACCATTTATATATATAGTACATCAATGACACATGAAACTATAGTTGCCGACCTCGGCCGAGACGGAAAGAGCAATAAGAAAACTTATTTTGAGCTCTCGGGCATTTCACCGAACACCTCTTCTGCATATGAAAAAAACACAAACTAGCACTCTTCACACCCTCTTGCTAGGCTCCAAAATGTGAAAGAATGGAAGAGTGGGGTGTGTGTGGTGTATATAGGTCTTCTTTAACACCGGTTCATGCCACGAACCGGTGTTAAAGAAGTGCGCCCTTCACGGGGACCTTTAACACCGGTTCGTGGCATGAACCGGTGGGGGCTCCTTTTTTGCATGCTGGTACGGCCCCCCTTTTAACACCCCGGTGTTAAAGCCCTTTTTCGGGATCAACAAAATACCTCGTTCCACTAGTGAACAATACCCAATTTTACCCAGACCTCCTAGCGAAAGAAGGTCGAGTCAAAGAATAGATGATCTCTCGTCTCAAGTTATTGTGTACTCCCTTCATTTCAAAATATAAAATGTTTTAGCTTCGTGTAGCAAATGTATCTAGACTATTTTTGGTACGTAGGTTCACTCAAGTTTGGAGTAGGGTTTAGGGTTCACTCAAGTTTGGAGTGAATCTACACACTAGAACAAGTCTAGATACATTTTCTTTACAAATCTAAAACATCTTATATTTTAAAATTGGGGGAGTAGTACAAAAGGCATGAAGGTTTAGAATTTAAATTCCAATGTTTGCGAAGCATCAGATCCCTTGTATTCAATCGGTCACGAAAGAGCAGACAGACAAATACTTAGGAAGCGCCTTGGATTTCCATAGTTTTGAATGCATTGCATTACAATACGGTAGTTATTTTGAGGCACTTTAAAGTGCCCCTATATATGATCAAAGTGCCTTTAAAGGGTTTTAGAGGCACTTTGAAATGTGACACTAATACTCATGTCCCTAAAAGTTTTAGGGACACTTTAAGTAAAATGCCCCTAAAATCTTTTAGTGACACTAAGAGAAATGTCCCTAAAACCTTTAGTGGCACCAATAGAAATCCCTCTAGTGACACTATGAGAAATGTCCCTAAATTCGTTTAGTGACAACTATAAGAAATGCCTCTAAAGATAGAATTTTTTTTAGGAGTAAAAAACATAGAGCTGTCTATCTGTTTTGTTGGATGGGCCAGCCCATTATATTATACATGTTTAGAGCGGAATTTGTCAGGGTAGAGTTATTGCATGAAGATTGGGCTTTCCAAGGTTGAGCCATCCATTATACACTGCTCTTGTCTCTCTCCGGGTCCTCCTCCATGGCGCCCGGGCGTCGTCCTGCTTTCATTACGCGTTCAATAAACCGCTAGGTTGGGCTGGACCGTACGTGGCCCATCAGGATGGGCTTCTCGTGTGGTTGCTTTGTCTACTCCGCGAACGGTTATTCAGATATTGCTCATACGCGGATTGACACGGCGAGGTATATAAATCGGTTGAAATCATTATCAACTCCCGATGTGGGACTATTCTAGGATGTACTGACACAGCGACGTTGTTGCGCTGGATACGGTCACTGTCACACTGCATGCATTTTGCAGGTGAGTGCGCACGGACATCCGCATGCATTCTTAGACGACCCTAGCGCTGATGTGTTCATGCATGAGCTGCATGCAGCTGGATAAACATGAAGTTAGGAACGCTACTATCTATTGTCAAGCATGCAGTTGGCGTGATGGATTTGCACAGTACGATTGCTTGTGTTGCTTGTTGTTTGGGGGAAAATCATGACAATGGGGAAACAAAATAAATCATGACTAGAGGAAACACATTTAGGCGCGAAAAAGTTAAGACTACAAGAGATCAAAACTTTAGCGTTCGCGGAACAAATCATGACTATATGGGAACACAATTTTCGTGTCCATGTAATAAACCACGACTGCATAGTGAATACAATTTTTGCGTCCGCGGAACAAACCACGACTACACCGAAACATAATTTTAGCTTTCACCAAACAACGACTCTGTGGGTAGCAAAACTAAACGTCCATGGAACAAATCACGACTACAAGCGACATAAAAAATTTAGGCCACGGAACAAATCACGGATATAAAAGAAGGAACAAAAATTTAACATCCACGGAACAAATCACGACTATATGGGAAATAAAAATATAGCGTCTGCGGGTCAAATCATGAGCATAGAAGGAAAGAAATTTAGACCGGCCTAATAAATCACGACTATAAAGAAAATGAACAAAAGCTTAGCGTTTGCATAACAAATCGTGACTAAGAGGGAACAAAATTTAGGCCGCAAAACAAATCAAGACTAGGAATAATAAAGTTTTACCGCGACTATAAAGAAGGAACAAAAGTTCAGCGGCTCCATAACAAATCATGTAGTTGTTCAGCGGCTCCATAACAAAGTTTTCCCTCCATAGTTGTGTTTGGTTCCATTTCCTTTTTTGGGAAAAAAATTGCATCCACAAAACAATCACTACATTGGGAACAAAAATTTACATCCACTGAACAAATCACAAGTACGGAGGGAATAAAAATTTAGGCCATAGAACAAAACATGGCTATAAAGAAGAAACATAAATTTAGTGCTCACATATCAAATAATGGATAAGAGGAAACACAATTTTTGGCCGCTGGTAAAACAAACCAAGACAAGAATACAAGAGAAAAAGTCAAGCGTCCGTAGAGCAAATCACAACTACAAGGGAACACAAATTGAGTCCAAGGAACAAAACACACCGAAAAGGAGACAAAAGGAAAAAGGAAAGAAATCACGGAAAGAATGATAAAAGAGAGAAAAAAGAACGAATTGAATGGAAGACACGTGTGCCTACGGGTAGCTACATGGAACATTAAAAAGAATCAGGAAAGGAAAAAAATCAGAACTGGCTAACTTGATCCCGAGTCATCGCCATGTCCAAAGCGACCTCGCTATGTACGTCTACGCGAAGCAAGGAAAGCAGTGACGAAAATCATGAGTATAATGACGAAAACTAGTTTGACCACGTGAGGAACAAAATTCTCAATAACGAAAGAAACACAATTTCACACTATAGATAAAAAATTAGTACGAGTGAAACATGTGAAATAAAATAGAAACCTAACTTATAAGGAAACCATGTTAAACTAACAAACTAAGAAAAAAAGAAATAAAAAGAGAAGAAAAAAGGAAAGGAAAGTGCAAGAGTACATAAAAATAAATAGGAAAACGAAAACGAAAAAAAGAATAAAAAAATAAAAACTAGTATCTTTGATAAATCTTAGGCATTATCTTTAGGGGCACTTGGCAAAATACCTCTAAAGCTAGTATCTTTAGGGGCACCTTGAAGAAAATGCCTCTAAAGGTAGTATCTTTAGGGGCATTTGGCAAAATGCCTCTAAAGCTAGTATCTTTAGGGGCACTTCGATGAAAATGTCTCTAAAGATAATATTTTTAGGGGCATTTGGCAAAATGCCTCAATATCTTTAGGGGCACTTGGCAAAATGTCTCTAAAGATAGTATCTTTAGGGGCACTTGACAAAATGACTCTAAAGATAGTATCTTTATGGGCATTTCGATAAAAATGTCTCAAAGTGCCTCTAAAGGTAGTATATTTAGGGGCACTTTGATGGAAATGCCTTAAAGGTAGTACATTTAGGGGCATTTGGCAAAAATAACTCAAATTAACATATTTAGAGGCATTTTTAGAAGTGCTCCTAGCCAAAATGCCCCTAAAATTATACCGTGTACTAGTGTTGTCTTGAGACAGCTAGCCAAATAAAAAGTTATAAAATTTTGACGGAGTGTACCGGTCATTGCCCCAAGCAAAGGTCCTCTTAACCGCACCAACATCAATCTGCGTATCATGTAAGATCTAAGACAAGCTATTTAGCTCCTTGACCGCCGCAATTGGTAGAGGCAAGATTAGTAAAGTTAACCATGTTGGCCACTGAAAAATCCCCATCAAGAACATAAGACAAGAGACGCGGGGATTTATCACATAGGAGCTGTCCTTCTAAACAAAAATCTATCTAAAATAATATTATAGAGCCTTTTCCAACCGAAGCGTTGAGTGATGGTACGATATTCTCCAACTAAGCTGAAAATATCACGCCACGAAAAGGATCCTTTCTTGGATTGGGCATGAGGAACCGTATCACCACAAAGAGACTAAACCAAATTCTCTCCTCTCGAAATAGGCTCTCGCCCCGCTATATTAATATAGCAAACACACTGATACATTAGTTCGAAAATAAAAGAAATGCTGGGGCAACAACACAAACATGCCCAAAAAGAAAAGAAATGGAGACAATGGCGAATCGACGAAGTGATGATAACCCGCAACCGATGCACCCTCCGACTTGGCCCACCACGCTCCAAGCACCCCGATGTGCCGAGTACCAAGCAGCACCTTCCTAAAGGGAAGCACCGTCAACACGACATTGCTGCTCGGACCATGGTCCTAGGGTTTTCCCCGGCACTCAAAGTAAAGTGGAAACAGAGGATTCCCACGACTCCCTCCAAGAAGGAAAGGTGCCACTCGGCGGGCACAGCGTCGTGGTCGGACGGTAAGCGGGATTTCTCCCACCTCCCCACAAAAAAACCCTGACACATCGGAGCACAACCACCCATCTTCGCCGCCCACCAGCATGCACCACCACGATCTTGAAGTCACCATCACCGTCTCTTCGAGGACACTGGCATTTGACCTGAATAGCAGAGACACATGACATCGCCAGAACGAGGGACAATAGTCTCGCAGCCGCGGGAGGAACCCCCCTCCACCGCCGAGAGGCAGTCATCAGCCGGACAGAGCTGCCAGGACACACCAGGCCCAAACAGGCCCGACCATACCCATACGGGTCTGCAAAGCCCTAGCTGCACTGCTGCAATGGGCAAGCTGCAGCACCGCCGTCCCCAATCCTTAGCCTTGTCGTCGTCGCCACCTACAGAAAGATCCACAGACACCGCACTTGGCCCGCCCAAGCCCATCTAGGGCCCTCCCGAGCCCATCTGGAGCTGAGATGCCCAGATCTTGCCGGTCGGCCATCATTTGCATATCCATGGTTCCTGCCACGCTGACGCCACCACCGCCTCCCCACCGGCCGGACGGAGGATCCCTAGGAGCACCGCCGCCTAGGGGAAGAAGGGCCCCGACCCGACCCCAAGGCGCGGGGAGAAGCAGACCCCGTCGCCCTTGGGGGGGAGGAGGAGGGGGTGTCGAAGGCGGCCGGAGGTAGGGACGCCCCGTCGCCCTTGGGGGGGGGAGGGGGGGGGGTTCTGTTTAACCCACTGCACATTAGCTTTCGTACAAAATTTATGCAATTGTTCAACAAGTAGGGCTTTATTTTGAAGTTCCAAGTTCAATAGCCTAGTTTACTAGAATTCATAGAAAATCATACTCCCTCTGTCTTAAAATATAAGGCGCATAAGCATTAGTCAAAAGTCAAATCTTGCTCATTTTGACCAAATATTTAGAAAAAGAATATCTATATCTACAATATTGAATGAAACTATACTTTATAGTGAATCTAATGTTATTTGTTTAGTATTGTAAATGTTTATATTTTTATGTAGAATTTTGGTCAAACTTAGAAAACGTTGACTTTTGACTAATCTTTAGACGCCTTATATTTTGAAAAGGAAGGAGTAATGGAAATCATACATAATGCTTTCAAATATCATCAACACATACGAATACTACAAATCAATCACACAACTGCTATATTTTCACAAACCTAAAACATCTTATATTTTAAAATATAGAGAGTAGCTATCAATTCCACAAATATATGCACAAATCGATCACACAACTGCTATCTAAAAAAACGTGTCTCATGCGTAACCAAACATATACGGATAGGCTCCGTTGTGTTGGCCCAGCCCAGCCCAGCCCAGCCCAGGAACTTATAATCTTCCGCCATACGCTTCGCGTGTCCTGACTCCTGACCCGATCTGCCGCTTGTGCGAAAACCCTGGACCCTTTCCCGCCCATTCCCGCCCCTCCTCCGCCCAAACGGCCAGAAAAATTCCCCACACGGCTCCGCTCCGACCACCCGCACACGGCGATGGAGGCCGCCGCCGATGACCTCCTCGCCGCCCTCTCCTCCCCATCCTCTCGCGCCGGCCTCCACTCCCGCTTCGCCGCCTACCTCCAGCCGTTCTCCCCCCACCTGCCCGCCGCGAACCCTAACCCCACAAAGCCACCGCCGAAGAGGACGACGAAGCAGCCCAAGCAGCAGCCGCCGCCGCCCCCCGACGCGGCCGCCGTGCGCCCTCTCGCGAAGCGGTTCCTCCCGTTCCTCTGCCGCGCGCTCCAGCTCCTCCCGCCGCTCCTCCGCCCGAACCCTAGCTCGGTCGACGCCGACGAGCTGCTCGAGATCTACGCCCTCGTCCTCGACTGCCTGGCGGCCATCTCGACGTGCCTCGCCGGGAAGCCCTACTCCGTGCTGCTCCAGCGCGGCCGCTTCGTCGTTTGCCTCGAGTCGAGCGGTCACTACGCGCGCGCCGAGGCGGAGGCCGCCGCCACCCTCGATGCCCTCCGCTGGGCGCTCTCGCCGACGCCGACGGCCGCCAAGCCTAGCCGTGGCGCAGCGAGTGCTCCACTCCTCCCGAGCCTGGCGTTGCAGGGGAGGCTGGCGCCGACCCTGAAATCACCACACTCGCGGTTGAGCTCACCGTGTGCCTTGCTAATTGTGCCAGCAAAGGCAAGGTGAAGGAAGCTGCCCGTACGAACGGGTCCTGCTCCTTGTTGAGCAGCTCCGGCCATGGCTCAGGTGAGATTATGGGCGCTGCTAACTCTGCATTTTGTTTTACTAAAGAAGGCAGATACGGTGTGTGAATATGAGATTTGAGAGAATAGCCAATATACCACTAGTGAAAACCGAGAGTTCCAAAATACCACTAAGAAAACAAAGGTTGCCAAGATGCCATTACAATCTAATTTTTCATGCCAAAGTACCACTATGTTCTAACTGAGTGTAGCACCTTCACAAAAAGACTTATATGCCCTTGCCTACACACCACAACAACCTTGACGTATCAAAACCAGATTTTCCCCAATATAGAGACACACCATGTATGTACAAGAATCCAAATCCATTGAATTGCAATAGCTCGGAAGTGCAGCAGCATCGGAGACTGCTCTCGATGCTGTTTTAGTTCATTGATGAATTGGACTGTAGGGAATTGACAAAATTTGTGTGCATTGCAACTTCGGAAGTTTGTGCTGCTGATTTTTCAACACCGTGTCGATAGAACTAGACTTACAGATCCTGCTGCCGTCGTGGGTTCACTACTACACTGCTTGGTGTCCCAGTTGTTCCTTTCAAACATACATAGTAGGCCTGGAAGCTGGGCGGCGACCGGCCAAGCTTCAGGCAGCGAGCGAGCAGGGCCACGGCGAACAGCATGCAGGAGGCGCGGCTGGAAGCTGGGCAGCATCGCGTCGAGTCAGCAGTACTGCGGCGGCGGCTGTGTAACAGGAAGTTGGCATGGTGGCCGGCTGAGGAAGGAGGCGCCCAAGAGGTACACCGATAGGAGCCAGCACTGGTGGTACACTGCGGTCGGGCTCGCCGCCATGGCCATTGTTGAGACGAGGAGGGATGGAACGAGGTCACGGACCGGCTTGCTTCTCTTACGTTAGACGGGGGTAGTTTGGGAGTTCCAGAAAAACTTACAAGCACTTCACAGCTTGACTAACGGAAAAGGTTTGACATCTCATGGGAGTGCTATTTTGGCTATAAAATCCAAGATTGTAATGGCATTTTGGCAACATGGGCTTTTTGAGTGGTATCTTGGAACTCTAGGTTTTAACTAGTGGTATATTGGCTATTCTCTCATGAGATTTTTTCCGTTTGCAGGATTCTGACTGAGGATTCCAGCAGGAAGTATCTTACCCTGCTCGTGAATGCACTGAGCCGCTGTGCCATTTTCCTTGCCGCTGAGTCTGAATGTTTCAACGCTAACCTTGTGCGTGATTTCTGTGTTGCAACCTTAGGGGAGTGCGAGAAGGCGCAAATGATTGAACGCTTGCCCACTGTACGTGTTACTAGCAAATTGATTGCCATTGGAACTCCACAAATATAACTTAATTATATCAGTTGGCTAATGCTTTTACTACTTATTCTGGTTGAAGGTTGCACGCAAGATCTGTTCTTCTGTAGATCTGAGTTGGGGAGGGAGCACACAGCTTTTGCATGACGTGTTGAAGATTACTGTTCAATCTATTTCACGTGTCAAGGTAACATCCTGCTGGAACATGTTCTATTTCACTAAAATTCAGAAGACCATTAAACTGCAAGAAGTTCAGCAGTAAAAGTCGCCACTTGACTATACCACATGACTGTGAAGCTAGATATAAGGCTTGCCAATAGTTGACTTCGTAAATCTCTCTTACTAAACATTTTTTCCTAGCTATGGTTTACACTTCTCTGGACACCACATTTGTTCTTTAGTTTAGACTGGACATTAATCTGCACTAAGGCTCAGTTGTGGGTGCTGAACTGTGCCGTGCTGTGTTTATTCAATAATATGCTGTGGGAAATCTGACACACAAGTTGGCAAAAGCAGGTCAAACAAATACTAAAATGAACAAAAGCAGTTTGCAAACAGTATTATGATAATCCACCGAAGTACCAAACACAACTTAAGTTTAGTAGTAAAAAGTAGTGACTTGACAAAATCACATGAACATGTAGCTGAAGTATAGTTCATATTTTTTTTTCAAAATTTAATTATTAGTGTGATTCCTTGTTTCGGAGATGCTTGGGTTTGATTCAAAGTGAATAATGCTTGTAAATAGCTCAACTTCGTAAATCTATCTTAGTAAACATTGTTATTATTGCTTACCTATGGTTTACATTTCTCTGTTGACAGAAAGAGTGCCAAAAATACTACAGTACAATGTTTTTTTTTTACCAAAAATACTTCCTTAACTGTTGCAATATCATGTAAATTTTTTCAGGCTGACTTACCTAAATCTGTAAACGAGTTCATGGAATTTCTAGCATGTTTTTCCCGGAGCTTTCTTTCTTCAAATAGGAATGTACATGCTGGTGTCTCAGAACTACTTTATGGACAAGGTGGTTACTTTTCTGAGGTACATTCTGCACTGTTTTTCTTAGCATTGCTTGATGTTATAATGCATACCATACGGTGCATTATTATTTTTGATTATTTTTCTTGAAAATTATAGATTTCCCCACCCATCACCTCAGTTCTCCATCTGTATGCCACTGGATTACACTTCAGTGCACAGCAAATAGAAAGTGAAGATCACCCCACTATGTCAGCGGATTTTCTTAAGAAGAATGAAAAGAATCTACAGACTTTGAACACTGCACTTGGCACACTAGCACGGATCCGACCAACAGACGCTGGACATGCCAATAAGAAACACAATTGTAGTTACTGTCAGTCACATGAGCATATTTATTTTGTGGCATATTTTGATTCTTTGGAGTTCGTTTGCAAGATACTAGTGCAGCATGCAAATTTATTTTGGAAGTATTTCTCTGAAGGAAAAACAGTCCCCAATTCGGGAAACATGACTTGTGCCTTAATGGCACTGGATCAATTCATTGATTCCAGCCTCGTTGCTTATAGGTAAGGTCCATAAAATCATAAGTACTATCGCTGCAATAAGTTTGTGATTTCTGATTATGCAAACTGTTCTTTTTTGTGCTGTAACAGCTGTACCAAAAGGTCTGAAGAAGAGAAGGAGCAATTGCATGAACAACGTGGAACCTTAATGAGATCCCTCGTTTCAGCAATCAAAATTTCCTTTGTGACCAACGAGGCTATCGAGGTAATTAAGTCGCTTGTCCTATACTTGTATTGAGTTTGAACAGAGACCATTTAGTCATTTATAGCTGGTAATCTGGTATTATGACATGCATTACAGAACCTCTGGATTCAGCCTGTTATTGTAGAGTGTCATCATTTTGTTGCATGTATAAATTATTAAATTATCATGAATAAACATATTTGTGTATTCTCCTATACCAGTGCCATTTGTGAAGAATTGCTGTTAGATTACTGATTATTAATGCATTTTGCTTTCATAGTCCAGAAGAGCTTGTTTTCTATCTGCCATTTCAAGTACATGGATAAAGCTTGATGAGCTCAATTTTTTGATGTCTTCTATCGGTAACATTGGTGTAACACTTTATAATGTTGGACATCTTGAAAAGGTACCCTTCTGAGGTGTTGGTTTATTAATTAAATTTGCTTTTAACTATTGACGTATACGATTGACCATTGTAACTGCTTCAGGCACCGAAGGCATTAGAACTATGCTGTCAAGCAACGTGGGCACACACCACACTTTCTTACTGTAGACTATCAGGAAGAATGGAAGGTCACATCATTACTGAGGATCTTCCAAAGGATACACTGAAGAATATCATTACGGATGCTTTTGCAAGGATAGCAAAGATGGTTGACATTCTCCATAGATGTGGCTCAAAAGTGATACGCGATGTTGTTGTGAAGAGCCTGTCTGAATTGTTGGCTTATGGTGACACATCTGATTATCACAAGAGCTATTTGGTTCTGATCAAGTTATGGGTGAAGGTATTGACATAAAAAACTATAGAAACAATCGCGATTAAAACACTTTGTTGATATGGTTTCATTTATTTTCTTATGCAAACTTTAGATAACAGTTAAAGATTTTGAGAAAGAACAACATGTGGATAGTGCTCCACTTCTTTATCAATCACTTGTGGGCTACCCGTCTCCCTTGCCAAAGAAGTCAATTGGCTTAATCTTAGAGCAGGTATAGGATTATATTTTGTTAAGATCAATAACAATGGTGTATCTGTATTTTGATCTCATTCTGATGCAAAGTGCTTTGGACGTGCACCGTTTTTTGCAGGAATTATTAGCATATGGAGCAATGGAGTCTCGTGCCGCCATGCTCTGTGCAAATATGCAAAATAGGATTATAGATATTCTCTTGAATGAAATATATTGTTCAAAAGAATATTATCTGGACAGATCAAAGATGTTAGTTAGGAAGGCACGTGCACTCCGTGCATCTGGGGTGCAAAACATAAGCAGCTGTCTCAAGTCCTTGTCTGAAGCCATATCTTTACTGGTGAGCCCCCCACTCCCCTTCCTGTCATGTTTTCTTATGTATAACAGAAGGGAGATCTAAGATCCATTTCATCCCTCGAACTAGCGAGACATCTTATCGGATTCATCTCAAGGCAATGCGATTGTGATCCATGAATTGACTATTGCGTACTGCTTGCATGCACAATGTGCCCAAGAAGCCAATCATGACGACAAGGTAATTGCTTCATATGAATTGCTTGTGTAGTCACTTGTGTATTAGCTATAGCATGCCTCTTGATTTCTCATGGTTATTTGTTTCTTCAAACAGGTAATCTTTGAGAATAGGAGTGCTGAACAGGTAATTTTTGAGAATGCTAGGAGTGCTGTTGGCTTGTGGTCAAAGATGGGTACTTTGCATCATTGTTCTCCTGGTGTTATCTTTCAGAAGCCATCAGAAACTCTTGTACCACTTCTTTGTTCTCTGGTTGATTTGTTGGCGATGAAGGTAAGGCCATGCGAAAACTTATTAGGTCCGATAAGATGCAGCTGCTGGCCTTTAGCAAGATAATCATGTGTTTTTTACTTTATACCAGGGCTGCTTTGAGCTTCAGTTTGAACTATGCAAGCTTATGATAATGATATGGAAGGAAGAAAGCTTACCCCTAGAAAAGTTATTCTCCATGTTATTTATCAACGGGCGCCTTAATCATGCATGCTGTCATCTCCCAATGGACCAGAAACTTGTTTCTTATGTGGCACAGCATCTTGGTGTCGATTGCCACAATAGGATATTTTGGAGAAACTGTTTCAAAGGAGATTATCCTTCCCTTATTATCTTTCTTCAGCGCTTGTGGCCTGTTGATTTCTTTTCTCAATCATGCGAACACTCCATTGGAAATGAGTTTGGTTTTAGTGCTAGTGTTGATGAGATTGATAAAGTTGCATCATCTCTGGCTTCTGAAGTAAGCTCTTTTACTTGCATGGTGGTAACATAGTATGCATTGTCTTTTTGGTTTTTATGCATCTTGTATTGTTTGATTTTGCAGGTTCCTTCAAGTAGTCAATCAACATATCTCGCTGGCTGTATATACTATGATTTGTCAGAAAGACTTCTGTCAAGTGGACAAGTTCTCCAAGTAATCGGCTTCTATCATCAGTTTACCTTGGTGGAAAATCTCCAGTTATTATGAAACTTGTTTGACTGGAGCTGCTTTATAGTTTAGCCTCCCTGTAATTGAAACACCCTTTGTTTTTATTTTTGCAGGCCATTTCATATGGAAGAGAAGCCTCCAACTGCAAGAAACTACTAAAAAGAAGTTCAAATTTAATTTGGGCAAGTTTGTAGGCCGGAAAGCCAATGTTCTGGTGGGCAAGGCTTTGTTTCACTTGAAGCATGGGGACCAACGATGGCTGAAATCTGGCCAGATTGTACAAGGCCAAGCAGCATGAGAGATTCTTTCCTCACCCCATGGAATGTACTTAGATGTTATCTTGAAAGCATATTACAGGTATGTCAATAGTGTGGCATGCGTTAATTTCAGTACCAGCAAAATGATTGAAAGAGTTGGTGGAATATGTGTACCACCATAGCCACCTATCACGTGGTAATATGAGTCCAACCTACCTATGAGTGAACCACCATAGCCACCTATTACGTGGTAATATGAGTCCAACCTACCTATGAGTGAACCACCATAGCCACCTATCACGTGGTAATATGAGTCCAACCTACCTATGAGTGATGGCTTGTGTTGACACTGCTCTGTCTGTTGGCAGTATCACAATCATTTCCATAGTGTAAACCTGGCTTCAAGTAGGCTACAGACATTCTCATATTATTCATGTTTTTCATTATGTAATCAGGTTTCTGTGATGCATGAATTGATTGGCGATGGTGCTGAAGCGGAAATTTTATTACAGACAGGAAAGGAGATATCATGTTCCCAAGGATTACCAATTTTTGCTGTTAATTTTACATCAGTATTAGGTATGTACATCTATTGATGATCTATCTATTACTTGATTGTTCATTTGTTCATGTGTCCATTTGGTCTAATGTTTTAGGTCAACTATATTGCAAGAGACAGCTATGGGATGCCGCAGATGGTGAACTTAAACATGCTAGGAAACTCCTTGCAGATAATACTGAATTCATTTCATGCAAGACATGCAAGTCAACTCTAGAGATATCAGTTGATGTCCAAGCAGGAGATTTGTTTTGGAATCTCTATGAGAAAGACTTGCAGAAACAGTCAACATGCAATTTGTCTAGTGCTTTAGGCATGTACAAATCTTCCATGGAGAAATTGAACAACACCGGTTTTGAATTTTCTGCTGGATCCTGTGATAAACTTAATACTAGTTGTATCTTGTGCAGCAAAGATTGTATTGCAGAAACCAAGTGTGGAACTTGTAATCAAGGGAAAGAACCTTTAGTAACCAAGGATGTATTACCTCCATGTACTCCTTGTTTGTTGTTCAGTCAGGCATCTATTGACCAGTACGATGAACTTGTGGGATTACAATCTGAAAGGGAAAACTTGAAGGATGCCAAAAGTGTTCCACCATTGGATAAAGTTAAGAGGACGTCAAGAACTTCATCACGTTTAGCCAAAGAACAGAATGTGGCAGCTCATGCAAAGACTAGAACCACCAGATCTAGTAAGCGAACTGCACATGTGAAAAGTGAAAAAAATTTAGTTGAACTAAATAGCAAAAATGAGATATCTTGCAGTAATGAATTGTCCATAGAGGCTTTAGTCTATGGGAAGGTAAACTGTTCTCTTGATGGTGTTGACCGCAGCAGAGATGACGTATGCAATATGTTTGGGTGTTGGAACTGCCTTTTTGTTAATTCACTGAAATTTGAGTGCATTGAGAATATATTGCAATTAAAAAAGGACTGCATCCGTCGACGCCATCTTGTGTCGCTTCTGTTAAAAACAGGTATCATTTTTGTTCATGATCTGTTATGTGCCAAATCAATCCATGTTATACTGCAGTTATGAGACACACAATTGGGTGTTTTACATGGCTATTGAGGTTAAGGGACCTCATTGTTTGCTGACATGGTGCTTACGTGTGTCAAAACTAAGGTAGCCAAATTGTGCCTCGCCACAAAAGGTGTGGCCAACACAGTGGGTGCCACAAGTGTGACGAGGTTAGCTAAATTATTAGTCCATGAATGTGGTCCATGGAGTTAGAGAAGTGTGACGAGCCTCAACTGTGCCAGTGAAATAAACAGCATATGCAAATTGTACAAGTAGGCACTATCTGAAAGCTCTTACAACACAGTAGCATATGCTAATTGTACAAATAGGACTACCTGAAAGTTCTTACATCACAAAAATAACACTCCATCTTTGTACATGTGATACTTGGAAATTGTATGTATCCTTTAGCTTAAGTAGTTTGATCTAATTTCTTACTTCTGCGATTGGGCTACCTGCTAATTATTACTTGGTTAGTTTCTTAATTCTTTTATATTGTTCAGTCCTGACGTGTTGCTTTTTGCAGCAAGAGCCTTGGGAGCTCAGGGTGGAAAGCATGGAGCTCATGAAGTTCATAGTATCTACTTGCAGTGCATATCATTGTTGTATTTCAGATATCTTCCTCAAGGTTGTTTTAAAACCTATGGGTCTAATTTAATTGGGCTAATCACGAAAGAAAGTACTGGTGATTTTCTTTCTTTAGAGCGTGCGGAAATACTATGCAGCATGAGTTTCTTTTCGCTGAAGGGTTTCCTTTCAGAACAGTCGAGGTTTGTCGCATCAACTCCCAATCGTGCATCAGTCACATGGATAACATTCTGATAGCAGCATTTCACTACCCTTGCTAAACTGTCATCATCTGATCACTATCTGCAGGGATGGTTGCTGCATCTTCTATAGTTTACAAATGTCTGATGTTGTTTCATGGTTGCTGAAAGCTTTTGTGCTATCTGGAGAGAGTCCTTCACTACTTCAGGAGGTCTGCGATGCCATTCAGTCATGTGTTTTTGTTATTTTAAATGCTTAGTGCGTATGTACATTCTCCCTTTTTGTGAGTGGCCGCTGAAATAAGGCTATTTTTCCTTTTGTGGCTCCTGTGCTGAAATGCAACTCCCCTGTTGCAGGTTTGCAGGCTACTTACATGCATATTCTTACTCTCAACAATAGATTCCACGGTCCAATTACCTCTGTATTCCAAGGATCTCTCTCTTTGAATCATTGGGCTGCATACTTTCACCAAACTTCTGTCGGAACTCATCTCAATTGCCATTACCTTGCAAGCTTACAAGCAGTGCACAGCAAAACAGATAAGAAGGTTTACACCATTCCATCTTCTCAACGGATTAAAACAGTCGATACTTCATTTTTCTAATAATTCCCCCTTTGCGTTAATAGGTAGTCGCTGGAGATTCCACAAACGAGGTTCCGAAGTTTATAAGGTTTTAAATATTTAATTTGCTAATTTATTGTTTCATACGGTGCATGTACATATATAATTTAACTATAATTTCTATATCAGGTTTTCATCGGCAGACATGGAACATCTTGAGAAGCATGTAACAAAATTCTTCCATGAGCTTCCTGATGTACCGATTGTGTGCATTAGTATGCTTGGAGGTGATTTTGTGAATGTTCTTGGGGAAACACTTCTTCTCCCTGCCCTTTTTCCTGCTTGGATGTTGATCTCAAGATTTGATTCAACAAACAAGCCTACAACGATGCTTCTACCAGTGGATCCTATTTCCAAAGGTGTGTAGATTTCTTGCTGTGATCGCATACTGTACTATAAGTTGGTATTGGATCTCTTGCACTTTTTATGCACATGTTTATTGTTTGACAGAAGCACATAATGGAGACTCTCCTATCAAAGAACTGGATAATCCAACGGAGGATCAGATAAGAAATGGAAGTGCCCTTGGAGCTACACTATTATAGACTATGTGGCTCCAACTTTCAAAAAGTTACTTGAGGATAACTTTAGATCCCTCTCGGGTGCAACCCACATTGCAAAGGATGGACAAGCAAATACCAGAAGGTGGTGGTCAGATAGAATGAAGCTTAACGACAACCTTGATGAGATACTTGAGTAAGATTTCTTCTGTCTATTATGCCTAAGCTGTAAATGTTTGACGACGATACTCTAGATATATCTTTCTCAAATATATTATTAAAATTTTGAGTTGTCATATATAATAGAAATCCCATTTTAATAACCATTATTCCTTTGTTCTTATATATTGTTTGCTGTTTTGAACAGAGACATGGAAAAATTGTGGCTAGGACCCTGGAAATGCCTTCTCCTGGGCCACCAATTAGCTGACCACCTTAGCGAGGCAGTGCTGGGAAATCTAATCTCTGGTCTGGAGTCAGAATTTGATCTTGAAGTAGATCCAGCGCTTATCAAGGCCATCCTTGGTGGGGTTGCATCAGTAGATGAATTGAACGAAGGTGTTTCTCAACTTATATCATATAAAGGTTACTTTGGCAGGGGAGGGTGTTGCGGAAGAGACAGACTTAGAGCCTTCTGTTGCCAGATTGATGCTGAAGGTCTGGTGACCCTCGAGCATTTATGCAATGGTCTAGTGACTGAGCTGTCTGAGCCAGTTGATAGAAATCCGGTTATTTTAGTCCTGGATACTGATGTGCAGGTGAGCAACATGACATCCTTAGTTGGCTATTTATTCTGTTATTACAAGTCTTTTTAACTTTGCGTTATAAGTTTTGATAGATGTGCTTTACTGATTAGCTGCTCGAAGGGACAAGTATCGTGAATGCTGCATCATTTGCATCTAGCCTGATGTGGTCTACTATAATTCATTTTTGTGATAAGTAATTAATAATGGATGCAATTAGCATCGTAAGGCTAGATTTTTCATGGGTAAAGTTTAGTCATATTAGCATATATGTTGCTTGTCTACAACCCTATACTGTCTTCTTGAAATTACTACATCATTCTCAGGATAGGTTCTACTTCTAGCTTTCTAGTATTGTTTGTCTAGCAATATTGCCAATGACAGTTTTTTTATCCCCATCATATATTTTCTTTAAACTCTGCTTATAATGGTTGAATGCAGATGCTTCCTTGGGAAAACTTGCCTGCGTTAAGGAATCAAGAAATATACCGCATGCCATCAATACGAAGCATCTTTCTAGCATTGACTAGAAGCACTAATCATCACGAAGATGCCAGTGCCATAGCCCCTCCTTTCCCTGTTATTGACCCTTTCGATGCCTTCTATCTGTTGAATCCTAGTGGTGATTTGGTCAGCACACAAGAAGAATTTGATCAGCTGTTCAAAAACTACAGTGGAAGGTAATGATGATCTGTTAACTAGTTAGAAATATTGAGTGCTTATTCAAACAACCTTTATCTCACTGAATATTGCAAAAGAATAATAATTCTAATACATGTGTTGTATAAACAAATTCCTGGTTTGGCATGCAAAAGTGGTACCTTACTGTTTTTACATTCTAGAAATGGTAAATATAAATAGCTGGAAATCTGGTGTAGCGTCCATCTCAGTGTATTGTCAGTTTTTCATGGCTCAGACGGGTATGAAGTTAGCATGTTACATATACTCCCTCTGTTTGGGATTGTTAGTCCGGAGAGCCAATTTGGCAATACCAAGACGTGGGCTTGCAAAACCGGAGTTATCTTGGGGAAGTTGTAGATTCCTATTAATTGCACCTTAAAACTCTCCGGGTAATCAGGCAGCCGATCTCCTCTTCGTTCTTTCCTTTTGCATCGCACGGCTGAAACAGATAGCGATCCGCGAGAACAATAACTCACCAATCCAAGGCGAGGAAAAAGGACATGCATTGGGCCGTCCTCTGCATGCTCCACCTACTTTGCTCGCACGAGAATTAACTCACACGGGAATTAAGGAAAATTAACTCTAAACAGGAATTAAGGAAAATTAACTCTAAACAGGAATTAAGGAAAATTAATGGCTCAGCCTATAATCTCGAAATATCTGAAAACCCTCTCCGGACTAACAATCCCAAATCTCGAAATATCTGAAAACCCTCTTCGGACTAACAATCCCAAACAGAGGGAGTAGATGATACTACCTGCTAAAAAGCTTTTAGGTTCTGTTTGGTTTTGTGCCCCAACTAGCCTTGCCAAAAGTTTATGTCTGCCTATCATTTTTTGGTCATTGTTTGATTTGTAGCCAATATTTTGGTTGACAATGGATGTCCACCCCTTCCTCTCACATATTCTTGCCAAATAGTTGGCCAAATGAGGGTATAGGATTCCTTGGCCAAAAATTTGGCAACCCTTGACAAAGCAAGGGTAAGTATGGGCACCAACTAAACACACCCTTAACATCTGTCACGAGTAAATAGGCCATGAATCCAAGAATCCATGAGTGAAGGATAATTTTGATTTTTCTAAAACAATCACCAGCATATAATTGTGATGCTTTGATGGTATGCAGGGAAATGCCGGGAATGCTCCAACAGCTGAAGAGCTTGTCTTGGCCCTGAGGAATCATGATCTTTTTCTATACTTTGGACATGGAAGTGGTAATGCACTATGCATATAGATACTGATTGTTTTGTCATTTCGTTGACTTTTGCATTTACTATGCTTGTGTCGGAGTCATTAGAACTTCCACGGCTTCAGCCTTTGAAACTATCTAAGTGTAGTGCACTACTACCATAATATCCACCTTACAGGATACAAGTAATTAAGCACTTGCTAACAAACACTGTCTGATACCCCATTGTCTATTACAATCTGCTATCAGCATAGCTACCCGTGTGAATTTATTTTGTACGAAATACTTACCCATCTTTACTGAAAGCTTCCACAGGAACATTAACTAGATGGCACCATAATTTTAGGCTATAAAACTTATCGCTTATAGTAGTAGTGGCATATGTATCAGTAGAAACTACTGCTTGTGATGCTAGTGCCAACTAATGTCTCAAGTATATGCTATTACTCTCTAGGAATATGAACTCCAACCACCAAGAAGTGTCCAGTATCCAGATACTGCTCAGGTAGCTGTTGTACTAACACAGAGTGTTCTAACTAGTCTTGAAAAAAATGTTGCAGGAAGTCAGTATGTATCTGGAAAGGAAATTGAGAAGTTAGATAATTGTGCAGCTGCTCTTCTTATGGGCTGCAGCAGTGGGACACTTCATTGCAAAGGAGGTTATGCTCCTCAAGGGGCACCTTTGTCTTATTTATTTGCTGGTTCTCCTTCCGTCATTGCAAATCTCTGGGACGTCTCAGATAAAGATATCGATCGATTTAGTAAAGCATTGCTCAATTCATGGTTGCAAGAAAATTTTGCGGCCGGCAAGAATTGCTCTAAATGTTGTCCGCTCACACAAGAATTTGAGTCCATGACCATCGCCATGAAGGATAATGGCAGGTCAAGACGAAAAGGCACACGAGTTCAGAAGCAGCAACAGACAGTAGGGATAGATGACAGTAGTAACTGCTGTAATTGCGGGCACAGGCGAATAGCTTCACATATAAGTGAAGCTAGGCGTGCTTGCAGGCTTCCGCTTATGATCGGTGCATCTCCTGTTTGTTATGGCGTGCCTACTGTCATCAGGAAGAAGTAAATGGTTTTCTGAGCTTTGAACCATTGATTACAGTCGCATGTCACCGGCGGAAGTGCCATGATAGGCATGTCATTGCACAGGCTCAAATGTGCTCATGACATGTTTATGCTGTTGTTTGTACTTAGCAGCAAATGCAGAACTAACAAGATGATGCTGACTGGTACATGCCCTGGATCTGTTGTTTTACTCGAGGACTGGCCCTGTGATTCTGTCCATTCTTATGAGATTCAGTGCTTTGCCACACAAAGGTACATATGAGTAGAAGTTATTATTGTTATACATGTGCTTCAAATTGTAATTCTGAGCACAGATGTAATCTTATGTTCTGGGAAATCAGTAGCATGTAGAGCAAAAGAGCCTTTCCAAAGACAATCGGTAATTGTTTGTACTGTTTTGTACACACTACAGTTCTGATTCTTCTTATTATATACTGGTTCATTTGTGTATCAATTCCTTTTCTAAAACATGTTCTACATGTTGGGGCATGTAATAAATATATTTACTTCTGCAAGTATTGTTTGGAAACAACTAGTGCTCTATTGAGAGTTCAGTGTTGTATTTAGGGGGCTTTTGGTTCCAGCCATTCATAATGCTAGGCTTTGCTACAAATTTCTAGGTGTGGCTTTGGTTTTTGTCGTAGTTGTGGCTTGCCACGTTTTATTGTTTTGCTGGTCCATGCGTCGTAGACAACTTTTTGCCAAATGGCCACACTTGTGTAAGGTTAGTTGTGGCAAAGTTAGTTACGAACCAAACATGTCCTTAGAACTGAACATTGCATGACAAATGGAATAGCTGAACAAGACGGTAACTAAACACAGCATCTGATTAATTGCACAGAAACAATCGCAAAACTACACAAACGACAATACCCAATAAGCATCTGATTAATTGCCCAGAAACAATTGAAAAACTACACAGACCGCATGAGATGGATGCGGCATTTCCCTTTTCAACAAAGAATGTGAGATGATACATTGATGGAAAGCAATGGGCTGAGGTTAAGACAACTACTTTGGTACATGATCATGAACAAGTAAATTTAGGTTTGAAATCGATGAATGCTAAGGCACCGGGGAATCAGCTGTGCATGTGCCTCCTCTGGTGGCCAAGCCCTGCCATCTTAATTAGAGTCTAAAACAACCTTCCACGGTTCCTCTGCGTCGCCGGCGACGCCTATCTGGTCTCAGCATGCCTGCGCCTCTCCCTTCCGCCAGATCCATATCATCCTCATCGTCACCTTCCGAGGGGTAAGGGTAAGGATTGGTTCCATTGGCACCACCACTAACCACATAGTCTTCCTCAGCATTTCCGCTTGGACTCTGGAGCCTTTGGGTTCGATGCCGCTGAGTAACTTGACGCATCATAAATATTATCAACCTTCGGGCGTTGTCCGCCTCCCGGCCATTGCCATGATCATCATCGTCACTCTCTTCATCATCCAAGTCCACTCCATCTTCTAAGTCCAACACATAGTCGCCCCAGACCACAGCTCTCCCCATTTGTGAAGTAACCGTGCTGAGTGCGTCCTCCCTCTCTCTTTCAAACTCAAGTGATCTCCACTTCTGTTCAACAGCAGGATCTACTTCCCTTGGCTGTACAAGAGGGTGCTCTGACTTCACATGCTTGCGGAGTTCCTTGTACGTCCCCACAAACGAGCAGCCATCCTGCATGCATGTTCTCCTTTTTCCGTTCAGATAACCTCGAGCTGGTTCTACCACAGTCCACCCCTTCACTTTGCCACGACATAATGGACATGCAAGGTCAACAGACCCAGTCTTTTCACCTGCAGCCAATGGCACAAACTCCAAGTTACTGCCAACGGAGTTTGCAGGCAGTTCCTCGAGCAATGCCCCCTTGGTGTAGGCCTTCTTGAACTGATCAAGGCAATTCGAGTGCCGGTAGCTAGTTCCACACATGTAAGGGCGACAGCCCTTGTCATGAGATGAACAAAGGAGAAGCACAGCATTGTGTGGGTATTCCATGCACACTGAGCAGTTGGCATCTTCCCAGTCCATCTTTGGCACAGCTGGCAAAGCTTTCTTCCGGTTGGCTTCCTTCATTGCCTTCCAGCGGTAAGAGGGAATGGGGTATGGCGCGGCCCTGAGACGACGAGCCACATGCCTCCTTGCCCTTGCAGTCCTTGCCATTTTCCTCGGAAACCTGTCAGAAAAGAGGTGACATATCAGAAGCACACCAGAAACATGAACAAACAAAAGACCCTTCCAATTATAGTGACAATCGAAGTAATACGAAGGGAAAAACAGGCAAGGGGGGCTTGACAGCATGAAACAGAAACATAATCACAAGTGGCATAATGATCTAAAGGTGGCAATTTCTTTAGGTTCTGGGATCCTACACTGCCAAGACCATCAGGAGAACGGTGTCTACTCTGAAGAGAAAAATGAATACGCGATGCCAGGATGACCTGAAAAATCCTTGACCTGTATCATTCATGATGTCCAAAACAATGAAGGACATGATAGATCAGAGTCCAGAGACAATGTCAAAGGTTGTGAATTGTCACAAAAGAACACAAGTAACAAAGAGGTATCTACAGAATCACTGTCTCCATAAGTCGTAAGATGAGGCATATTGTTGATGAAAGTGTAGCAACAGATTGCCAATATATAACCAAGAAGCGCAACAACCAAGGCAAATGAGAATTTTCTTTCCTAAACAAAACGACCCTTCCTTCCCCAGAACTCATAATGATATAAGAAAAACTCTTGAGCAACATTACCACCCAATTGCAGCTTTACTCTTGCAGCAGCTTTCCTTCATAGACAGGCTACCAAACTTCAGATCCACAACAATGGCTAACAATCAAAGGCCAAAGGCACCAGAAGTCAGAAATAGACTTTCTGGATCCAATCACAGATGGGTAGGCACATAAAGAAACAAGGAGCTGGAACAACCAGGAGCATTAAACAAACAAACCAAACTACTAGATGTGATCTACATTCCCCATTAAAAAAAGTCACACCTAAGAGACAGATAAGACTAGCTAAAGGGAAAACTAGCGACTCACATGGAGCATCTCAGCTCATCTCAGATCTGCCAGATTAGATTGGGAAAAAACAAGGAACCACACATACTTTTTTAATTGGAGAGAATCATTTGATACTGGACTCGGGCCAAAGATTCCATCCTTTGAGGACATGCTAAGGTTACCAGCACACGGAATGGATTTGAAGCAAAGGTAGCTCTTCACTTTGCTCCTGGTCCTGCCTCCATGATAAATACAGATTGCAAGCACATGGAAGGAGGTTGGGAAATTATCTTTTGCCACAACTTGGCGTCTTGGACCCAAATTCGCCATTTTTCAAACCAACACCAGTGGCAAAAGGATGCAGTATATTTTCTCCCCCTCCATGTAAAAAGCAACATATATCCACTAAACGGTGCACCGAAAACTAAGCAAGATCTCTCTTCCTGCACCCCAGGCAAAGTAGCATACAGCCTTTAACCTGAACTGCCTGCCAGAATGCTGATCTTCCTATATCTCCGATCCAAGCAATTACTAGTAACAAAGATGGCGTCTGGAAAATGGAGCTCTGCCGCTTCACTTAAGATTCCCAAGTACCTATTCCTAGGGGAAATGAGCATCAGCAGACAGCCTATATAGTCTTTTTATTCCTTTATTTTGACGCAGGGAAAACTTCCTAGACACAGCGGCAGCTGTTGCAATTACAGATGCGCACCAAATTCACGGACACTTATCTTGGTTACTACGCCACTGCGGCACACAGTTCCAATCTATCTACACGCATAGAAAATTACTTTGCTCAGGTAATTTCAAAATTCAGGCCAAGGAAGCAAGCAATTGTAACAACCACGAGCACGCAAAATCCTCACTGTCCCGGGCGAAATTCGCACGGGTAGGGTCGGTTATGGCCTCGCCAGGAGAGATCCCTGCCCGCCCAGACCATTCCCCGGCCGGATCACCGCCGGGAATCCCTAAATACCGCTCCAAGCCGGCTCGTTTCCGCCGAGACAAGCCGCGGAACACTCGAATCGGCACCGGAACACCCGGAATTCCGCGGGGAGATGCCATTTCCCCCCGCAATTCCCAGCGCAAGACGCGAGCGTGGCAGACAGGAAGCACGCCCCCTACCATTCCACGCCCAGGGCCTCGCCCGCTCTACTCTACCCAAACGGAACAAGGTAAATCAAGCAGGCGACCGAATCAGAATCAAGGGGGAGGCAGTGAGGGGGTATGTGTAGGCACGCACCTAGACCGCGGCGGGGTCGCCGAGGAGCGCGGGTGAGGGCGGGCGGGCGGTGCCCGGCGGTGTGCGCGAGGGCCGCGGCGGAGCTGCTGCAGACGACGGGGCCGAGGGGTGGGGGACGACGGGAGCAATGGAGCGCGAGGGTGGGGGAAGAGACAAGGACGCAAGTTATGGCGAGCGATTTCCTTCCCTCGCTTGATGGAAGAAAAAAAGAAAAGTGGCGCAAAAGGGAATAAGATAAGGGGAAAGAGAAGGGAAGTTGGGAAATGGACGCGAGGAGGGTTGGCGAGACTGGCCGGCGGGCCCGGGGCCGGGAGGTACAGGTGCGGGGTTCCCGTGGCAATTACGGCTGTTTCGGTGCGTGGCCCGTGGGGATGGTCCATGGACCGGGCGACTCGTGGGCGGACACGTGAGGAAAGCCACGGCGACGAGGCGAGGCGGCGTGCGTGGGCGAGGTTCAGGCGAGAGTTTGGCGCGCGGCTGGGGGGTGGCGCCACTATGACGCAACCGACGGGATAGGGGACGGTGGCTTTTTACGGGAGGGACGTGCCGCGCTCGCCGTGCATGTGTTGTGCTGCGTCAAAACGACGAGAAAGAATATTCTCCACGCGATCGATCGGACCGATCTATCGCGGGAGCGGCCCAGGTTTTTTATCCCGTGTTTAAACGGATTCTGATCCCCTCGCGCGTGAAAAATGTTGCGTGTGGTTTTTACGTGTCATTTCTTGAGCGGTTAATGAGGTGTCACTCGATGTCGCACAAACTAATTTTACAGATTTGAATCCTCGACAAAATAAAACGTGCAAAGACATAAGTAAAGTGTATCAAACCAAACAAACGGACACACGAACGAACAAACATAGGTTAGTGTAAAACTAAATGTTACATCGACGTCCTCCGAAGTCGCCACCTTGAGCTTGAACTTTTGCATCCCGACGGTCTATCGTTACGCTGGCGAGGATATTACAAAAGACCATGCATAGACAAGAACCTTGGTTTTGAAAAGACAGATGGGGCACCCACTCCATTAGGTGGGAGCATAGTCATGCTGAAAACGCTAATGCAAGTTGTCCAAATCGCAACTTCGACGTCATATTGTTGGGGAAGAAAAACAGGAATACAAATCATTGAAATTGGACAATAGCCCGCCAAACTGAATTTGACACGATGGTCATGACAAAGCCAAGGCAGGCCGAAGGTCAAAGCGTTGAGGGACGGACTATGAGATCGAGGATCATTGACTAGTAGGACCAAAACACCGCATGTTTTCTGAATGGACAGATTGTATCAGAAGAAATTTTAGGAATATTAATACAAACCATTTTGCATCCATGTTTCGAAATAAAGATTTCTGTTGAGCTCAACCTCTTGAAAAATAACTATAAGTTTTTCATTCCTGTTGGCTACAAGAAGGTCCTTGTAATATTGCACTTCTTCTCGTGTTTGTGAAACGCCCCTAATCAAGGTGGTCTTGAATGAATTGTAGCTAGAAACACCAAGTGTGTTTTCTTTTTTATTGATTGAGTTACAAATTAGTGCATGTTTGGCGCCTAATTATCACCGACATATTGGTGCGTAAGTAAAAATGTGCTAAACCGAAAGACCGTTAAACGCTAGATTTGTGTGGATCTTATCGAGGTCACTATTGGCTTATTAGTGTCATACTGGCTACCCTAATAACCTTTGCATTGATAAAAGTATATAACACAATGTTCCACCATTCTCTGGAGCCACGCAAATTATCGATTTTCATTCAGTCACTGGAACTACGATATGATCATCCTCTACACTGGTCAATCCCCGTTCTCGTCGAGGGACATGTGTACTAGTCACCCTCCATATCGACCTGAACGATATGAGGGTTGGCCTTCCGATCTTTTAGAGCACATGCTAGATCTTGCTCACTTCTCTCATCCCTCCCACTCCTTGACTTTCAAGGTCAAGAGTTTTCTTTGAGAGGAGTCGGGAGAAAAGAGTTGAGAGAAGTCCCATGTGACAGGGAAGCATCAACATGCCGATCTAACCACCAATGCAACTACCGCATCCGAGATCAAAGCCCTTTGTCGTTTATTTTTTTGAAAATACTAGCATACAAGTATGCATTGTTGTAAAAAATTGTGTTTTAAATTTGATTCGGAACTCGAGAGACATAAAAAAGTACGAATCATGCCATCTACAGTACTCCCTCCGTCCCAAAATAGATATCTTAAATTTAACAAAATTTGGATAAATCTAGACACTATTTAGTATATAGATTCATCCAAAATTTAAAAAACCTAAGACATCTATTTTTAGACGGAGGGAGTAGTTAAATTTGAATTGGGCTATGAACCGGACATGCTAGCTAGCACCGCCAAAACTCAATTTATTATTTTTGTTTGTACCGTTGTGATTTGAACATGGGTTTCAAATCTGTTGACATGATAGACGTATATATTGTGTCCATGTCCTTATAATTTATACTGCTATATATATATATATATATATATATATATATATATATATATATATATATATATATATATATATCGTTGAAATCTTCTTTTGACGACTTGACGTGATATGTTGTCTAGAAAAATAAAATTGTACTTACTATACGAGCCGTGTGTATTTTTGTTAGTCTTTTTTTTTCAATGTGGTTTAGTAGTGCCATAAGAAGAGGTCACGGTCCTCTGCTTGACTAGACAGACTTTCACAGGAGCAAGTAACAAGAGGAGTGAAAACAACCGCAACCAGAGGTTTCTTGCGCGATCTGGCCACCGAGCGCTGGCTTCCGGCCGGTGGGAGATCAAGGGAGACTAAGCTGGAAGATTCCTGTAAAATTATCAGCGCATGTGGTGTGGCTGATAGTAGTAGAGAATAATAATAAGCAAGGGGGGTTGCGTCCGGAGGATGAAATCTGGATTGGGGATAGGGTCTGGATGGGGCTCGTGCCGTTCGGATGGACCGCCAAGAGCGCGGCACGCGCGCGCCAGATTTGGGGGTTGGCTGGCTGGCGTCGGTCGCGACCACGCACGCACGCGGGGTCTCTTCTTCTTGCGCTCGGCCTGGAAACTCCGGTGGAGAATAACTGGTGTTCGGTGGCACGTCACATGATCGGTGCTGCGTGGTGGTGGTCCTCTGTTCTCTCTGCTTGGTGAGAACCGTGAGGCTTTGAGTTTTGTGAATTGTTTTGTCCCAAAGCTTGCAAAAAAAATGTTGGTGATGCTTTACCCTTTTTGGAGAAATTAAAGCATGGCAGGCTCGAGAAGAGCCTAGCATTATACTCCCTATTTTGCACGAGAGGAAGTATTAATAAAATCATCACCGGTCAGAGGTTCACAAATATTTCATACATGATTCACTATCGTCGATACAATATGGCAAAGGGGCATACGTGCCACTGTCCCCAAACACAGTCTAAAAAGCTACAAGCAAAGTTAGCCTCGGACGGAGGCATGTAGAGTTCCAATTCTGCCGATCACCAACTCCGTTTCCTCCCTGTGCTATCGCTTAGCCACGAGCTTCCTTATACCCATAAATATGTAGACATTTTGAACAAGCCATCAGTTATGTGCGATGAGAAGATGCTATCTATCGTGAGTTTGTTCCTAATGGTCCAAAGTGTCAAGCATAGAGCCACACAGATCATCCATAACAACCTTCTAGCTTGATCCACAGACCTACGAATAGGTGATACACATCCGCAAAGCATGCGGGGTTTCACGAATCGGAGAGCAGTTTTCTAACTGTGATCCACATGAATTTGGCTAGAGTTTATCGAAACAAGATGTGTTTTGTATCTTTGGGCTCCCCACACAAGGCACGATTGTCATTGGAGGGATCGTGCCATCGTTCAATGTTATCATTAGACCATAGCCTCTTTCAAATTAATTGCCACACAAACACCCTGATTTTGAGGGGGATAGAGATCTTCCAAATATCATAAAAGTGTTCCATCGCTATTCTCGGCAAAGCTTGCGGCACATGGATCGAGTAGAAAATTTGCCCGAGGGCTCCAGAGCTCAGGAGAATTTGTTTGGTTCCGGGGTAAGCTGAAGGGTACCAACCTCCCAGAGGACTGTCCCTAGTTCATGGAGAAGGGGAATCTGCCATGTGCTATTGTGCCTTGCATGCATGACAGTAGCCTCGGGCTCGACAACAATAGCAAGCAATGAAGTTAATTATCCCTCAAGGGCGGGTCATTTACGTTTTGGTGACCAAGTTGGTGAGCCTAAGCTCTAAGGGGACTAAGTTGACCGCTGTCACTTAGAATGGCCGAAAGTTGTTGGGCCAATTGTTAAGATGGACATTTTTGGGGTGAATTCAAATCAAACACAAATGCTATCGTTTGGACTCACAAAAAATAGTTGAACATGGTTGAATCCAAATATGTTCGTCTCGTTGTCTTTTGTTTGATCCACTTTCCCATTATTCTTTGTCGTCGTAGACTAATTGACCCGTTTGGAGTATATCTACTCTTCCTCTTTTCTTCTCCCGAGCTAGCTTAGCTCCAACCGCTCATATCCACATTGGAGCTTGTCATCGCTCTCCTAGCATCTCCGCCATGAGCAGTATCTCTCCCATGCCCCTAATCGGAGCTCTCCATCACCTGCGCTGCCCCGCTCCCTAGATCAGAGCTCATAGTCCCCATCGTAGCATCCCCCTTGGAAAATCGCTCTCCCTCGGAATAACATGGTCAAGCAGGTGATACAGAGCGTCGTGGAAGGAGGAAGGAGAGGGAAATGTGCTAGCACAAGAGGTATATGGCTCAAAGGGGAGAAGTGGCGGCGGTGAGGATGAGGAGATAAAATCCCACTGCCATAGGATCTGCTTTTGAATCACCTTTGAGCAGTTATCGAGAAAAATCCGCCACTATGGTGGTCCCTGGATCCAATGTCACAGGGCATCCTCGTTGTTTGGTCTTCATGGTGGCGATGGACCGCCGCAGGCACAACCGTTGCACACAATCAAGCAGGCCCAACATCTTTTAGGGCCCCTAACCTTTCGCCTCCAAGACGTGCGCAACCCAGCGCTCGGGGGCTACTATTAGGCTAGTGGCAACTAGGATGGCGAACCATCTGCTGTTGGGCCTGACAGTGGAGCAGTCCTGGGTTCCTTGCAGGGCCTCCCTCGCGAAGCAATACTTCTTGAAGCCCTCCACAAGGAGTGTCTCTAGGCGAGGTTCCCCCTACCAAGGACTCACGTGAAGCGCGCTAGCATTGCGGTGCCCAAGTCCTGGACGCCGAGAAGGACCACGGCGAGGCTTGGACGAAGACAACGAGGGCCTCAGACATGACAGTTGTACCGTCTTGCACCTGATGCGCAAGGAAGGCACATTTATCCTTCTGCAAGGAAAGCACCTTCCTCTCCCTCAAGCCAGGAGTGACCGACAACCGCTATGACCTAGGGGGGACCACTCCTCCTCCCTGGCATGAAAAGCATGGAAGAGGTCAACGGTGTGATCAACGACACCCTGCTGCACACCGTGACCATGGTAAAAGGTACCTTTATCCTACTTGCTCACTGCCTTATCATCATGTGGCAAACCTTCCCGCCCATATTGCGGGAAGAGGTCCGGGGCGCCTATAAGAAGGGCAGAGCGGCACCATAGCAGGGGCATCTTCTTCCACCTCGGAAACCCTAGCTTCCTCCTAGCTAGAAACCCTAGATCTGATCACTCGATCACCACCTTTTATTGTAAACCTTGTCAAGCGATACAAGACAAAGATACATAGGGAGTTTACCCAAGTTCAGGCCACCGTGCAGTGTAAAACCCTACTCATGTATGACCCAAAGGGGAGAGTGTCCGGTGAAACAAAGGAATTGGTACACCCAATGCTCCCAACTTCATTTGGCAACCTAAAAAGTTCTCAAAAAGTTTGAAATCAAGTCTTTGCATAGATAGTATCATATCTAACATGTATAGAATATCAACTCGATAGTCATAACACAGATCAAGAAAAAATATAGACAAATCTGATAATGAATGGTACAAAATGCAAGATGGTCTTTGAATTTGGCCCATTATCACTATGCTACAACAAATTTGTTTTTTTATTTTGATGCTATGTGTCAAATTTATACTTGATTTTTTTTGTGACAGTGTATATTTATGTGTGTCAATAACCCAATTTGTTTTGTAGTTTTTTTTATGTTTTTTTAAGTTGTCAACCGGAGCGGGATGCACCGGGCCGGGTGCACCAATTCCTTGGTTTCATGGCTACTATACGTTCCCTGACCCAAAGCACCGACTTGTGCCATTTTCCCTGCAGCGACCGGTGATTGAGTCCGTGGAGACATATTTTTAATCAGAAAAAAAGGCCCAGCAGGCCACCACGCAAAGGTCAAAATGGGAGGAAGTGTCATGGACTTCTGATCGTGGTCCGTGATCGGCTGATCAATCATCACTTCTACAGCATGTTCCATCTCCCTATGACGTTTTCTCAAAAAAAAAACTCCGTGTGAGGCGTTGACGCTAAAGCTAGAAAGACTCCCGCAGGCCACAACTTCACGACTGCTCCCTGCCCTACCGCCGCACCCTGCCGGCCTGCAATGGTGACGGCCGACGCATTCTTCTAGCTCACTAATACAACGAGCCTCCATCTTTAGTCATTTTCTCGTCATCGAGTCTTCAACTTCTTTAGTATTTATGATCGACATTTTTTGCGATCTTTAGTACTTGCAGCAAGCCAACAAGGATCTAATTCAAGTTGTGATCTCCTTTTGTCTTATCACAATATTGCTAAACCTAATGTGTTTTTAGACAAAAAAAAACAGCAAAAGTGTTGATTTCATTCATGTGATAGGAGTAAAAGAGTAGATATGACTGGAAAAAAGAAAGAAAGAAGAAGAAAACAACTCAACCTCCCTAACAAAGAAAAGGATATAACACAACGACAACACACCCAAGCACAACAACAACCTTCATGATGCTCGACTTTTGAAATATCAGAGGGTCGACCAAACAAGAGAAGGCTTTCAGGTTCCATCGTCATCTAACAAAGGAAGACGAGTTTTATACCGTCCAAGTGAAGTAAAACAAAGATAATTACCAACCCCACAACGTTTCACGCGTAAAATTCACACGCAGCGACTCTCGCACCCAAATACCGAGTTTGAAAATAGTCTACTCTATCGATTGCTAGAATAACAATATAAATAATGGTTTAAAATAACTACCGATTTGGAACAAAAGTAGAAAAAAGTAATGTAAAATAGAAAGTAAACTGTGCCGCCACTAGAGACAAGATTCGGAACCAGAAACTCTGTTCTGGCACCCTGCCGGGACGGGGAATTTCAGGAGGATCATCGCCATCGTCATCACCAACGCAACTCCATCAACCATCCATGTTTCCCTCATCCATGAGTGAGTAATCCCCGGCTGTAGGCTTGGGGATGGTAGGGATTGGATGAGCTCTATCATGTAATCGAATAAGATTGTTAGGGCATAGTGCCTAATATCTTTACTAGTGCTATTTGACTTTGTTGCAACTTGTTGTGCTTAATGCTTGTCACTGGGGCCCGAGTGCCATGATCTCAGATCTGAACTTATTATTGAATCATTATGATAGTATTATTTGTGATCTTATCTGCAAGTTGTGTACACATATCATTGTCCGGATCCAAAGGCCCCGATGTGACAATAATTGGGAAACCGGAGGGGATGACTGCGGTGTGAGGATCACATGTTTTCACGGAGTGTTAATGCTTTGCTCCGATGCTCTATTAAAAGGAGCACCTTAATTGCTAGTAGTTCCCTAGAGGCCCCGCTGCCACGGGCTGGCTGGACAGAAGATGTTGTGCAAGTTCTCATTGCGAGCACGTATGACTATATTTGAAGCACATGCCTAGGATTGTTTAGTACTTGGATGCTTGTTATTATTTATCTGCAATGCCCTAGATCTTGAAGTTACATGTTTAGACTCATCCATGCAACGCCCGTCCATCCATCCCTATGCCTACCGCACTCGAATCCCACTGTTTACTGTTACTGTTACTATTGCTCTTGTTCTACTGTTGCTGTTGCTACTGATAAACTTCTGTGAGCAAGAACTATTTCCAGGTGCAGCTGAATTGACAACTCAGTTGTTAAGGCTTGCAAGTATTCTTTGGCTCCCCTTGTGTCGAATCAATAAATTGGGTAATACTACCCTATTTGCAGTGTGGGTCATCAAGACTATTTTACGGCCGTCTTGGGAATCATAGCTTTATTTGTAAGTTCACTTGGATCTATTATTGTTCACTGCTACTCCTTTCATCATGGGGAAGTCGATGGAAAGTTTCCTATTTTACCATCCACTACAAGAAGAGGTACAGTCCTAAACACATCTGCTGCTCTTGTTACACCACCACCACATACACGTGCTACACACACTGCTACTACTGCTGAGTCTGAAACTGCTTTTGATACTCATGATGTTACTTTTACTATGCTTGATGCGAGTGGTTCATTAGGTCCTTTCCTAGATGCTACTATGGCTAGTCTAGGAAATACCAAAACTCTCAGTGAAGACACTGTTACACCTGTTAGCTCACCTGAGTCTAGTGAGAGTTATGATATTAATGATAGTTACATTGAGTTCACTGATGAATTTGTTGAAGAGTGCCGAAACACACATGGCACTAGTGCTATTAAGAGTCTCCTTGCTAGACGCACCATTATTCCTAAGTTGTCCTCTGATCCTAAGTTTGCCACTTCTCCCATAGATATTAAAGATAAAGATTATGATTTCTCTCTTGATTTATCTTATTTAGATATTATTGAGAAAGAACCTTTTTGTGGGACTGAAAATGAGAGTGTTGTGGCTCATATGAATGATCTTTCTACTATGAGTGCTTTATTCTCTGATGATTTTAAGATGCACAAGTACTTCATTACTAAGATCTTCCCTTTTTCACTAAAAGGAGAAGCTAGGGCTTGGTTTAATACATTACCTCCTGGTTCCATTGATAGCCCTGATTGTTTGATTGCTTCTTTCTTCCAGAAATATTTTCCTCCCAATGCTAGACATACTGCTTTGTAGAAACTTTTTTGATTTTAAACAGGGAGAAGAAAAGAAATTGCCTGAGTCATGGACAAGGTTTTGTACCTTGATTCATGCATATCCTGGATGTCCATTACCTAAAAATGAGCTTCTTGATATTTATTGTAATGGACTAATTGATGATTATAGGACATAGCTAGATAGTTTTGCTGATTGTGTTTTCAGGAAAATAACTCCTACATATGCTAAAGAATTAATGGCTAAAATAAGCAAGAATTATGATGATTGGACTTCAACTGAGCTGAATACACCTGAGCCTATTACTCCTGAACCAGATGTTCCTGAACTAGTTCCAATACAAACACCAAAGAAGAGAGGAGTTATTGCATTAAATGATGAAGTGATGAAGGAAGCTAAGAAGTGTCTAAAGGAGAAAGGTATTAGAGCTGAAGATGTGAAGAATCTACCTCCTATAGAAGAATTATGTAAGCCAATTCCCCACTCATCTACTATTGTGGTACACTCTTGTGGCATCCCGCAAAACCACTACTAGAAAATCGCGTTGATTTTGTGCATTGCATCATCATGACCGCATGCTCATGTCATCATGCCACATTGCATTTGAGCATTGTCGTCATCTTGCATTTGCTTGCATAAAACTAATTGCAGAAAAACCTAATTTGTTTTCCAAACGCCCCATCTTAATTCAAACGCAAAACCCGGGTCACCGGATTATTTTGTTTTGCCCGCTGTCGGTTTGCAAAAGCGCTAGTTGAAATAAATAAATTAATTAAATTATTTTAGTGGGGGCAGTCGAACGGGCCGATCCGACCCGAACGACCACCCCCGATTCAAAACGGTCCACCCCTTAATCCTAAAACTACCAGTCCTATTCTACCCACCCCTACCTCCACATCACTCCCTCCAATCGGCTCTCGCCACCTCACCTCTCCTCTCTCCCCCACCCAATCCCACGCTGCCACATCAGCCAGCCCCTCTTCCCTCCCTCTCCCCTCTCTCCAGGACCTCCACACACACACAACACCACGCCACACACAGCCTTACACGCCTTAGCAACACCACCGCCCTCTCCCCACACGGATCCCCACCCCCTTGCCTGGGCCCACCTAGCAGGCCCACCTCGCCCCACCGCCCGTCCTCTCTTCCTCCCCTCTCTTCCTCCTCACGCGCACCCCGCTCTGCCGCTCCTCTCTCTGCCTCTCTTCCACCTCCGGCCCGGCCAGCTCCCTCCTCGCCAGGCCCGCTCAACCTCCTCCCGCGTCTCCCAGTGCCCCGTCCACTCCGCCCCGCTTGTCCCAGCCCGCCTCCGCCGCCTCCATCCTCATCACCGCCACCCTGCTTCCTCTCTTCCCAGCCTGCTCCTCTCGCTGCCCCGCCGCCCTCCCGGCCAGCTGCGCCTCCTGCGGCCACCTCCGACCGCTCCCGCATCCCTCGCCAGCCGCCTCCTCCTCCCTCGCCGCCCGCCTCGGCCCGCTCACGCCGCCCTGCTCGCCGCCCGCCTCCCGCACCTCCCCACGCGCCTCCTCCACGTCACTTTGCCCTCTCAGCAAGCCGCCCGGCGCCCGCCCTCTCCGCGCGTCCTCCGCCCAGCGCCCGACCGCATCCTTCCTCGGCGACCTTCTCGTGTCCGGCCGCCCGACAGCAGCCCGCCTTCCCAGCGCCAAGGCCTCCTCCGCGCTCGGCTCCGCGCCTCCGCGCCTCGCGTCCTGGCCCCCCGTCGCCTCGTCGGCCTCCTCTCGCCACCCACCTGCCTCCTCCGGCTCCTCGCGCCCGACCAGCCGCGCCTCCGTCGCCGTGGCCGCGGCTTCTGCCGCCTGCGTCCCTCCTCTTGACTCCTCCGCCCTCCTCGGGTCCGACCCTGCCCCCAAGCCAGCCGTCGGGTCCCACAGCCTCGGTTACGCTTGCCGCCCTCGCCCTCGGCGAGTCCACCCAAGCCGGCCCCAAGACCGACCCGTTCTCCAGCAGCGGCCCTGCATCAACCTCACGGACGCGGCCCCCTCCCAACACCGCGTCGACCTCGGCTCCGTCAGCGATGCCTATTCGTGGTTGTCTTTGGACTAGCCCGCCATGGGGTGTTGGGTGTACCAGCGTTACCGGTAGAAAACGAGTGAGCTCGTGTGGTCGTGGGATGGCAAGACATGAACCAGGATTATTGTGTCTTTATGCGCATGAACCGGGACATCGGGCGACAAGATCTTCGTCTCGGAACCGCCACACCTCAAGATCTCCGCCACGGAAACCCAAGGCCGTCGATGTGGGGCGACAAAGGCCTTCTCCGGTTTCAAGACCCCGACATCGAAGCGACAAGATCATCGACGAAACCGAGGACCACCGATGAGAACTGTCACCGTGCCAAGATCTACCGAAGGTCGATCCCGCCGACGCCAAGCGCTGCAACGACATCGAACCGTCAAGTCAAGTTCATCCGCGGACAAGACCGACAATTAAACATGATAACCCAAGAGCGACATGAGGCCCCGACAAAATCTGCCCCGTTGTTCGAGCAACGTTCCCGCCGAGACCGACCCGTCGAACCCTGGACCCTAAGACCGACCCCGAACCCCGGAACCTCAAGATCTGCCGAACCCTAAATGTGTGAACCCCTTCCCGAAACCCTATTTTATAACATAATACAACTTGTCGCAGCTTAAACATTCATCTTGCATGCATATTTGTGTGGTGTGGGGGCCTTATGCCGATTCACCTCATAATTAAATATGGGGCCCATATGCGGGCAAATCCAGTCTCATATCGGCCTCATTTAAACTTGTGTAGCGAACCGGTGATATATTCTGCCTTGTTAAACCACATTTAAATTGCGGGTTAGCTAAACAACATGAACCACCTAAATATTGTCGGGACCCCGGTTCCGCTTAATATGACCTAATTGCATCGCATCTTTGCCATGTCATACATCATACATGCATCATGCCGATCTTACGCGTTGTATTAAATATTGCATCCGGTGTTTATTCTAGTGTTTTGCTTCTTGGCGGATAAGGCCGTTGAGTTGATGTGAGCTTGACCGATCTTGGTTGAACCTTCGACAATGTTTTCAAAGCAGCATCTCCCCTTTCTACCTATCTTACTTTTATAGTATTTATTCCTCCTGTTGATCTATTGCTATACGTGCGATGCTCTAGTTCTAGTACTGTGATATCCGTGCAGCCCTATATTGCCTTGGACACCTCCTATTACATTGTTTGGTAGATAGTTGGACTTGCGGCGTAGTCGCTTCAAGTCTTTGTTGCGTGTTGTCAAGTGCCACAGTTGTTGGAGTAATGCCGCATGTTTAATGTTGGAGATGAGCATGGTTGTACTTATCGTTCACTTTAATTCCTGTTTAACAACTAAAATTGAAGTAAGCAGAGGCATCGGTGGGTGATAGATAATATTTGGTTTCGAGCGCCCACTTGTGTCCGTGGGACCCCGAGTACTTGATATCTGTTCCTTGATTTATCGCGCTATCCACATCCGGGAGGATTATGGGACCCCCCTGAGCCAGAGCTTGATTCATCTTATTTCTTGGGGCCACAAACTAGTTTGAGGTTTTATTTACGATCCTGTACTTATGCCATGCTACTTGTATTCGATTGTGCGAGGAGCACTGCATCTGTTAGGTAAGCGGAGTGTTTTCGGTATCGACAAGCCCGCCACACTTCGGGTTCCCGAGCCAGCGCAAACCTTGAGTCCGTCTCGGTCACTAACCGTTGGTCTACTCAATGGGGTGCCCCACGAAATATTCTGAATCCTGTGATTGCTTTGTCGTGTAGGCCTCGTTGGGTTTTGATTTGGTTTTTTAGGCTGATCGAGTGTGTGTTGCTATTTGTGCACCCGGCGGGTTAAAACTTTCAAAGCCGTGTCGCGGGTATGGGCGACTTGGAGCACGATATCTCGATCATAGACAAGCATAACTAAAGTAGTTCTATAAATTTGACTTTATAATGACTAGTAAACAGCTTCACTATAAAGGAATGGCTAAATAATACGCCCACAATTGCTTGTTTGGAGTGTCGCATGACCATTATGTCGACTAGTAAGTATTGCAACTACAGCGGAATGGCTAAATAAAAGTACCAACAACTGCTTTGGGTTTTGGGTTTATCTCATGCTATCATGTCGATTAGTAATTGTTACAACTATAACGGAATGGTTAACTAAAAGTGCCCATCTTGCTTATTTTATCAAGATGATTATCTATACGACTAGTAATTACGGCAACGATAACTGAATAAATAAAACTGCCAACTGTGCGAGTTCCTCGGTTGACTTCCTCGTTTGGTCTCGAGGGGGAAACGCCAGGATGGGTTTGTTTGGTGGTAGCATCAGGTTGGATCCGAATAGGTCTTTCTTACCCCTCTCTGATAGCCGCCAGTCGTATCGAGTCTCTATAGGTTGTTTAGTGCATGCTGCCGCTGCCGCTTCAGTCCACCATACCTATGTAGGCGAGGACCGCCGAATTCTAGCCTCGCCGTGTACTGGCCTCAGTACTGACGCTCCTCTTTTTCCTTTGCCCTTCGTCGGCACCCCTTTTGTTAAGCAGGTTGGAGATCGACGTCGTTAGCAGGGTTACCCTTCTGGCTTGGCCTGGGCAGGGTTATGGACGCCATTGGTTATTCTTCAGGGCTCTTAGTGTGGCATCCCGCAAAACCACTACTAGAAAATCGCGTTGAATTGGTGCATTGCATCGTCATCATCATGCACTGTTTGCCAAAACTATTCAAACGCCAAACCCCGGGTGCTGCCGGATATTTTTGTTTGTCTAAAAACTACTTGCAAAAGTTCTTCGCAAATTAAATAAAATATTATATTATTTTAGTGGGAGGCGGTCGAGCAGGCCAAATCGGCCGACGACCACCCCATGTTCAAATCCACCCCCAATCCTGACTACCTACACCTAATCTACCCTCCCTCTCTCTCTCCCCACCGACAACAGGGCACCCCCCCCACTCTCACTCAACCTTCCTTCCTCTCACCACCTCTCTCGCCTGTGGGACCCGCCTCCCTAACGCCTTGCAGCGCCCGGCTGGCCCGGCCCACCTGCGCCAGCAGCCGTGTCCCCACGCGCCAGCCACACCTCCACCAACCGCGTCCCCACCGTGTCCCCACGCTCCGGCCCCACCACTCCCCTCCTCCGTCTCTGCCCACGCGCCTCTCTCTACACCGCCCAGCGCCGCACCGCCTCCCCGCTACCCGCCGCCTCCTCGCCCGGCCGAACTCCCAGCCGCCCATTGCCTCGCCTCTTCCCTTCTCCCTCGCGCGTCCGTGGCCGCCCTCTCTCCTCCTCCGCCGTCTCGGTCTCCCTCTGCCCGACGTCCTCGGCGCGCTCCTGCCGCGTCCCCGTCGCTCGGCTGACGCCCGGCCCCAAGCTCCCTGCAGGTCTCCGCTCCCCTCCTTCACGCGTCGGCGCCCGCCCGCCAGCGCCGCGTCCTCCTCGACCTCCGCGGTCGCCCCGCCTCGTCGGCCTCCCCGCGACCCCGTTCCCACTGCACCTCTCCGAGCCGCCGCCGGCCTCGCTCATGCCGACCAGCCTCGCCTCCTGCTGCGGCGGCCCCGACCTCCACCGCCCGTCCGTCGTCCGGCCGCCAGCCCGCCTCGCCGACACCCTGGCGGCCAGCTGCGTCGCCTGAAACCCGAGCCCGGCACCGCGCCCGTGCCCTCCTCTCGGCGATCGCCCCCGCTGCGGTGCGCGTCGAGCTGCTCGTGGGCCTGCCGTTCTCGGGACCACCTCGGCAATTTCGGTTACCATGTTCTATGAGCTCAAGGTGACATGTTGGTGCTAAAGGACCTCTTCAAGAGCTACCCGTTGTGCCGATGTGGTGGGTATTACATCGATTATGCGCATGGCAAGATCTTGAACAATCTCAACCTTGACCGATGGAGTGCAACAACAAGGTAGAACCCGAGCGGAATCCGAACTGTCGAACGACAAGTTCTGCTACCAACACGCCAAGTTCTCCCTCCCGAACCCCGAAGACCGGACCCGGCCCGACAAGTTCTTCCGCTCGGATCCGAGGACACCTAGACGCTGGACCCTCAAGTTCTCCTTCACGACGCGACAAGTACTTCATCCCGAACGACAAGTCCGACCCGAACCACAGACCCGACAAGGTCCTCGTGACGACAAGAACGACCTCGTCCCGGAAGAATCCGATGCGCCCCGACGCCGAACCAAGTCCGGCTTCCCGGAACGCCAAGTTCTACCCCCGCTAGTCCGAGACCGTTCCGTCGAACCCTGAACCCCGAACCCCGGAACCCAAGATCGTCGAGCCCCCTCTGATGTGTGACCCCTTTTCCTCGAACCCTATTTTATAACATAACAACTTGTTGCATATCTAATTGTCATCTCGCATGCATATCTGTGGTTTGGGGTCCTTATGCCGATTCACCTAATAATTAAATATGGGGCCCATATGCGGGCAAATCTAGCCTCATATCGGCCTCATTTAAATTGTGTAGCGAACCCGGTGCTATCTTCTACCATGTTAAACAACATTTAAATTGCGGGGGTTCTAAATAACTTGAACTTTTAAATTAATTGTCGGGACCCCGGTTTCGCTTAATATGACCTAATTGCATCGCACCTTTGCCATGCCATCCATCATGCATGCATCATGCCGATCTTCTGCCGTTGTATTAAATAACGCATCCGGTGTTTCTTCTAGTGTTTTGCTTCTTCGTGGATAAGGCCGTTGAGTGGATGTGAGTTGCGCCCCGATCTTCGGTTGAACCTTCGACAATGTTTTCAGGCGAGCATCTCCCCCTTTTCTACCTATCTTACTTTTATAGTATTTATTCCCTCCTGTTGATCTATTGCTATATGTGTTGCGATGCTCTAGTTTTCGAACACGTGATATCCCCTGCAGCCTTATATTGCCTTGGACACATCCTATTACCTGTTGTTTGGTAGATAGTTGGACTTGCGCGTCGTAGTCGCTTGCTCAAGTGCTGTTGCGTGTTGTCCAGTGCCACAGTTGTTGATGAATTGCCGTATGTGATGTTGGAGATGATTCTAGTTTTACTTATTGTTCACTTTAATTTCTGTTTAACAACTAAAATTGAATAAGCAGAGGCATCGGTGGGTGATAGAAAATATTTGGTTTCCGAACGCCCACTTGTGTCCCGTAAGACCCCGAGTACTTGATACCTGTTCCTTGTTTTATCGCGCTATCCACATCCGGGAGGTATATGGGACACCCCTGAGCCAGAGCTTGATTCATTCTTATTTCTTGGGGCCACAAACTAGTTTGAGGTTTTATTTACTATCCTGTACTTATGCCATGCTACTTTCTGTATTTAAATTGTGCGACGAGCACCTTTGTCTTATTTAGGATCGGGACACGATTCATGGTGTCGACAAGCCCAGTTTGGGTTCCCGATCGTTCTGACCCACCCAAACCTTGAGTCCGTCTCGGAGCTTGCTTACCGTTGCGGGTGTACTTCAAGGGTGGCCCCTGAAATATTTCTGAATCCTGTGATTGTTCGATCGTGAAAGCCTCGTTGGGTTTTGATTTGGTTTTCGAGGTTGATCGGCGTGTGTTGCTATTGGTGCACCCGGCGGGTAAAACTTTACGGCCGTGTCGCGGATATGGACGACTTGGAGCCACGATATCTCGATCATAGACAAGCATAACTAAAGTTTCTTGCTATAAATTTGACTTATAATGACTAGTAATCAGCTTCACTATAATGGAATGGCTAATTAATACTGCCCACAATTGCTTGTTTGGTTGTCGCTTGCGACAATTGTATCGACTAGTAAGTATTGCAACTTCTAGCGAAATGGCTGAATTAAAAGTACCAACAAGCTTTGGGTTTTGGGTTTATCTCATACTATCATGTCGATTAGTAATTGCTGCAACTTCTAGCGGAATGGTGAACTAAAAGTGCCCTTTGCTTATTTTATCGGGATTATCCAAAACCGACTAGTAAAGTGCCGCAACTATAACTAAATAAGTAAAGCGCCAAGTGTGAGTTCCTCGGTTGACTTCCTCGTTTGGTCTCGAGAAACGCCAGGATGGGTTTGCTTGGTGATAGCGGGTTGGATCCGGTTAGGTCATTCTTATCCCTCTCGATATCCGCCATTGTATCGAGTCTCTATAGGTTGTTTAGTGCATCTGCCGCCGCTTGATCCACCATACCTATGTAGGCGAGGACGCGATTCTAGCCTCATGGTGTCTTGGCCTCGATCTTGGCGCTCCTATTTTCCTTTGCCCTTTGTCGGCACCCTTTTGTTTAAGCAGGTTTGAGATCGGCGCCGTTAGCGAGGTTACCCTTCCGGCTTGGCTGGGCGAGTTATGGGCGCCATTGGTTATTCTTGAGGCTCTTAGCCCTATTTGCATCTTGTCCGTGGTGGACTCTATCGTTTTCAAGGTGATTTGGATCTTTGTATATTATATCTGTACTTTTGACTCTTTGAGTCGTTGTTATATATATCTTACGTGGGTCCCATCGAGGATTGTGTAATGTTATTACTTCGTTTTCCACCCACCGAAAGTGCTGGTGAGCACCTTTGAATCGTTTCTATCTTGGGTTTGGCGAATTTTGCTCAAACTTGCATAGGTCCGATCTGAGGTGTTCTGATGGTATCGAGCTCGGCGGTTGCGATACCCCACAAGTCCAGCCTGTAGGATAACCTAGCTAACGACCGAAGTAGAGTGTCAAAACTATTTTCGCAAAATCGGTTGGATAGTTCTGATTAGGTCTGATTTTACTCCATACCCCTCTGCTGTTCTCCTCTTACCTCCACGTGTTTTGAATCCGCTCTCGTCTCTTTCTTCGAGTCCAGGAATTCTCGTGGTTGGGTTTCCGTCGTACCTTCAGGGTTTCGCTTCCTTCTTCGATAACGGTGTTCTACCATCGGTGTTCAAGCCGCTGATGAATCAAATCTCTGTGGTATCATTCTTTGTTCCTTGTTTGTGCCTTCCGGTGTTTTCGGCGACGACATCATCTATATCGATCCGATCTGATGCATCACTCCTTTGTTCGAACCTCGCTTGTCGAGATCTTCAGTCTGTTTCCGAGAATGGTTGCACTCTTCTCTACTGATCGTGCAGAGTAATAGTTTGGGTGCGTGATGGATTGGCCCCCATGCCGACTACCCTTTCTATTTGCTTTTGCACATTGAAGTGGATGAGAATGCATCGGTTCCCCTTTTTCCAACGAAGCTAGAGGTGGCTTTATTGTTGATGCCTCTACCTTCGACCTTTTTTTTTCCGGAGTGTTCTCTCGACGATCACGGACAACGACCCCTTGTTAGTGGTGTCGCGAGGATCTACACGAAGCGAGAAGACGCGGATCGCCGACCTTCCTTCCGGTACCATGAGGCGGATCTCGAGGGCGAGATCCTTTGTTGGTGGTGTCGAATTGTGGCATCCCGAAAAACCACTACTAGAAAATCGCGTTGAATTGGTGCATTGCATCGTCATCATCATGCACTGTTTGCCAAAACTATTCAAACGCCAAACCCCGGGTGCTGCCGGATATTTTTGTTTGTCTAAAAACTACTTGCAAAAGTTCTTCGCAAATTAAATAAAATATTATATTATTTTAGTGGGGGCAGTCGAACGGGCCAAATCGACCCGAACGACCACCCCCATGTTCAAATCGGCCCACCCCTTTAATCCTACAGCTACCTACACCTAATCTACCCTCCCTCTCTCTCTCCCCACCGTCAACAGGGCCCCACCCCCCTCTCCTCAACCTTCCTTCCTCTCCACCTCTCTCCACTTACTGTGGGACCCGCCTCCCCTCGCGCCTGCGCCAGCCCGTGTCCCAGCGCCACACCACCAACCGCGTCCCCACCGTGTCCCCACGCTCCGGCCCCACCACTCCCGCTCTCCCTCCCTCACGTCTCTGCCCCCTGCACGCGCCTCTCTCTACACCGCCCGACGCCGCACGCACCGCCTCCCCCACCTACCCGCCGCCTCCCTCGCCGGCGACCTCCCGAGCCGCCCCCGCTGCCTCGCCTCTTTTCCCTTCTCCCGGTCGCGCGTCCTCGCCGGCGCCGCACCCTCACCTCTCCTCTCCTCCGCCGGCCGTCTCGGTCTCCCTCTCCCAGGCGTCCTCTCGGCGCTCCTGCCCGGCCCGCGTCCCGTCGCTCGGCTCGCCGCCCGACCCCAAGCTCCCTGCCACGGTCTCCGCCTCCTCCTCCCGCGTCGGCCGGCCAACCGCGCCGCGCCGTCCTGCCTCGACCTCGCGATCGCCCCGCCTCGTCGGCCTCCGCCCGCGACCCCGTTCCCACCTGCACCTCCCGCGAGCCGCCCGTCCCGGCCTTCTGCCGACCCGACCTCGCCTCCTCGCTGCGGCAGGCGGCCGACCTCCACCCACGCGTTGTCCGGCCGCCCATGCGCCGCCGCTACGGCTGGCCGGCCCGGCTGCGTCGCCTGAACCCCGAGCCCGCCGGCACTGCGCCGCACCCGTGCCCTCCTCTCGGCGATGCGCCCCTCGCTGCTGCCGCGTCCCAGCTGCTCGTGGGCCCGCCGTTCTCGGGACCACCTCGGCGGTGCTGGTTACCATGTTCTATGAGCTCAAGGTGACATGTTGGTGCTAAAGGACCTATTCAAGAGCTACCCGACGTTGTGCCGATGTGGTGGGTATTACATCGACTATGCGCCGCATGGCAAGATCTTCGGAACAATCTCAACCTTGACCGATGGAGTGCAACAACAAGGTAGAACCCCGAAGACGGAATCCGAACCTGTCGGAACGACAAGTTCTGCTACCAACACGCCAAGTTCTCCCTCCCGAACCCCGAAGACCGGACCCGGCCCGACAAGTTCTTCCGCTCGGATCCGAGGACACCTAGACGCTGGACCCTCAAGTTCTCCTTCACGACGCGACAAGTACTTCATCCCGAACGACAAGTCCGACCCGAACCACAGACCCGACAAGGTCCTCGTGACGACAAGAACGACCTCGTCCCGGAAGAATCCGATGCGCCCCAACGCCGAACCAAGTCCGGCTTCCCGGAACGCCAAGTTCTACCCCCGCTAGTCCGAGACCGTTCCGTCGAACCCTGAACCCTGAACCCCGAACCCCGGAACCCAAGATCGTCGAGCCCCCTCTGATGTGTGACCCCTTTTCCTCGAACCCTATTTTATAACATAACAACTTGTTGCATATCTAATTGTCATCTCGCATGCATATCTGTGGTTTGGGGGCCTTATGCCGATTCACCTAATAATTAAATATGGGGCCCATATGCGGGAAAATCTAGCCTCATATCGGCCTCAGTTAAATTGTGTAGCGAACCCGGTGCTATCTTCTACCATGTTAAACAACATTTAAATTGCGGGGGTTCTAAATAACTTGAACTTTTAAATTAATTGTCGGGACCCCGGTTTCGCTTAATATGACCTAATTGCATCGTACCTTTGCCATGCCATCCATCATGCATGCATCATGCCGATCTTCTGCCGTTGTATTAAATATCGCATCCGGTGTTTCTTCTAGTGTTTTGCTTCTTCGCGGATAAGGCCGTTGAGTGGATGTGAGTTGCGCCCCGATCTTCGGTTGAACCTTCGACAATGTTTTCAGGCGAGCATCTCCCCGTTTTCTACCTATCTTACTTTTATAGTATTTATTCCCTCCTGTTGATCTATTGCTATATGTGTTGCGATTCTCTAGTTTTCGAACCCGTGATATCCCCTGCAGCCTTATATTGCCTTGGACACATCCTATTACCTGTTGTTTGGTAGATAGTTGGACTTGCGCATCGTAGTCGCTTGCTCAAGTGCTGTTGCGTGTTGTCCAGTGCCACAGTTGTTGATGAATTGCCGTATGTGATGTTGGAGATGATTCTAGTTTTACTTATTGTTCACTTTAATTTCTGTTTAACAACTAAAATTGAATAAGCAGAGGCATCGGTGGGTGATAGAAAATATTTGGTTTCGAGCATACTTGTGTCCGTAAGACCCAGTACTTGATACTGTTCCTTGTTTTATCGCTATCCACATCCGGAGGTATATGGGACACCCCCGAGCTTGATTCATTCTTATTTCTTGGGGCCACAAACTAGTTTGAGGTTTTATTTACTATCTGTACTTATGCCATGCTACTTTTCGTATTTAAATTGTGCGATAGATAGCACTTTGTCTTTGTTAGGATCGGGACACGATTCCGCGGTGTCGACAAGCCCGTTTTGGGTTCCCGATCGTTCACCGTCCACCCAAACCTTGAGTCCGTCTCGAGCTTGCTTGCCGTTCGGTGTACTTCAAGGGTGGCCCCTGAAATATTCTGAATCCTGTGATTGTTCAGTGAAAGCCTCGTTGGGTTTTGATTTGGTTTTCGAGGTTGATCGGCGTGTGTTGCTATTGGTGCACCCGGCGGGTAAAACTTTCTGAAGCCGTGTCGCGTATATGGACGACTTGGAGCGATATCTCGATCATAGACAAGCATAACTAAAGTTCTTGCTATAAATTTGACTTATAATGACTAGTAATCAGCTTCACTATAATGGAATGGCTAATTAATACGCCCACAATTGCTTGTTTGGTTGTAAACTGCGACAATTGTATCGACTAGTAAGTATTGCAACTACAACAAAATGGCTGAATTAAAAGTACCAACAAGCTGCTGGGTTTTGGGTTTATCTCATACTATATCTCGATTAGTAATTGCAACTTCTAGCGGAATGGTGAACTAAAAGTGCCTTGCTTATTTTATCGGGCGATTATCCAAAACCTGACTAGTAAAGTGCATAACTATAACTAAATAAGTAAAACTGCCAACGTGAGTTCCTCGGTTGACTTCCTCGTTTGGTCTCGAGAAGCGCGAGATGGGTTTGCTTGGTGATAGCCGGGTTGGATCCGGTTAGGTCATTCTTATCCCTCTCGATATCCCGATTGTATCGAGTCTCTATAGGTTGTTTAGTGCATCTTGCGCTGCCTTGATCCACCATACCTATGTGGCGAGGACCGCGAATTCTAGCCTCGCCGTGTCTTGGCCTCGATCTTGGCTCCTCTTTTCCTTTGCCCTTTCGGCACCCTTTTGTTTAAGCAGGTTTTGAGATCGGCGCGTTAGCGGTTACCCTTCCGGCTTGGCACAGGCGGGGTTATGGGCGCCATTGGTTATTCTTGGGGCTCTTAGCCCTATTTGCATCTTGTAATGGTAGGCGCTCTATCGTTTTCAAGGTGATTTGGATCTTTGTATATTATATCGTACTTTTGACTCTTTGAGTCATTTATATATATCTCTGTGGGTCCCATCGAGGGGATTGTGTAATGTTATTACCGTTTTCCACCCGCACGAAAGTGCCTGGTGGGCACCTTTGAATCGTTTCTATGCGGGTTTGGCGAATTTTGCTCAAACTTGCATAGGTCCGATTCTGAGGGTGTTACACTTAGCCCCATTTGCTTCTTGTCCGTAGACGGACGCTGTATCTTTTCAAGGTGATTTGGATCTCTGTACTGTATATCTGTATTCTTGACTCATGGAGTCGCTGTTATATATATCTGTTCAGTGGGTCCCATCGAGGACTGTTGTGTAATGTTATTACTTCGTTTTCCACCCGCACGAAAGTGCCTGGTGGGCACCTTTGAATCGTTTCTATGCGGGTTTGGCGAGTTTTGCCAAAACTTGCATAGGTCCGATTCTGAGGGTGTTACAACTCTCTCCAACACTTTGATGAAGGTGGTATTCCTTATGGTAAGCCTCCTGATCAATGTTTAGAGAAACTTGACATTTTTATTGTTAAGCAAGGTAATTTTAATAAACAAGTTCAGAATCATTTATTGGAAAACTCTAGAGCTATTAATGAGTTAAAAGATATTATGGAAAGAACTTCAAATGATATTAAAATGCTTTGTAAACACTTCCAAATGGTTCAAACCCAACTTGATCAACTTGCTAAGATACAAAAGGATATGCTAGTTAATGCCTCAGGAGATAAACATGCTTATGGAATTAGAACTAGGAGTGGTATAGCTACTCAAGATCCTTTATATCCTGAAGGACACCCTAAAAGAACTGAGCAGGATTCTCAACAAGGTGAAAGTAGTGGTAGTCCTCGTAAGAGAAAGAAAAATAAACATAAGATAGTTGAGGAATCCCTTGAACCCGCTGTAGATCCTAATAGTATATCTGTCTCTGATGCTGAAACTAAGAGTGGTAATGATAAAAATGATGCTCCTGATAAGGAGGAAGTTGAGGAAGAACCTGAGAAGCACACTAAGAACACTAGGTACACAAAGGAAGATTTTATTGCTAATAAACATTGTAAAGAGAGAGAACCTTGGGTGCAGAAACCTATGCCTTTTCCAGGTAAGAAACATAAGTCAAAGGAGGAAGAACACTAAACCTTTATTTTTGCAAATTCCTTTGACTGATGCTATTAAGTTGCCTCCTTATTCAAAGTATATGAAGGATATTGTCTCTAATAAAAGGAAGATTCCTAATGAGGAGATTGAAGGGTTTCGCGGCATAGTAAATCAAAATTTTCTACGGGGCGAACAGAGGGAAAGCCAAGATCTAATCTAGGAGATGCAAACAACGAGAGAGATTGGATTAGATCTTGATACCCTTGAAGATTCGCTGGAGCGTTCGTCCGGGCGTGGGTGATGTAGTCGTACTCGCTTCTCCTCCTCGCGATCCGATCCGATCTAGCACCACAAGTGGCGGTGCCTCCGTGATATGCACGTGCAGCACCTCGGCGTCTCCTCCTTCCTCGGACCAGCGAGTATGGTGGAGATAGATTGGATCTACAACCACGGCGTGGTGTATATGGTGGAGAATTTACTGCTGCGAGGCTTCGCCTACGAGCAGTCGGGAGGAGAGGAAGGTAGCAAGGTGCTGGGGCTTGGAGGAAGGTGTGTAGTAGTAGTAGGGGAAGGCGCACCACCCTCTATATATAGAGGCGGCCAGCCCTGCCCTCCTCCAAGCCTATCTCTAGTTTAAACAATTTAAACTCTCCCTTATCTAGAAATCCCATCTCTAGTTTAAGCGATTTAAACTCTCCCTTATCTAGAAATCCTATCTCTAGTTTAAGCGAGTTTAAACTTATCTAGGGGCTGGGCCCTATGGGGACTTGTGCCCTGGCCCAATGTCGGCAGACACTCCCTCATAGGCCCATGCCCCCTCCCGGAAGGTGGGGCCACGTTGGTCCCCTTCGGAAGGTTCTAAAGCTTCCGTACAATACCGATTAACCGGAACAATCCCGAACTCCAAAACTGCACTACCTTATATGAATCTTATTCTCGGACCATTCGAACCTCGTGATATCCGGATCCCATCCGAGACTCGAACAAAAATTCATAAACCAATTATCAATCTATCCTAGCGTCGAGATCGTTAAGTGTGTGACCTGCGGGTTCGAGAATATCGAGACATGATCTTCTATCAATAATCAGCGAGTGCAGGCACCCATATTGACTCCACATTCGCCGATGATCATATCGGATGAACCACGATGCGGATTCAATCAATCCCGGATATATTCCCTTAGTCTCGCGATATTTTACTTGCGAGATTCGATCGTCGAATGCGTCATACCTAGTTCAATCTCGTTCACAAAGTACTTTACTCGTTCAATCCGATATCACTTTGTGATTAACTCCTTAACCACATGCTTGCAAGCGGTGTTGATATCGATTACGAGTGGGCCAGTATATCTCTTCGACTTGGGAGGGACAAATTCCATCTCGATACATACAACCCATGAGATACTTTCCGATCACTGAGAGACACCTTTATGATCACCCTCTCATAGGATGACGTTTGATGACCTCAAAGCTTTCTTCGGTACCGGAGTTGCATTATCTCATGGTCTAAGGAATACAATATTTGACATAGGAAAAGCTTGCAAAGATGAACACGATGAAACGATCTAATTTGTTCGCTTAGTTTGGAGTCATCCATCATATCATTCTCCCAATGATATGATCTCATTATCAATTGACAACTCATGTCTATGGTTAGGAAACCTTAACCATCATTGATCAATGAGCTAGTCCATAGAGGCGTACTAGGGACACGGTGTTGTTTACAAACCACACAAGTATTAAAGTTTCCGCAATACAATTCTAGCATGGAACATAAACTTTATCATGAACAAGAATTATAATAATAACATCTTTATTATTGCCTCTAGGGCATAATTCCAACAGTCTCCCACTTGCACTAGAGTCAATAATCTAGTTTACATCGGCAACAATCTCACACCCATGGCAGCGAGGTGTTGATCATGTTTTACACGTGGAAGAGGTTTATTCGGTGGATCTGCGACATTCGAGATCCGTATGTACTTTGCTAATCTTCGGATCTCCATCCGCTATATAATCTCGGATTATATGAAACTTGCAGTTGATATGCTTGGTCTTTGGATGATATCTTGGTTCCTTAGCGAGTGCTATGGCGCCGGTGTTGTCACACAATATCTCCGATGGGTCCAATGCACTTGGAACCACGCCAAGCTCGATGAAGTTTCTGATCCAAAATCCTTCACTTGGCGCTGCGGCAGCCATGTATTCCGCTTCTCTTGTAGATCCCGCGATCACGCTTTGCTTGCAGCTTCTCCACTCACAGCTCCTCCATTCAAAATATACACGTATCCTGTGCGAGATTTAGAATCATCCTTGTCGATTGTCGAAACTTGCGTCGGCGTAACCTTTACGACAAGTTGTTCATCACCCCATAGACTAAGAACATTTCTTTAGTTCTATTTAGGTACTTTAGGATGTTATTCACGGTGTCCGATGTTCCACTGGATCACTTTGATATCTGCTCGTCAAACTAAGAGCATTGGACACATCCGGTCTAGTACACGACATGGCATACATGATGGAACCTATGGCCGAGGCATAAGGCACTTTGCTCATAGCTTCCCTATCATTTACCGTAGTGGACACCGAGCCTTGCTCAATATCTTACACGACAACATAGGCACCGAACCTTTCTTTGCCTTATCCATTACGAACCTTTTCGAACTTTGTCTAGGTATGTACTACGGCTTAAAGCTATCAGGCCTTTGTCTATCTCTATAGGTTTTGATGCCCAATATATAGCGGCTTCACCTAGGTCTTTCATTGAAAACACTTGTTCAAATAACTCTTCACATCGTTAAGCATGTTGATGTCATTTCCAATAATCAATATGTCATCCACATATAGTACCGGAAAGCGTCACCGAGCTCACTCACTTTCTTGTAGATACAAGCTTACGTAGCAATTTGGAACAAATCAAAGCTCTTGATCACTTGATCAAACGAAGGTTCCAACTCCGAGATGCTTGCTTGATCCATAAATGGAGCAGCTGAAGTTTGCATACTTTACTAGCATCCTTAGGATCGACAAAACCTTGGGTTGCATCATATACAACTATTCATCAATGTTCCCATTGAGGAAAGAAGTCTTGACATCCATCGCCATATTTCATAATCATGAAACACAGCAATTGCTAATAAAATCCGAATGGACTTAAACATCGCTACGGAGAGAAAGTCTCATCGTAGTCAACACCTTGAACTTGTAAAACCTTTTGCGACAAGCCGTGCTTTATAAACGGTAACATTACCATCGCGTCCGTTTTCTTCTTGAATATCCATTTGCACTCAACGGCCTTTCATCGCTAGGAGGATCCACCAAAGTCCATACTTGGTTTTCGCTCATGGACCCCAATTGATTTCATGGCTTCCAGCCATTTCTCGAATCTGGCTCATCATCGCTTCCTCATAGTTCATAGGTTCACCGTCTTCTACTAACAAGACAAAGGGGATGCGTACCACTCGGGAGGGGCACGCGACCTTGTCGACTGCGACGTTCGATGGCACATCGTCCAAAGCTTCATGATCCTTGTCATTAGCTTCCTCTATTGTTGGTGCAGCGACCTTTGGAACAATTTCAGGTGTGCGCTACTCTCCAATTCAAGAGAAGGTTCAATAACCTCGCCTAGCTCTACTTTCCTCCCACTCACTTCTTTCGAGAGAAACTCCTTCTCAAGAAAGGAACCGTTTCTTGACAAACACTTTGCCTTGGGTTACGTGATAGAAGGTATACCCAATGGTTTCTTAGGGTATCCTATGAAGACGCATTTATCCGCTTTGGGTTCGAGCTTGTCCCATCAACTTCTTGACGTAAGCTTCGCATCCCCAAACTTTAAGAAACGACAACTTAGGTTTAGCACCAAACCACAGTTCATACGGTGTCGTCTCAGCGGATTTAGATGGAGCCCTATTTAAAGTGAATGCAATGTTTCTAATGCATAACCCCAAAATGATAACAAATCAGTAAGAGACATCATTGATCGGACCATATCTAATAGGGTTCGATTCCGGCGTTCAGACACACCATTGCGCTGTGGTGTTCCGGGTGGCGTGAGTTGTGAAACGATTCCACTTGCTTTAAGATGCGTGAGAAAATCATAACTCAAATATTCACCTCCACGATCGGATCGTAGAAACTTAATCTTTCTGTTACGATGGTTCTCCACTTCATTCTGAAATTCCTTGAACTTTTCAAATGTTTCAGATTTATGTTTCATTAAATAGATATACCCATATCTACTTAAGTCATCGGTAAAAGTGAGGAAATAGCGATATCCACCGCACGTCGAAACACTCATCGGTCCGCATACATCGGTATGTATGATTTCCAACAAGTCCGTTGCTCGCTCCATCATACCGGAGAACGGGTTTTGATCATCTTGCCCATGAGGCATGGTTCGCATGTGTCAAATGATTCAAAATCGGAGACTCCAAAAGTCCATCGAATGGAGGTTCTTCATGCGTTTTACACCAATATGACCTAGACGATGCCACAAATAAGTAGTATTATCACTATCTACTTTGCATCTCTTAGACTCAATGTTATGGATGTGTGTTTCATCCCTTTCGAGATTTAGAAGAAATAAACCATTCGAAGAGGTGCATGACCATAAAAGATGTTACTCATATAAATAGAACAACCATTATTCTCCGATTTAAATGAATAACCGTCTTGCAATAAACATGATCCGAATAATGTTCATGCTCAACGCAGCACATAATAACATTTATTAAGGTTTAAAACTAATCCCGAAGGTAAAACTAAGGAGAGCGTGCCGACGCCATCACATCAACTCTTGATCCGCTGCAACGCATCATCACCTCATCCTCGCAAGCCGCCGTCTATTAGTAGCTCTGTTTGAGTTACAAATATTAGCAACCGAACCGTATCAAATACCCGGGCACTACAACGAGGGCTAGTAAGGAAAACATCAATAACATGTATATCAAATATACCTTTGATGGTGCCACCTTCTTGTTCGCTAAGTACTTGGACGATTCTTCCATGACCCCTGTCCTTGCAATAGAAGCACTCGATGTCCGGCTTAGGACCAGACTGAGCTTCTTCTCGGCGAGGGCATTAAGCTTGTCGCCGCGCCCTTCTTGAAGGGCTTCTTTGCTCCTACCTTTCTTAAAGGAGGGCTTGTTGACCATCAACACATGATTATCCTTCTTGATGTCCACTTCCGCCTTCAGCTTTGGGAAGAGCTCGGTGATCGTATCGATGGAACCAATCTGATTATGAGTCACTACAAAACTTTTGTAGGCTGGGAGTGATTGCGAATGTTACACCCTCGAATCGGACCTATGCAAGTTTGAGCAAAATTCGCCAAACCCGATAGAAACGATTCAAAGGTGCCACCAGCACTTTAATGCGGGTGGAAACGAAGTAATATTACACAACAGTCCTCGATGGGACCCAAGAATGATATATATATAACAGACTCAAAGAGTCAAGAATAGATATATACAAAGATCCAAATCACCTTGAAACTGGAGCGTCCATTACGGACAAGAAGCAAATGGGGCTAAGAGCCTCAAGAATAACCAATGGCGTCCATAACCCTGCCGAGCCAAGCGGAAGGGTAACCACGCTAACGCGTCGATCTCAAAACCGCTTAAACCAAAGGGTGCCGAAAGGGCAAAAGAAAAGAAGGGCGTCGATCGAGGCCGAGACAGCGAGGCTAGAATTCGGCGGTCCTCGCCTACATAGGTATGGTGGACTGAGCGGCAGCGGCAACATGCACTAAACAACCTATAGAGACTCGATACAACTGGCGGCAAACAGAGAGGGGTAAGAAAGACCTATTCGGATACAACCTGAAGCTAACACCAAACAAACCCATCCAGTATTTCCCTCGAGACCAAGCGAGCAAGTCAACCGAGAACTCACACGGTTAAGTTTATTTATTCAGTTATAGTTGCGGCACTTTACTAGTCAGGTTTAGGTAATCGTCCTGATAAAGTAAACAGTGGGCACTTTTGGTTAACCATTCCGTTATAGTGGCAGCACTTACTAAACAGATATGAATAGCATGAGATAACCCTTAAACCCAGTTGTTGGTACTTTATTCAGCCATTCATGTAGTTGCAATACTTACTAGTCGTACAATGGTGCATGGCGACAATTCAAACAAGCAATTGTGGGCGGTATTATTAGTCATTCCGTTATAGTGAAGCTGATTACTAGTCATTATAAAGTCAAATTTATAGCAATAAACTTTAGTTATGCTTGTCTATGATCGAGATATCTCCAAGTCGTCCATATCCATGGACACGGCTTTCGAAAGTTTTACCCGGCCGGGTGCACCAATAGCAACACACGCTCGATCAACCTCGAAAACCAAATCAAAACCCAGCGAGGCCTTCACGACAAAGCAATCACAGTTCAGAATTATTTCGGGGCCACCCTTAAGTAGATCCCATAGCGAAGCCAGTGACTCGAGACGGGCTCAAGGTTTGGGTATCTGTGAACGACTAGGAACCCAAGTGTGGCTGGGCTTGTCGACACATGAATCGTGTCCCGATCCTAACAAAGATGGTGCTATCGCACAATTTAAATACATAAGTAGCATGGCATAAGCACAGATCGTAAATAAAACCTCAAACTAGTTTGGCCCCAAGAAATAAGATGAATCAAGCTCGCTCGAGGGGTCCCATATACCTCCGGATGTGGATAGCGCGATAAATCAAGGAACAGTATCAAGTACTCGGGTCTACGGGACACAAGTGGGCGTTGAAACCAAATATTATCTATCACCCACCGATGCCTCGCTTATTTCAATTTTAGTTGTTAAGCAGAATTTAAAGTGAATAGTAAGTAAAACTAGGATCATCTCCAACATCAACATGCGGCAATACATCAACAACTGTGGCATATGACGACACACATCAGCACTTGAGCAAGCAACTACGACGCACAAGTCCAACTATCTACCAAACAACAGGTAATAGGGTGTGTCCAAGGCAATATAGGGCTGCACGGTATATCATGTCTGAAACTAAAGCATTGCAACACAGATAGCAATAGATCAACAGGAGGGAATAAAGACTATAAAAGCAAGATAGGTAGAAAAGGGGGAGATGCTCGCCTGAAAACATTGTCGAAGGGTTCAACCGAAGATCGGGGCGAAGCTCACATCAACTCAACGGCCTTATCCGCGAAGAACCAAAACACTAGAAGAAACTCCGGATCGTGATTTAATACAACGACGGAAGATCGGCATGATGCATGTATGATGCATGGCATGGCAAGAGGTCTTGCAATTAGGTCATATTAAGCGGAACCGGGTCCCACAATTATTTAGGTGGTTCATGTTATTTAGATACCCCGCATTTTAAATGTTGTTTAGCAAGACAAAGATGGAACCGTCGCTACTCATGTTTAAATGAGGCCAATATGAGACTAGATTTGCCCGCATATGGGCCCCATATTTAATTATTAGGTGAATCGGCATAAGGCCCCAAACCAAATGATATGCATGCGAGAATGACAATTTAATATCGACAAGTTTATTATCTTATAAAATAGGGTTTCGGAAGGGTCCACACATTGAGGGTCTCGAAGGACTTATCGGGGTTCGGTCGGTCTCGGGGTTCAGTTGACGGATCGTTCTCGGATTACTGGGGTAGATCTTGTTGCATCCAGCGGGACTTGGGTCGGTCTGGGCGCATTGGATTCGATTCGGTGCCGTTCTTGTCGTCATGCAGATCTTGTCGGGTCCCACGGGTCGATCTTGCCGTTCGAAGGTCTTATCGGGCCCGCCATCGATCGGTGTTAGCGTCGAGGCGTTCGTGGCAATCTTGGCGTTCTTGAGTTCGGGCCTTGGCGTCAGAGAGGAAGAACTTAGCGGGTTCGGTCTTCGCATTCCGGTCCCCTGGGTGGTCGGCGAAGTTGGATCTAAAGTCGAAGTTTCTCTCGAAGATCTTGGGGTTCCCTCTTGGTTTGCCGATGTCGATCTTGAGGTTCAATTGGGTTCGGTCTTGGGATCAGGGTCTCGACGCCTTTAGATCCGGGGACTTGGCGTCCGCGGTCTTCGGATCGGTCTTGATGGCATGAGTGTAGATCTTGTGGTAAACTTGGAGCATCGCTGAGGCAAAAATTAGCGGATGTAGACGTATTCAAGCCACCACAACATCAACTCCACTAGGAGAAAAACGGCCGTGCGCGTGTGAGACAGAGGCTGCAGGGCAGCACCCTCCCGCGAGGACGTACACGCAGGCTGACGCGCTCGAGGCTTCAAGAGGCGGCCGACGAGACGCCTTGAAGGGTAGCAGGGCGGCATGGAGGTCGGTGAGGGGTGAGGGCGACTTGGGCTTGGCGGCCATGGCCTTGAGGGCAGCCCGGGAGGGTCGGGTGGCGGAGCAGGCGGCCGGGCCATGGAGGAGGCGCGTTGAAGCGGCCGAGCTCCCGAAGCTGGGGCGGAGCACTGCGGTTGGCGGACACGGGCGGCGGAGGGTTCAGCGAGGCGTGGCGGGGGCGTGAGGCAGTCGCGGAAGGAGGCGGAGGGGCGCAGCGGAGGCGGGCGCCGCGGGTGGAGGTGGCTGGCGACGCAGCATGAAGGGCGGGGTGGCCACGGGCTCATGGGAGGCGGGCGTGGGGCTGAGGCTGAGGCGGAGAATAAGGCATGGGCGCCTGCTGACGCCAGGAGGCGGCGCAGGAGGAGCCTAGGGAGGTGGAGGAGCGGCGGTGGGGCGGAGAAGATGAGCAGGCGGGGAGGGCGCGGGAGAGGCGGGGGAGGCGGCGGGGTGCCGCGACTGCCGGAGAGCGGAGGAGCGACGTGCTGGGGGCCTGCGGGCGGCGCGGGGCTCGGTGGGAAGAAGAACAGGGGACGATTGGGGGTCGTGGTGGGCACGTGGGGTGGGGACTGGTGGGCCTGGGGTGTTCCACGCGGGTGGGGCCAGGTGAGGGAGGGGGGTTGGCTGGTGGGGCTGGCGTGGAGTGGGGACTCGTGGGCTGGTGGGGATGGGAAGAGAGAGAGGGCTGAGGTGGCAGAGGTTGATATAGGGGGAGGGAGAGGATGAGGTGGCGTCGTGATAGGAGGGTGAGGTGGAGGGGTGTGTGGGTAGGTGGTTTGGTAGATGTAGGATTTAGAGGGCTGGTTTGGGGTGGACCGATTTGAAAAAATGGGGGTGGTCGTTCGGGTCGATTCGGCCCGTTCGACTGCCCCCGCTAAAACAATTACATGCTTTATTTAATGTAACAGCACCGTTGCAAACCAATAATAGACAACAAAAATATTCGCGACCGGGTTTGAGTTTGAAAACAAGACGGGGCGTTTTTAGAAAACAAATCGGGCTTTGCGAAAACAGTTTTAGACAAACAACATATGATGATGACGATGCAATGCACAAATTCAACGCGATTTTCTAGTAGTGGTTTTGTGGGATGCCACAATTCGACACCACAAACAATGGATCTCGCCCTCGAGATCCGCCTCATGGTACCGGAAGGAAGGTCGACGATCTGCGTCTTCTCGCTTCGCGTAGATCCTCGCGACACCACTAACGAGGGTTCATCCTCCATCTTGAAATCGGCGACACCACCAATAAAGGGTCGTTGTTCCTGATCGTCGAGAGAACACTCCAGAGAAACAAAGGACGAAGGTAGAGGTATCAAACGATAAGGCCACCTCTAACTTCCATGGACGGAGTAAAACTGCTGGATCCACTGATTCGACGTACAAGAGCGAATGATAAGAGCAGTGGTAGGGTAGCTACTCCATCCCGCACTCAAACCATTACTCTGCACACGAATAGGCGGATTAAGCAACCAACTCGAATCGGTCAAGATCTCGACAAGCGAGGTTCGAACAAAGGAGTGATGCGACTACGCTCGGATCTGGCGTAGATGATGTCATCACATCGGGAAACACCGGAAGATACAACAGAAAACGTATGAAAGACACACTGATTAGGTTTCGCGATGGTTCCATTGGCATGAACAACACATGCTCAAGGTCGACTCCAACTTCACCAAAGCTCGTCCTTCTCATATGTTTTTCAACGACACTAATATCCAGCAAGGAACACATATGGGTAAGGAGCTCAAGAACAAAAGATGAGAGGAAGGTACAACAGACAAATTGCAGATTGATGATCGTAGCACCTCCGTTACAAAAGGGGAAAAGCGAAGCCCTGAAGGTACGACGGAAACCCAATCACGAGAAATCCTGGACTCGAAGAAAGAGAAGAGAGCGGATTCAAAACACGTAGAGGTAAGAAGAGAATAGCAGAGGGGAAAGGAGTAAAATCAGACCTAATCAGAACTATCCAACCGCTTTTTCAAAATAGTTTTGGACACTCTACTTCGGCCGTTAGCTAGGTTATCCTACAGGCTGGACTTGTGGGGTATCGCAACTGCTGGGCTCTGATACCACTCTGTTACACCCTCAGAATCAGACCTATGCAAGTTTGAGCAAAATTCGCCAAACCCGCATAGAAACGATTCAAAGGTGCCCACCAGGCACTTTCGTGCGGGTGGAAAACGAAGTAATAACATTACACAACAGTCCTCGATGGGACCCACAGTAGCAGATATATATAGAGACTCAAAGAGTCAAGAATACGATATAATATATACAAAGATCCAAATCACCTTGAAACCGATAGAGCGTCCATTTAGGACAAGAAGCAAATGGGGCTAAGAGCCCGAAGAATAACCAATGGCGTCCATAACCCCCGCCGCCAAGTCGGAAGGGTAACCTCGCTAACGGCCGATCTCAAAACCTTAAACCAAAAGGGTGCCGACAAAGGGCAAAAGAAAAAGAAGGAGCGTCGATCGAGGCCAAGACAGCGAGGCTAGAATTCGGCGGTCCTCGCCTACATAGGTATGGTGGACTGAGCGGCAGCGGCAACATGCACTAAACAACCTATAGAGACTCGATACAACTGGCGGCAAACAGAGAGGGGTAAGAAAGACCTATTCGGATACAACCTGAAGCTAACACCAAACAAACCCATCCTGGTATTTCCCCTCGAGACCAAACGAGCAAGTCAACCGAGGAACTCACACAGTTGGCAGTTTTATTTATTCAGTTATAGTTGCGGCACTTTACTAGTCAGGTTTAGGTAATCGTCCTGATAAAGTAAACAGTGGGCACTTTTGGTTAACCATTCCGTTATAGTGGCAGCACTTACTAAACAGATATGAATAGCATGAGATAACCCTTAAACCCAGCAGTTGTTGGTACTTTTATTCAGCCAATTCGTTGTAGTTGCAATACTTACTAGTCAGGTACAATGGTCGCAAGCGACAATTCAAACAAGCAATTGTGGGCAGTATTATTAGTCATTCCGTTATAGTGAAGCTGATTACTAGTCATTATAAAGTCAAATTTATAGCAATAAACTTTAGTTATGCTTGTCTATGATCGAGATACTGTGCTCCAAGTCGTCCATATCCGCGGACACGGCTTTCAGAAAGTTTTACCCCGGGTGCACCAATAGCAACACACGCTCGATCAACCTCGAAAACCAAATCAAAACCCAACGAGGCCTTCACGACAAAGCAATCACGGATTCAGAATTATTTGGGGCCACCCTTAAGTAGATCCCATAGCGAAGCCGGTGACTCGAGACGGCTCAAGGTTTGGGTATCTGGTGTGAACGAGTGGGAACCCGAAGTGTGGCTGGGCTTGTCGACACCGCGGAATCGTGTCCCGATCCTAACAAAGATCAGGTGCTATCGCACAATTTAAATACATAAGTAGCATGGCATAAGTACAGATCGTAAATAAAACCTCAAACTAGTTTGTGGCCCCAAGAAATAAGACCGAATCAAGCTCGGCTCGGGGGTCCCATATACCTCCGGATGTGGATAGCGCGATAAATCAAGGAACAGTATCAAGTACTAGGGTCTTCACGGGACACAAGTGGGCGTTCGAAACCAAATATTATCTATCACCCACCGATGCCTCGCTTATTTCAATTTTAGTTGTTAAACAGAATTTAAAGTGAGCGATAAGTAAAACTAGGATCATCTCCAACATCAACATGCAATACATCAACAAGCGTGGCATATGATGACACACATCGACTTGAGCAAGCAACTACGACGCCATAAGTCCAACTATCTACCAAACAACGGTAATAGGGTGTGTCCAAGGCAATATAGGGCTGCACGGTATATCACAGTCTGGAAACTAAAGCATCGCAACACGTATAGCAATAGATCAACAGAGGGAATAAAGACTATAAAAGCAAGATAGGTAGAAAGGGAGATGCTCTTTGAAAACATTGTCGAAGGGTTCAACCGAAGATCGGGGCGAAGCTCACATCAACTCAACGGCCTTATCCGCGAAGAACCAAAACACTAGAAGAAACACCGGATGCAGTATTTTATACAACGAAAGAAGATCGGCATGATGCATGTATGATGCATGGCATGGCAAGGTGCGATGCAATTAGGTCATATTAAGCGGAACCGGGGTCCCGACAATTATTTAGGTGGTTCATGTTATTTAGATACCCCGCATTTTAAATGTTGTTTAGCAAGACAACAGATGGAACCGGTTCGCTACTCATGTTTAAATGAGGCCAATATGAGACTAGATTTGCCCGCATATGGGCCCCATATTTAATTATTAGGTGAATCGGCATAAGGCCCCCAAACCAAATGATATGCATGCGAGAATGACAATTTAATATGCGACAAGTTTATTATCTTATAAAAATAGGGTTTCGGGAAGGGGTCCACACATTGAGGGGTCTCGACGGACTTGGGGTTCCGGGGTTCGGGGTCGGTCTCAGGGTTCCGGGTTCGACGGATCGTTCTCGGATTACTGGGGTAGATCTTGTTGCATCCGAAAGCAGGACTTGGGTCGGTGCCGGGGCGCATTGGATTCGTTCTGGTCGGTGCCGTTCTTGTCGTCATGCAGATCTTGTCGGGTCCCACGGGGTCGATCTTGCCGTTGCGAAGGTCTTGTCGGGCCCGTGCCATCGAGTCGGTGTTAGCGTCGAGCGTTCTTGGCAATCTTGGCGTTCTTCGAGTTCGCCTTGGCGTCAGAGAGGAAGAACTTGGCGTCCGGGTTCGGTCTTCGCATTCTCGTCCGGGTGGTCGAACTTGGATCTAAAGTCGAAGTTTCTCTCGAAGATCTTGGGGTTCCCTCTTGGTTTGCCGATGTCGACCTTGAGGTTCAATTGGGTTCGGTCTTTGGGATCAGGGTCTCGATGCCTTTAGATCCGGGGACTTGGCGTCCGCGGTCTTCGGATCGGTCTTGATGGCATGAGTGTAGATCTTGTGGTAAACTTGGAGCATCGCTGAGGCAAAAATTAGCGGATGTAGACGTATTCAAGCCACCACAACATCAACTCCACTAGGAGAAAAACGGCCGTGCGCGTGTGAGACAAAGGCTGCAGGGCAGCACCCTCCCGCGAGGACGTACACGCAGGCTGACGCGCTCGAGGCTTCAAGAGGCGGCCGACGAGACGCGCGGAAGGGGTGAGCAGGGCCGGCATGGAGGTCGGTGAGGGGTGAGGGCGACGGTGCTTGGACGGCGGCCATGGCGCAGGAGGGCAGCCGCGGGGAGGGTCGTCGGGTGGCCGGAACAGAGGACGGCGGCCGGGGCCATCGGAGGAGGCGCGGTTGAAGCGGCCGGCGAGCTCCTGGAAGGCGGGGGGGCGGAGCACTGAGGTTGGCGGACACGGCGGCGGAGGGGTTCCATGGAGGGAGGCGTGGCTGGGACGCGGGCAGTCGCGGAAGGAGGCGGAGGGCGACGAGCGGCTCGGGCGGCCTGGGTGGAGGTGGCTGGAGCGACGACGCCGGAAGGGGTCGGGTGGCTGGGCTCAGGTGGGGAGGCGGCGGGCTGGCGAGCTCATGAGGAGAAGAAGGCCGCAGGGCGCTCACGCTAGGGAGGCGGCCAGGGAGGAGCCTGGGGAGGTGGAGGAGCGGCGGTGGGGCGGAGAAGATGAACAGGGGCGGGGAGGAGCCGACGGGGAGCGGGGGAGAGAAGGGGAGGCGGGCGGGTGCAGGCTGCCGGAGAGCGGAGGAGCGACGTCTGGTGGGGCAAGGGGCTCGGTGGGAAGAAGAACAGGGGATGATTGGGGGTCGTGGTGGGCACGTGGGGACTGGTGGGCTGGGGTGTTCCACGGGTGGGCCAGTGAGGGAGGGAGGTTGGCTGCAGAGGGCTGGCGTGGAGTGGGGATTGGTGGGCCTGGTGGGGATGGGAAGAGAGAGAGGGGGCTGCTGAGGTGGCAGAGGTTGATAGGCCAGGGGAGGGGAGAGGATGAGGTGGCGTCTCGTGATAGGAGGGGGTGAGGTGGAGGGGGTGTGTGGGTAGGTGGTTTGGTAGATGTAGGATTTAGAGGGCTGGTTTGGGGTGGACCGATTTGAAAAAATGGGGGTGGTCGTTCGGGTCGATTCGGCCCGTTCGACTGCCCCCGCTAAAACAATTACATGCTTTATTTAATGTAATCGCACCGTTGCAAACCAATAATAGACAACAAAAATATTCCGGCGACCCGGGTTTGAGTTTGAAAACAAGACGGGGCGTTTTTAGAAAACAAATCGGGCTTTGCGAAAACAGTTTTAGACAAACAACATATGAGGATGATGATGCAATGCACAAATTCAACGCGATTTTCTAGTAGTGGTTTTGCGGGATGCCACACAGAACCCTGTCAATCTTGAGCTCCTCTGGAATCGTGCATTCCAGTTGCTCAAGGCGTTGAGTGTAGCCCGACATCTTTATGGCGTGCTCACTAACAGAACTCCCTTCCTCCATCTTGCAGTTAAAGAACTTCTCAGAGATCTCATATCTCTCAGAACGGGCTTGAGTCTGAAACATGGTTTTCAGCTCCTCGAGAATCTCAAAGGGTCCGGGATAGGTTTCAAAACGATTTTGAAGCTCCGGTTCCATAGCAAACAACATGGTGCTCTTAATCACACCATAATCATCTTTGCGCGACTGATAGACAGCTTTCTCATCAGCCGGCGCAGTTGCAGCAGGGGGGTCACCTAACGCTTTACCAAGGACATAGTCCTTTGTCCGCCAGACAGAATGATTCTTAGATTGCGGAACCAATTGGTGAAGTTAGACCCATTGTTTCTAAGCTTTTCCTTCTCGAAAAACGTTGAAGTTGAAGTTGGATTTGGCCATGTGATCTATTATTTGCAAGTACAATTTAGACTATGTTCATGATAAATAGTTCAACTTAATCAAATTACTAGATGAACTCCCACTAAATTCAACATCCCTCAAGTTGTTTAGTGAACATGATCCAAATTCACCACACCTAATCCGATCATCACGAGAAGAGATGTGGTTTCAATGGTGGACAACAAAGTGTCGATCATATCATTCATATGACTCATGCTTAACCTTTCGGTTCTTGTGTTCCGAGGCCATGTCTGTACATGCTAGGCTCGTCAAGCTAGACCCAAGTATTTCGCGTGTGCAAAACTGGCTTGCACCCGTTGTATGTGCGTGAGAGTCTATAGCACCCGATCATCACGTGATGCTTGGAAGCAGCGAACTTTCATAGCGGTGCATACTTGGGGAGAACACAGTTTTTATCTTGATCTTTAAGTGAGGAATCATCTTATAATGCTACCGTCGCGATCTAAGCATAATAAGATACATAAAGGATAAACATCACATGCATATAACTTTATGTGACATGGTATAGCCAATCTTCGCGCAATGATCTCCATCTTGTGCGTTTCGGCATGATCTCCATCACTCCACCATGATTGCCTTCACCACGAATAGCAACTACAACTATTGCTAACTACTTAGCGATAAAGTAAAGCTATTACATGGCGTATAAGAAGTTGACTCGTAGGTCATACACAATTATAAAGACAACCATATGGCTCTCGCCGTTGTGTACTCATCGACATGCAAGTCGTGAAACATTACAAAACATGATCATCGCATACAATATACACATCACATCTTGGGCCATACCATATCACGAAAACACTCCTGCAAAAACAAGTTAGACGCCTCTACTTTGTTGTTGCATGTTTTACGTGGCTTATGGGAGTAGATGCTAAGAACGATTCTTACTACGGAAAGCCACAACGGTGATATTATGGTTGCAAACTCGGTGTTAATCCCATGACAACTATAGTGAGAGAACGGCATCCACCAGCCGCATGTGGTACAAGCCACACGCCAAGTCGCGGAGCCGGTCTCATGACGACGTCGCGTAAGGTTGGCCTGTACCGCTTCAATCTCACTATCCGCGTCATAAGAAGAACACAAACAAGAGGCTTGCAGCAGAAAACATCAACGCCCGCAACAACCATGTTGCGTTCTACTCGTGAAACACATCTACGCATAGATCTAGCTCGATAGCTTGAAGGGTTTCGCGGCATAGTAAATCAAAATTTTCTACGAGCGAACAGAGGAAAGCCAAGATCTAATCTAGGAGATGCAAACAACGAGAGAGATTGGATTAGATCTTCATACCCTTGAAGATTCGCTGCAGCGAACGTTTGTCGGAACGTGGGTGATGTAGTCGCACGCTTCTCCTCCTCGCGATCCGATCCGATCTAGCACCACAAGTGGCGGTGCCTCCGTGAGATGCACACGCAACACCTCGACGTCTCCTCCTTCCTCGGACCAGCGAGTATGGTGGAGAGCTAGATTGGATCTACAACACGACAGCGTGGTGTATATGGTGGAGAATTTCTGCAGCAGGGCTTCGCCTACAAACAGTCGGGAGGGGGAGAGGAAGGTAGCAAGGCGGCTAGGGCTTGGAGGAAGGTGTGTAGTAGTAGGGGGAGGGGGAGCACCACCCCTCTATATAGAGGGGGCGCCAGCCCTGCCCCTCCTCCAAGCCTATCTCTAGTTTAAACAATTTAAACTCCCTTATCTAGAAATCCTATCTCTAGTTTAAACGATTTAAACTCTCCTTATCTAGAAATCCTATCTCTAGTTTAAACGAGTTTAAACTTATCTAGATCGGCTGGGCCCTATGGGGCCTTGTGCCCCGGCCCAATGCGCCAGGACACCCTCATAGGCCCATGCCCTCCCGAAGGTGGGGCCACGTTGGTCCCTTCCGGAAGGTTCTAGAAGCTTACAATACCGATTAACCAACAATTCCGAACTCCAAAACTGCATTGCCTTATATGAATCTTATTCTCCGGACCATTCCGGAACCTCTCGTGATATCCCGGATCCCATCCGAGACTCGAACAAAATTCATAAACCAATTATCCAATCTATCCTAGCCGAGATACGTTAAGTGTGTGACACTGCGGGTTCGAGAATATGCGAACATGATCTTCTATCAATAATCAACAGCGGGTCTGGCACCCATATTGACTCACACATTCATCGATGATCATATCGGATGAACCACGATGCCAGGATTCAATCAATCCCATATATATATTCCTCTGTCTCGCGATATTTTACTTGCACGAGATTCACCGCCGTGCATGTCATACCTAGTTCAATCTCGCTCACAAAGTACTTTACTCGTTCCGTAATCCGATATCACTTTGTGATTAACTCCTTAACCACATGCTTGCAAGCGGTGTTGATATCGATTACCGAGTGGGCCCGAAGTATATCTCTCCGACTTGGGAGGGACAAATTCCATCTCGATACATACAACCCAACAAATACTTTCCGATCACCTGAGAGACACCTTTATGATCACCCTCTCATAGGATGACGTTTGATGACCTCAAAGCTTTCTTCCTTTACCAAGGAGTTGCATTATCTCATGGTCTAAGGAATACAATATTTGACATAGGAAAAGCTTCGCAAAGATGAACACGATGAAACGATCTAATTGCTTCGCTTAGTTTGGGTCTGTCCATCATATCATTCTCCCAATGATATGATCTCATTATCAATTGACAACTCATGTCTATGGTTAGGAAACCTTAACCATCATTGATCAATGAGCTAGTCCATAGAGGCGTACTAGGGACACGGTGTTGTTTACAAACCACACAAGTATTAAAGTTTCCGCCTAATACAATTCTAGCATGGAACATAAACTTTATCATGAACAAGAATTATAATAATAACATCTTTATTATTGCCTCTAGGGCATAATTCCAACAGAGATTTCTACTCTACTTGCTAATTACTCCTTCAATGGTAAGGCTTTAAAGAAACTTGGTGATTCGGCAAGGAAGATGAGTGCATATTGCCTGACAAAGAGGACTTCGTTGGAAACCCCAAGAGCAAGGTGTGATGAGCAAAATAGTAAGTCTTCCCTCAGTAGAGACCGAGGTTATCGAACCAGAAGGAGGAAGGAAACGTCACACAGGTGTTGCAAGCAACGCGAAGACCTGCACAACACAAACTCAAGACTTTGCCCCAACGAATCAGTGAGGTTGTCAAGCTCACCGGTTTGCTGTAACAAAGGATTAAACGTATGGTGTGGAAGGTAATAATTTGCAGCAAGTAAACAAGTAACAATGGAAGATGTATCAATGGTAAATATTGGACCGGGGTCCATAGTTCACTAGAGGTGCTCTCCTTAGATAAACAACATGACATGAAGGGTAAAGAAATTACAGCAGGGCAATTGACAGGAACTGAGCAAGGCATAACAATGCAATTACTAGTCAGAAAGATCCTTTGAGATTCGATTGGGCAATACAACAAGATACATAGACCGCCATCCAACTGCATCTATTACTAGAAGTCCACCTTCAGGTTATCATCCGAACCCCCTCCAGTATTAAGTTGCAAGCAACAGACAACTACTTTAAGAAAAGTGTGTAAGGTAAACAGTCCACATGTTCCATGAACAAGAGACCGTTGTTTTCTCCCTAGTGTCAACAACACATCTACAACCGAAGAGATTTCTGTCACTTCCCTTGGAAACTAGAGGCATGAACCCACTATCGAGCATAAATACCCCCTCTTGGAGTCACTAGCAACTACTCGGCCAAGATAGCTACTAACAACGGAGAGCGTGCAACATCACAAACAACACAGACATGATAAAATCATAAAGACAAAACCATTAATCAAACCAACATAATAATCTCAATATCCATCGAATCCCCGCAAACACAACATGCATGATTACAAATAGATTAGATCTTGATCATGAACGGAGCTCACAAGATCTATACATGAAAGCACAAAGGAGGAGATACAACCATCTAGCTACTACATGGACCCATAGTCCAAGGTGGAACTACTCACGCATCATACCGGAGAGAAGGCCTCCAGGATGATCTCCCCTCCGGCAGGGTGCCAGGAAGAACTTCAGATCCTCCCGATCTAGGGACGATGGTGGTGGCGGCTACAAATGGTTTAGTGTAGATTTGATCGTGTGCTTAGGGTTTCTGCATCGGGGGCTTCTTATACGCGAAGGGGGAGGCCGAGGAGGCGGCCAGAGGGGCCTCACCCCTCCTAGGCGCGGGCCCACCCCTGGCCGCGCCTAGGGGGGGTCTGGCTGCCCTGGCACGCCTCTCCGTCTCCCCTCTAGACTTCTTGTTCTCCACGGAATGTTATTGACTTTGACGTTTGTCTCGTCCAATTCCGAGAATATTTCCTTACTAGCTTTTCTGAAACCAAAAACAACAGAAAACAAGCAACTGGCACTGTGGCAGCTTGTTAATAGGTTAGTACCAGAAAACATGTAAAAATCACCTCAAAGTGTAGACAAAGCAAAGCAAAGTAGATACTAAACAAGCATGGAACATCAAAAATTATAGATACGTTTCCGACGTATCAAGCATACCCAAGCTTAACTCCTGCTCGTCCTTGAGTAGGTAAGTGATAAAAGAATAATTTTTTAGGTGACATGCACCCTCACAATAAAGATCCAACCATTTGCAAGCGTTGAAAGCTGGGATCAAAGAACTCTAAACATGTGCATGAAAGATGTAGTTCTAACAATAGGACATAGTAACTATGAATGCAACATGAAAGGCTACAAACAAAGATCATGAATAAGATGCATTGAAAAACATTTGTTTGTTGCACATATAGAAAACATAGCATAGTGGTAATCAGCTTGTCCCTCATAGAGTAGCAATATAGATGCATAGGACACCTTAAAAGTTCACAAGGGTGACTAGAAACAAATAGCACAAGAACAAGTAATATCACAATATGCATCAATCGATAAGCTTTGGAACATTGCACACATAATGACAACTATGCTCTCTTAATGGTGCCTAAAGGTAGAAGGTGGAGACTCAAGTAATGGTGGAAGAAAAGCCTTTTTGTAAAGGAAGCAGGGATTTCAAGTTTCAAAAAGAGCTTCCAAAAATTATGGTACTTGTTAGATTTTAGCCGTCATTGCCCCTGTCATAAGCATCTTGAAGTGATTAAGGTTAAAGTGAACAAAGATGGAGTATGTGCTTGACGAAGTATAAGTTGGCAATCTCAAGTCCCTTGAATACGAGGGCCACACCTCATACTACTCAACTTCAGTCACACGTAATTTCTTGTCATTGTAAGTATTTTCATATCATAGAGAACCGCCAACGGGGTACCCCTTGCACATGGTACATGAGCTTTCCCATAACCAAAATGACAAGGCAAGCGGACAATGAGCATCTCAGCGATCTTTTTATTTACTATATGCATAGCTTTTTATTGAGGATGCTTCATAGATAGCTCACTATGGTGATGCCGCAAGTTTCCACCATGATTAGGCATGGCTTAGGCTAGCGGCCCAGGCGTTTCTCTAACACAAAATACTTACTCCATGGACTTACAAGTTTCCTCTTTATTTCACACCGATGACATCCATAGACAAAGGAGTATGATATCAACTGAGTACAAAGTACAAGTGCAATGTTGAAAACGTTCCTCGTGACAACACGGTTCTGCTAATTCCAACGTATAAGTGCAAGCATATACAACATAGACGTCACAATGGTTCAAGTTTATTAGGGGCAAGGAATATAAAGTGTGCCATCAAGTTTGTGAGGGCTTTAATCACTAAGTTTTTACATAACAAAATAGTTTTTAATTGGAAGATAGCTGAAAACAAGAATATACTTGGAATGGTGTAACACACCATGCATAGGAGTTTATAGTGGACACTTTGGAAAAACTTGGTTTCTTGGGAGTTGGAAGCATGAGTAGAGCTTACTCATACAAGTGGAGGCTAGCAAAAGACTGGGAGCAACCAACTAAGAGAGCATAATGGCCATAATCATGCAGAGCATCAAAGCATTACTAATCAAAGCATAGAGTGGTACTACAAGCCAAGGACTAAATGATCATAGAGGCTATGGTGTGAGCATGTGTCAAGTCAACCCAAACAAAGCATTAAAGGGGAATACCAAAATACTATGCTTTTGCATGCTAAAACAACACATAATTTCTTCAATGCACACTAAGCAATCCCAATTGTTTGTAACAAGACATGCTACAACAATAATCACTAAGCATAAGGTCAAAACAACACCTAGCATGTTATGCTAAAGTCTAAGTCATAGTCAATGCAAGCTCCTCTTGCACTTCAAGCAAGAACTTCCTACTCCTTTCCAACACCAAGCAACTTATTTGCAAAACAACACAGCGAGAACAAGGGTCAAAACTACTTTATTCATTCAAACTAAACAACCTAAGAAAAGCAAACGAAAACTAAGACGCTCCAAGAATAACACAACTGTGCATGAAACAATAAAAACGAAGTGTCTAGACAGACTTGAGCTTTTTATTGATGAAGAAGGGGATGCCTTGGGCATACCCAAGCTTTGACGCTTGTACCTCTTGGATATTTCTTGGGGTGACACCATAGTGGCATCCCCAAGCTTGAGCTTTTGTCCATTCCTTATCTCATTGCATCATTCTCTCTCTACACCTGAAATTTTTCCTTCATACAAAACTTCAAACAATCTTCATTAGCAACATTAGTTTATTCAAAAGATATTAGACCTCTGGCAAAGCTTTGGAACAGCAAGGATTTTCACTAAAAATGCAAGCTACTGACAATCTTAAGCGAACTCACAATATTAGACACGTCCATTGTTGCGACAGAGTGGCTTCTTCAGCTCTTGATACACTTTCCTGTGGTTGAAAAACCGATACTCGCTATCCCGATAAATTATGATTATCAAGGTAAACAATTTCAAGGATAATATGTAGTCATCAATTTATGAGAAGAATAAAATATTTACAAAAATGATAAACTCTGTGTTGAATTATATCCAAACATCTATAAAGTTTGGTTGCCCCTTCAAAAAAGGTTTATCACGAACTATGATAGACAATGCATCGAAAGAGATAGTTATGATGTGACCTACAATATGAGTTTTCCATAGTGTTAACTCATTTTATGTGATTGGATATCCCTTAAAGTAGAATAGGTGACAAGTTGTCGATCAACTAATAGGAAAATATCTTTACTTTATTAATACCATTATGCGAAGATGCAATACTCACCTAATCTATTTAAGTTAATGTGTTTATTAGTGGCTTATTCAAGTAGACATATTTTCCTACAAAGCATCTTCTAAAAACACACCTATATGTGTCTGACTATTAAGCATCGTAGCCACATGAGATTTTGGTGCTCTCTAATAAAATTATTAAAGGTCTTGGAGTATGATGTATAAGCTCCATCCATGGGTAATCCATGCGCTTCTTGTGATTCTGTATGGGAGATATGTATCCATATTTTCGAGAGCGCTCACGTGCTACTATAATTTCCCCCGACACTGCAACAAAGGACTACTTCCCAACAATAAATGCTCCCCGGATGACAACATCTTAGACTACATGGATGATCCTAACAACACCACCAACATGATTATTTTTTCCTTCCTCTGCATAGTGTGTTTCAATTTCATATGTTTAAAGTCATGCTAGAGTTTAGAGTTCTAGCAATCAGGTTGGATATGTTATGTTTATCTTCTCTTCTAGTTCACATAACTAGTTTAATGTCTATTTTATGGTCATGATTTATGTATTATTTTCATGGATTAAATCTTGTGGAAAATTTGTTCATATTTTCAATGTAGCTCCACCTTTGCATGTTAGGTTATCATTTATGCGCTTAGAGGAGAACACTATATCATGATGAACCGAGGAGGGAAGGGAGGATCGATAGTTGAGGACCAGACAATAATGGCGAGGGATGGGTCTTTTTGATGCGATGACTTTGCTTCACATGTCGTTGTTCGAACATGGTTTGTACGATTATGTTCCCGTCCATACCGAACATGATCTTATGTGATCCTGGTGGTTGGTGACTTGCAGTAGCAGCCTCCACAAGTGGAGGGAGGGGGTGACATCACTAGAGGACGCCATTGTGTCTGGTTCTTCTCAAGTACCAAGTCATGATTTTCAGGGTGAAAACCCAACTCCAAGCCTTTTATTGGTTGTACCTGGCAATGGCCTTGTTGAAGATAATGTTTTGAAAAAAGGTCTTTCTTTAGGGTGAAAACATAAGGTCTTTGATTGGGCGGCCATAATGCTTGTGCATTGTTTCCTTCTTAGAGGCATGGATTTTGGAGAACCTCTTTTGTAGGCTGGGTGGTGTCTTTGGTGGTGGTTAGAGTGTTGTTGTTCGGGAGATTCATCACCGTGGCGGGGTGGGGTCTCTTTTATCCTTCTTAATTTTGTTTGTGTGCATCCTGGGTGTCTTTGGACATCTTGTTGGGGCAGAAGTTGCGTCCAATTGGTATCTCGTAATATTACTATTTTCTTTTTATCAAATTTTTTTGTTAGCTCATTGGGAAAATAATCATTAACTAGTGGTATATTTTTCATGAATATTGCAGATATACTAATTTTGGCTCCACCCACTAGGAACAAATAAACTGGTTATAGAAAAAAATAGTATGGACTTCTTTTAACCTGGAATTATCCAATCTTCCTCGAGAAAATTTAAGCGTATTAAGTGTGATACTGAATTTATCCTAAGTTAATATTCTGGGTTTGTTCGTATCTAAACATTATTTTCTATTTTTAATTTTATTCTCAACTTCCATGATATAAATACCACTCGAAGTGCGATTTTCATATGCAATTTCTTTCTCCTCATTGGGTTTGGCATGTTTTTTTTTGGATTTCCATTGTATGTACCAAAACTTACTACCTATGATCCAAATTAGTTGTCACATGTTCATTAAATTTAGACAAATTTTAGACAACACTTTGCCTAAATCTTTGACAAGTATTTTGGACCAGAGGGAGTACTAGTTTCACATATTTACTTTCCAATATCACACTTTTAGAAGATTCTAAATAACCATCGGTGATGTATATTCGTATGATGGTTGTTTTATTTTAATTACTTCACATGGAAACTACTTTTCTTAGCCTTTGGATTAACATCGAAGTTTTCTTATCTCACCTCACTTCACACATAAAGTAATGACTAAACACTGCACCAACCTGATAACCTTCTTAAAACTCTGAAGAATGAAAATTAAGCTATCAAATGTGCAATTTGAGGTTATTGAGATTTACTAAAATTTCTCCTAAAAGGATATTTACTAAAATTATAGGAAACTGAAAATTAGCAAAAGTGGCAGTCATTTCTTTTGAGAGAGGCTTGGGTTTACACATTACAGTACATGTTACGCCCCTGGGTATGCTTGGAGGCGCAAGCTTTGGTTGGTTGACGTAATGTTGACTTGATGAGACAATGAACCAATATCTCTCTACATTTACGGTTAATAAAAAAAAAATTGAATCTGTCCTCAAAAGAACCTAGAGTAATTTTTTTCTCCAATGTGTGTATACCCTCCTAGCTTTGATCTGTTTACACACAAGAATTCTAACCAATTTCACCCTGTAATTAATCCGGTCACAATTACCTAGTTCACTCACATACTAATCATGGGGTGGAAGTGATTCAACCACGCCCCACTTGTTGCTACTCTCCCCATCCTTGTTGCCTCCGATCACCTGCCCGTCCTTCCCCGTTAAGTTGCTGATCGCGGCAGCAACGGCCGCGGATAACCTGTTTTGGTCCGACGCCATGGTGCCGGCATTGTTGGGAAACGCCGCCGGCCTGACGTCGTCGACGCCTCCGGTGCTCCAGAACGGCCTCTTGCCCCCTCCTAAGCCTGCCGCACTACCGCCGAGCGAAGGGTTCGGAGGCCACGGGTACTTGAGGTGCGGCGCTGTCTGGGCGGCCAGTGCAGAGGACTGCCCGAACAGGTTGAGGTGTTGTGCGCCGCCGCCTGACATGGCGGCCGATGAGTTGTAATGGGGGTGGGAGGTAGAGTTGTGCTGCATGTAGGGGCTGAGGTAGGGGGAGGAGGAGGACGGCGGAGGTCCAGCGGAGACAGCTGCGTCGGAGCTGGTGCTGGAGAGCAGCATGAAGGTGGCGGCGGAGGCGGAGGTGGCCGTGGACGCCATGGCGGTGGCGCCGACGGGGAGCGGGTGGTTGTGCGTGCCCTCGTACGTCGTGATCAGGATCGTCATGTCCTCCTGGCATCTCTGCACCTGCACCCACATAACAAATCGATCAGATCCATGCATAGATACACATACGATTCACCATATGAAGCAATCTGAAGCAACCGTACCGGTGGTCAAGCTCACAATCTGAAGCAACCGTACCGGTGGTCCGGTGCAACTGTAACGAGTAGGTTTGAATTGCTCACCTGCTTGCGCACCGGGCACGCCGGCGCGACGGTGCACCGGTAGTAAGCTCTCGGGCACGGGTTCCCCTTGGCGACCTTCTGCCCATACTTGCGCCATTGGCACCCATCGTTCATCTGCAACCGTCAACCAAATCGATCGTTAATCGAGAATGATGAAAGAACGGTGTAGCGCGTGGTGATCGAGAATGATGCGGCGTGCGCATCGATCTTACGGTGGGGCCTGGGCACCGGACGCGCACGGAAACCCTAGTCTTGCGGTTGGCCGGGTTGACGCCGCCGCCCTGGCTACCGATCCCGGCCGCGCCGAGGTCTTCGGCGACTGGCGGTACATGCATCTTGCTGCTCTCCAGCAGCGCGTAGCCTCTTTCGCCGCCGTCGCGGACGATGTCCAGCGCCGCGCCGCCGTCCTGTCTTGCTTCCTCCTCGTACGACGACGCGCCGAGGGTGAGGGACAGCCCTAGACCCTCCCCACCGTCGTCCGTTTCGTCGCTTCCCACTGAAGCAGGTCGCCGCGGCGCCGCCAGCTCCGCCTTGCTCTTCGCCTCCGTGAACAAGGCACCGGCCGCGGGCGCCGTGCCGCCGAGGGTGAGGAACACCTCGGGTTCCTGTACAAGCAGGCAAATCAAATCAATTCGATCGTATCAAGAATCAAGATGGGAGTAATTATGGCGTGTCACGTGGAGGAATAATTAACGGCATGCACGAGACTAGCTCAAGCGCGCGCTAGCTAGAACATGCGTAGACTAATTGGGTAATGGCCTATAGCTAGCCAGCTAGCTAATGAATCGAAGCTTAATTTGTTGCGATGTTATTAACATGACTAGTACTATAGTTATAGTTATAGTTACCTTAGGCTCATCTGCCGGCTGCTTCTGGTAGGCTGCCAGCTTGGTCTGCAGGTCGTGGTACTCGCGCACCGTCCGGTCGACGACTCGCCGGAGCATCTTGTTCTCCTCCTTCATCTTCTCCATCTCCTCCTGCATCGTGCTCAGCTGAAGACAAGAAACAAAAAATCTACATCGATCCAGGCTACTTGTTGCACCACATCAATGTCTAGCTAGCTAGCTACTGAGTTTATGCATATATACCTCGTCACGCGCCATGGCCGCATGGTTCTCGGCGGCGCCGTCGCCTTCGCCAGGGGCCGCCTCTACCATGTGCTTGTCTTCTGCACGAGTTCCCACCCCATCGTCGCTCTCTTCGTCGCCGTCGCCGTCGCCGTCGTGGTCAGCAGCCGATTGCTTGTCCTCCTCCAACTCTCCTCCTTGTGGAGTACCATACTTGATCTCCTCCTTGGAGCCGTCTCCTCCCCGGTCCACAACCACTCCAGCCACCTCCTTGGCTGATGCCTCTCCGTTCTTGACTTGTCCCTCCTTCTTCCCTGCTGCCGGCGTCCCCTCTTCCTCCCGGCCATGGCTCCCGTCGCCGCCGCCGCTGACGTCGTCCCTCATCTCGAGATCTATCGCCTCCCTCTTCCTCTTGGAAGATGACATGATCGGCCCTTGACCGGTTTCTTGTGTGTACCTTTGTCTTTCTTTCTTTCTTTCTTTCTCCTAGACTCCTACAGCTAAAAGGACGAACGGTCTTTAAATCCTAATGCCGCTTCTCCCGAGGCATCCAAGTCAATGTCTGGATGTCTAGAGCGTATTAAAGGGGTTAATGAGGGAGGGGGAGACTCCCTTCTTAATCCTGTTATCACATGTCTCTATAATTTTCAATTTAACTAAATTGACTCAAGGTACATGTATATATGCCTGGCACTGCGTATCAGGCACACTTGTCAGTGACACATCATGGAATACGGGTCAAGCTAATAAGGGTACGTGTGTATGATCGATGAATTAATGGCCAAGGATTAATTTGGAGGTTGTGTGCAGTGCAGTGGTGAAGGGTGTTGTGATCCAAATGATAAGGTTACCAAGGTCAAGTTGGGGCTGGATCATGTGATGCGTGGAGCGCTTCTGGCGCCAGGGATTAGTATTGTATGGAGCCCAGGTCAACTCTTTGGAATTTCTTTTCAAGTCTGCTATCATCACCCACCGTAATCGCCCCATCACCAAAATGGCAAAATACATTAGTGGAGAGTCAATTTCACTTCGTACATACTAAATGTCAACTTTCTAGCTACTATACCACTATATGCAAAACGCAGCCGGACCTATATCATAACTGGCCGGCCATTGATCTAACTTAATTACCAAACAGTATAGTAATAAGTTATTGTATTACAGTGTGGATTAAAATTTCAACGAAATTTCCGCAAAATTTCCAAAGTTTTGCTGGTTACAGAAATATATTTGTTTTCAAAATTTTCAGACTATACTCAGACCAATTTGACGACATTTGATTGAGAAAAACCGGGAATAATTTCTCAAAATCCGAAACATCGGGGGGACCTTTGGTGGGTCTCAAAATTTTCTATTTCTGATTTTGTTTTCATTGGGTGTATCCTTGTATTCTTCTAGTATTTCTAATGTATAAAAATTCTAAAATAAATTATATAAGAATTATAACACTAAAGTTACATTGCCATGTAAATAGTTATGGTGACATATATGTCGTGTTGTTTGGGAGAAACAAAAATAGAAAGAATTTTATGAAACTATATTCATATGAATTTGTTATCTCTTATTCATATCTACTACCATCGTTTTTTCCTCCCATTCCTTTGTGTGTAACATTGTACAACATAATAGTACGATGATACCTTTTTGTATATTGTAATGTCCCAAAATCGTGCCGAAAGTTAATTGGTGTACTTGCACCTGATCTCATTACAACTTGTCCGACTTAAAATATGTACCTGCTAATTAATATAGTAAATTCCGATGAAAACGATAGTTCTAATAATGAACTCATCGTATAAAAATGAACAATAGAAACATGCAATGTTGCTTTGGTGAAATATGTTACAAGTCTGAACTTTTTGAGACAAGACATTCCTATGAACATTTGGGTTGCTCTCAGGGGCAAGCGACGACTCTTGACTAGGACACACATATTAGTAATTCCAGTCTTTTTTTGTGGATTAATGCACTAATTTTTTCCATGTTAATTACAGTGGACCCAAAGTACTTATATCTAGTTCAGCGGTTTATATAGGAGCAATAGCTTACTTTTTGTTTGATTTTGTCCATATATATGTAGTACCATGATTGTAGCCATAGCAGAAAATCCAATGTGATAAAACTAAGGCATGCTGATTTTTCTAAGCCATTGTAATTCACACAACACCTGCATATACAATTGCTTGGATATATCAACTTGGACCTCTGCAATGTCTCATGGCACATGTCATCGTGCATCCTGGAAAGGCCATAGTCGTCTGAGTGTGCCCAATTGCATCTAGTTTCCCCTTCTAACCCACTGCCAAGTTGAACGCCTCCCCAAATTAATGGGAACTAACAAGGCGGTATGCCACAATGAGAGTGAATTCTATGAAACTATATTCATATAAATTTGCTATCTCTTATTCATATGTGCTACCATCGTTTTTTCCTCCCATTCATTTTTGTATAGCATTGCACAACATTATAGTACCATGATACCTTTTTTCTATATTTTCCACTGCAATTGTATTGTTCCAAAATCATACCTAAAGTTATGGGTGTACTTGAACCTGATCTTATTACAACTTGTCCAACTTAAAATATGTACCTGCTAATTAACATAGTAAATTCTGATGAAAATGATATCTCTAATAATGAACTCATCGTATAAAAATAAACAACAGCAACATACAATGTTTGTTTGGTGAAATATGTCACATGTTTGAACCTTTTGAGATAGGATAGGCCTATGAATATTTGGGTTGCTTTCAGAGGCAAGCGAAGACTCTTATAATGACTACTATACACATATTAGTATTTCAAGTCTTTTGTGTGAAGTAATGCACTAATGTTTCCATGTTAATTAAAGAGGCCCCAAAGTACTTATATCCGGTTAAGAGGTTTATATAGAAGCAATAGCTTACTTGTTTTTTGAGTTTGTGCATATATATGTAGTACGTGGATGTAGCCTTAGCAAAAAAAAACTAATGTGATAAAACTAAGGCATGACGATTTGTTTTCTAAGCCATTGTGATTCACACAACACCGGAATATACAATTGCTTGGATATCTCAACTTGGACCTCTGCAATGGCTCATGGCACATGTCATCCTGCATCCTGGAAAGGCCATAGTCGTCTGAGTGTGTCCAGTTGCATCTAGCTTCCCCTTCTAACCCACTGCCAAGTTGGACGCCTTCCCAAATTAATGGAAACTAACAAGGCGGCATATGCCACAACACGCAAATAAAATCACGAGTCAACTTGCTTGGGCCCACACAGAATTTCACTAACCATGCCCCATGTTGTTATATCATCAACTATGCTCACTTGCCCAATAACTTACACCTTTGATCTTGATCTGGAATAAGAAATATGCTTCCTCATGATGATTGAGGTCAACTGGTTGTTGGAACCAAAAAACTGGCCTATGATGCGCCCTGTTGACGTTGGACTTGGAATAGATCTCAAGATTCTTGTGCATTATTAACGCCAGCAACAAACTACTCTGTGATTAAGTATATTGTGTTACATTAATTACGTTTATCTCGCAGATAATTAATTTGGACGGAAGCTAAATTAGTTTGCTTACGGCATCATCGAGTGCTGACTTGTGCCGTGGTGTATAAGTAACATTTTTTGTTGGAAATTAGCAGCTAGCACCATAGTCCATGAGAGGATCGGAAGAGTTGGAGGAACTTGATCAACATTTCCACAGACTGTGCATAAATATGTAGTATCAGACTGGACTTGATCAACATTTCTACATCAAGATATGCACGTGTACTACTCTCCCCGTTTCAAAATATAAGATGTTTTAGGTTTGTTAAGAGAATGTATCTAGATTTGTTTTAATGTTGTGTAGATTCACTCCAAACATAAGTAAACTTATATACTAAAAATAGTCTAGATACATTTACTTCATAAACCTAAAACATCTTACATTTTAAAACGGAGAAAGTAGTATATAGATAGAGTCGTGAGGCGTAAAAAAATTCTCGATGTTTTAAGTGACGACCTAGCTCGCTCTACCTGAGCCGGCCAACGTCAGTTATTTCGGCGAGCACGGCCGGCGGCACCGACGACCGGTGCCCTCATTGGACCAGCTGTGCGTGCTGGCTAGTTATTACACACGCGTCGTTTCACGTGGTCTGCATGGCGATTATCTATCGAGAACTTTTACGGTATCGAATTCTTGATCACAGAATTCTTCGATCTTCCTTTCTATCAATGAATCGAACAGGAAGCATCGGTGTATATGTTTCCCTGGCCGGCTTAAATACGTACGGTGTGTCTTAGTAATCTAAATTGTTCCGCATGTCAAATCCGTTAGCATACCGAATGTGTGTGCCACAAAATACTGCTTGCTCAGTCCAAAAGAGACCTCACGGATTTATCTAGATTCATGTATATAGCTTATATAATAATATACTAAAAGATATTAACATACTTGCGAATCTAAACAAATACTACGTGACATCTTTTTTTGGCAGAGGGAGTACCCGTGGTTTTGACCGCGAAACAGCGAGCATAAGAGCATCTCTACTAGTTGGACGTACCAGGCTGAAAACTGGACCGATTTTAGGCCGGACAAATCGCGTTTTTGGCCTGGGTACGACCAGTCGCCCAGTCGCCCAGTCGCGTACCCAGGCCGCGTTCCCAAGTTCGGCTAAATTCACTCAAACTTGGTGAAATATTGGCGAATATAGGCGGAATTTCATTAAAGCATGTGAGGGGTACATAGTACATCGGTTTTATAACTAGGAAATGATACCGCCGTGGTCGACGCAGGACGCCGCAAATACAGGCCGAGGCGGGGGTTGTTGCCGGCCTCGATGTGCGCCATGACTCCGGCGAGAGTCCGCCCAGGAACGCTCCACCAGCGGCGGCGGTAAGCCGCATTGTTACGCGGCGGCGGCGAGCCCGGCGGTCCGTCGTGTCGGGCGAGTTCCTCGAGGCGCTTGCCGGCGAAAAACTGCCTCCAGAAGACCAGGTTGTCCTGATCCTCGGCGAGTGCCAGGCCTTGCATGGCGGCGATAGCGGCCTGGATCTCTTCGGCGAGTTCTGGGTCTTCCATGGCGGCGATAGCCGCCTGGATCTCTCCAGCGAGGTCCTGCCCGTCCGGCACCGGCGGAACGGGGATCCCGCCGGTGCTGAGTTTCCAGCCCAGGGGATACGCGTGTCCGGCGGGGCCGTATAGCGTGCCTCGTGGAGCAGTCGGGCTTCCCACGGCGACAGCGTGCGTCAGCCGGCCATGGCTTCTCGGCGGAGTTGAGGAAGAAAGGTGCAGCGTCCGAAGTTCGCCGGAGTTGTGGTGGTGTGAGGGGCTGTGAAGAGAGACGGCGAGATGTACGTCTTTTATAGGCCGGAAGAATGGCGGGAGGGGTGTAGCGGCAAGGGCGGGAAAAGTGGAAATGGCGGGAGGGGGTGTAGCGGCGAGGGCGGAAAAAGTGGAAACGACAGGAGCCGAATCAGTGACCGCCGGTCCGTCGCGGTAGCTGAGGCGGCGACGGTGGCTCCGTAAATCGGCGACGCGTGGCCGACGCGACATGCAGTTATTGCCCGGCGGTCGCCGCGTGGTTTCGAGGATGAGGACGACTCGGCTTCCGTCACTGACTCGGCGGGTCCAAACGCCGCTTTGATTTTTTTCGCCGATTTCGCTGAGTCCGGCGTACCCGAAAACCTGGGTTCAGCCTAGGTAGCCCGGACCAAAAATGGTCTAAATCCGGCCGAAAACAGGTGCTTGGGTACGCGACTGGGCCAGTTTTCGACGTCCGAACCGAAATTCGGCGTCCGGATCGGCCTGCTAGATAGGCTGAGTGGAGACGCTCTAAGCATACACGTTCAGAGATGGAATATTTTCGTCGACAAGTTTGATCGATCGATTGACCGTACGTCCCGTGAAAGCTTGACAGATATTTTTCACCATTTGGCCCAACCAAGGCCGGAATGCTTGACCTGAACCTGATGATAGAGAGCTTTTTCTCTCCGTGCCTCTGTGGAGTCAAGGATCGATCTATCGGTCAGTATCACATCCCTGGTGTTAAGTTTGTGTTCAGCTCTTGCGGCTAAACACGTACTCCCTCCGTTTCAAAATATAAGATGTTTTAGGTTTGTAAAGAAAATGAATCTAAACTTCTTTCGGTGTATAGATTCATCCCAAAGTTGAGTGAACCTACATACTAAAACAAGTCCAAATTCATTTTCTTTACAAACCTAAAACATCTTATATTTTGAAACGGAGGGAGTACGTACGGAAGGACCCTAAAAGCTCACGAGGCAAGGCATGTGAACGAAACACCGTTCAACCTGAACAGTGTTCCTGGTTACCTACGCACTCCACGTACGGCAAGGAAAAACCGTGCCATATGACCTTTTGTCTTCATTTAACTTCGCTATTCTGTCTGCAGCCGTCACCTCTAACACACCAAGATATATACTAGCAACACCAAGACAAGCTAGAGATATTTCTTTTCGTAGAAGCAAGTAGATAACAAATTAACATTTGGGTATTTTTGCGCCCCAACAAGGAAGCACGAAATAGAGTTTCCTTCGCGAGACAGAGTGCCCGATCCCCAACCTCGCTCCAATCGAGGTTACTAGGGTTGCGGCGAAATCCTATCTAACCGCTTTCCATCTCATGACACGTCTCCCTACCCACCGCGATGGAAGGTTGTCCAGGAAGCCCGTATGGCTATCAAGGAGGTGGGGCCGATGCCCTTGCCGCTTGATAGCCATACGGGCTTCCTGGACAATGGCCTATGAGGGTGAGGCGACACGAGCTCTTTGAGGAGATGCGTGTCTAGGTATTGCTACTGTTCCTCGGTTATGCAGCGACGAGATGGTGGTTGTGGTGTGTGGTACACTCTAGACGTCCGATCGAAGTCCATTCTAGTGCTTCCACTCCAACGTTATACACTCCCGTAGAATTCGCTCATGTGCGGCCTCTTGATCCCAAATCTAGCGAAGATATGAGTGTTGGTGGTGGGGCTCAGCTTCGGAAGAGATCAATTCTAGTTTTTGCCGTCCACAATGTTGGTGACGCTAGTGGGTGCAGTCTCCCTCCTTGGAGGTGCCTTCGACTTCGAGGTACCTACTCCTCCCTCTCACCTCTCATTTGCCGGCAAAAACACGAGTCTTGTTTGGATTGGGTGATGGAACTTAGTGTGTGGTCACCTCCTTGGAGGTATCGTCTTGGGTGAGGTGGGGTTGTAAATTGACTAACGGGGCGATTGCATCGGCATGGCTCTAATTGACGCCTTAGCATTTATCTATTTTGGAAGATATCAATCCTAACCATGCCATCTTCTGGTTGCTCGTCGCTCCATCTATGTGTGCCTATTCGCCGATAGGTCCGTTCCTCGATCCTAGACGGGAGGATATAGGGTGCCTCTCTCCTAGGTGTAGCAACATGGCGGGAATGGCATGTCCACATGCCAACTTATGTTGGCCTTGTTCTCCTCTTCGAGTGTTGGTTTTGACCGTTCATGTCCATCTTCTTCTTCTTCAATAACCTTGCCTTCTAGAACTTTCTTCGTGGATGGATCTGTGAGTTTCATTTTTACTTTTCGTGCAGTGAACTTTATAGGGAGAAGCGGTTATCTTGAGAGTCCCCCATGTGATACATCCAAATATATCCACTTTTCCAAGGACTTTGCTAGATGGATTGCTCCGGAATCTTCTCGGAATGGGATAAGACTGCTAAATCTAACATTGTTTTTAGCAAAAGTCTTTTTTCAGTCTTTTTCGCAGGAAATAAAATTGGAGAAAAATACCATACCATGTTTTTTGTCAAAATAAGGACTACTGGGCTTGGAAGCTCACGAGATGGTCCACAAGGCCGGCCGTTCGTCCCTCGAGCGCCGCCTCGTCCCCTCTTTTGGTGTACTCTCTTATATTCCCCGAAAAGCTATCCTGCCAGGGGTGGAGCGTTTCGCAAAACAGTGTTGTCGCCTTCACAATATTCATTTTCACGGTCAGGTGATCCCGATCTCCACGCCAGAGAGGGGGATTTCGATGCCGTCTTCATCACCAACGTCATATCCATCAACCATGTTAGGCATGTGAGATGGATGGGGATTGGATGAGATTGATCATGTAATCATGCATATATGTTAGAGATTTTAAGGGTTTATCTTCATGATGTTCTTGTATGAGTGCTAATGCACTTTTGCTATGTTTACTGCTTGTAACTAGGGCCCATGTGATGCCCAAGTGACATGATTTCAGTACTGGACTTTTATTGCGCCATCATATATATGAGTTTGGTATGGTATTTATCTGCAAAGTGTATTACTAGTTGTTATGTTGATCCTGCGAACTTTAAAGTGTTGATTAAGGAAAATAAGGGGGATATGTGATAGTTTGAGGATTATGTGTGTTCATGGATTATTAATCCATTATCCGGGATATTCGAAAGAGTAGACCTTAATTACCTGTAGTTCCAAGTTGGCCTCAGTGAAATGGACATGTAGGATAATATATGTTGTGCATATACTCTTGGTTAGTACCATAACAATATTTGGAACACACACCCACATACAATGGAATTAGAGATGAAACCATGTTATTTGTACTTCTGTTATATGATCAATATTATTCATGCAACATCCCGCTGTCAGCTCATGCCTACGCTTTTAGCCACTGAAAGTTACAAGTTCACTACTTTCGGTGAAAACTGCGAATCTGTTACTACTATTACTGGGAATCTGCAACAGGAAAGGGACTCCATGAAGCCGTACAGCCCGTGAAGACTGATGGACGCAAAATTTTCTAAATAAAACATACCTTTTTAAGAAACCAATTTCGAAAAGTTGCAAAAGCCGAGGATCTAGGATCCAAGGCTATAGCTAGTGCATGAAACACACACCTTATCTAGAATTTGTCAATACACTTGTACTCATTTGTACCTTCCTAAACCGTTGCTTAGGTTGTGAGAAGAACAAAGTGCCAACTTCCGAGGAACTTGAAGAAGGAGAAATCTACTATGAGGAACCAGATCTTTCTGGAGGCATTGAAGGAATAGACTATGACATAGTCTATGGAGCTAGAGAGGAAGATGTACAAATAGAAGCTTAGTGAAAGCTAACATAGATTAGAAGAGATGAGCATACGTAGAGCTTTGCTAAATAAGTTGCTGACCTCCAAGTGTGCTAAGCTTAGTAGTACTATTGATCTTAAAGCTAGTAAATTTGAATTTGAATTTACTCGTGAATTCGGACCGAGGAGGATATCAACGTGTTTGTACACTTTTAGAATGTAATAATAAGTATGTGAGAAATTGGACCCGTGATGTTTCTATTCTACCAATCTAGGAGATATAATATTTACGGAACGGTGTTTAGTAGGTGTTATGCCAACAACTTCTGCACTACAACACGCTTTGTCGTGCTGGGTCACCGCAACTCTAAATTATAAGTTGTTTTAGATATATAAATATGGATCATATACAGACTGAAACAAGTGAACGGACAATAAAACACGTTCATGTATAGAAAAGCTAGAACATTTTATAATTTGAAACAGAGGGAGTATTAATTAATATAAGTTTAAACTTTCGGTGCCTATTATTGTACTATTTTGAGAAATAGAAGTCGTATTGTACAAATACATATCATGGACTTAAACATTACATCGTACAATGGTGTGTACAATCACAACATCGCCTTGGAATTTGCATTAGAAAAACACGAAAGACTAACACTTGCCACCGAACATAACGATTCGAGACCAGGGTGAACCGGGACTCCACGACGATGGCCCCCCAAGAGAGTAACGACACACCGCGCTGCCGCCACCGATACCAAAGGTCAAAAGTGTTCACCTGAATCCCTAGCGAAGAAGATAGCCTCAACAACGCTCCTAAGAGGGTAATGATACCTGCAAGCATCGCCACCTTTGGTGCCAAAGCACTCAACTTCCGTCCAGAAAAACCTTTGTGCCGCTCCCCGTCTTCCGCATGTGCCCTCTGTCCTCGAGATAGGTGTGGCATCCCGCAAAACCACTACTAGAAAATCGCATTGTTTTTGTGCATTGCATCATCATGACCGCATGCTCATGTCATCATGCCACATTGCATTTGAGCATCGTCATCATCTTGCATCTGTTCGCATAAAACAATTTTCGGGAAAACCTAATTTGTTTTCTAAAACGCCACATCTTTATTCAAACGCAAAACCGGGTCTCCGGATTATTTTGTTTTGTCCGCTGTCGGATTGCAAAAGCGCTGGTTGAAATAAATATTTTAATTAATTATTTTGGTGGGGGCAGTCGAACGGGCCGATTCAACCCGAACGACCACCCCCAGAACCAAAAACGGTCCACCTAATCAGCCCCTCTAAATCCTAAAGCTACCAACCTATCTACCCACCCCTCTGGCCACCTCACCCCAGCCTATCATCTCTCGCCACCTCACCTGGCCCTATACCCCCAACCAACCAGACCCCGCCACATCAGCCTCCCTCTCTCTCTCTCTCTCTCTCCCTCTCTCCCCATTGCCCTCCTCTCAACCCACACACCACGACGCACCAGCCAAAACCTGCCTGTCCCGGCCAGCTGTGCACCCACCGCCCAGTCCACCTCCCCTGGCCCGTCCCCTGGCCCCACGCCCGCTCCCTCCCAGTTTCGCCTCCCCGATCGAACCGCCCGCCTCCTTCCTCCTCCCTTCCTCGCGTGGCGCTCCCCGGCCTGCCTCCTCGCTCGCCCGCGTCCCTCGACCTCGGATCCTTCCGCCGCCCGGTCTCCCCCGCCGCCTCGCCCCGTCCCCGACCGCCACCGGCCTCCTCTCCTCCCTAAATCGCCGCCCGCCTCGGCCCGCTCGCCTTGACTCCCGCTCCGCCGCCTTCTCGGCACCTCCCCACGCGCCTCCTCCACCGTCCACTGTCCGCGGCTCCCTCGCCGCCGGCGCCCGCCTCGCCACGCTGCCGTCCGCCCCCTCCGTCCTCTGCCTCGGCCGCCCAGGCCGCGTCCGCCCTGGTGCCGCCTTGCTCCGGCCATCCGCGCCGCCTTGCCGCCAGAGCCCGCGCAGGCTACCCCTCTGCGAGTCGCCGGCCGTCACCCTGCTCCTCCTCCGAGTCATCCTCGCCCGCCCGCTGCAGGCCCAGTTCGAGCTGGCTTTTCCTCCATGACGGCCGTGGAGCTCGTCCTTGACCCTACTCACGGCGTCTGTTTTTTATGCAGCGTTACGTTGCGTTCTTTGGCGCGCATGTGATGCAAACGTGGTATACCTCTTCATCAGTTTGTGTTTAAGGCAAACGTGCAGCAGTGTGGAGTGTTGCTCAAACTAACACGAAGATTACGGGTGGAAGGAGTGCGGATGTATCCCGAGCTTCGTGTGTCGGCAAGGGCAACCTCAACCGCAAACCCCTTGTATCGAAACCAAGTCCGTCAACGACACAAGAAGTCAGAAGCCGAAGAGGATGTTCTCAAACTCCGAAGACCGATCCATCGACACGCCACGACCTGCGTCACGGGAAAACCTCAAGATCTCCTTCGCGGACCGAAGACCGATCCCGGAGTTCGAAGACCGACCCGCCAAGATCAACCACGTGCCAAGTTAAATTCCGAGGACCGATCCATAGATGCGTGAAGTACTTCCTCGAGTACGCCAAGTACTTCACCCCGGACACCGAGACCCTGAACGACAAGTTCTTCTTCCCGGAAGCATTGACGCTCGTGCGACAAGATCTACTTCCCAGATCCGAAGACCCCGGTACCCGATCTACTCAAGTTCGCCATCGCGAGTCCGAACTTCATCGTTTCCCCATCGAACCCTGAGACCGACCCCGAATCCCGAACCCCGGACCAAGTTCGCCGAACCCCAATGTGTGAACCTTTTCCCGAACCCTATTTTATAATATAATCCAACTTGTTGCATATTAAATTGTCATACTCGCATGCATATTGTCATGTGGTTTGGGGGCCTTATGCCTATTCACCATATAATTAAATATGGGGCCCATATGCGGGCAAATCCAGTCACATATCGGCCTCATTTAAACTTGTGTAGCGAACCGGTGATATAATCTTGCCTTGTTAAAACAACATTTAATTGCGGGGTATCTAAATAACTTGAACCATTTAATTAATTGTCGGGACCCCGGTTCCGCTTAATATGGCCTAATCGCATTGCATCTTTGCCATGCCATGCATCGTATCATAAGCATGCCGATCTTTTGCCGTAGTATTAAATATTGCATCCGGTGTTTATTCTAGTGTTTTGCTTCTTCGCGGATAAGGCCGTTGAGTTGATGCGAGTGTCGCCCCGACCTTCGGTTGAACCTTCAACAATGTTTTCAGGCGAGCATCTCCCCCTTTCTACCTATCTTACTTTTATAGCATTTATCCCCTCCTGTTGATCTATTGCTATCGGTGTTGCGATGCTCTAGTTTTCGTACCCGTGATATCCCTTGCAACCCTATATTGCCTACCTATTACCTGTTGTTTGGTAGATAGTTGGACCTGCGCGTCTTAGTCGCTTGCTCGAGTGCTGTTGCGTGTCGTCAAATGCCACAGTTGTTGGAGCCTTGCCGCATGTTGATGTTGGAGATGATCATAGATTTACTTATCGTTCACTTTAATTCCTGTTTGACAACTAAAATTGAAGTAAGCAGAGGCGTCGGTGGGTGATAGAAAATATTTGGTTTCCGAACGCCCACTTGTGTCCCGTAGGACCCCGAGTACTTGATACCTGTTCCTTGATTTATCGCGCTATCCACATCCGGGAGGTATATGGGACCCCCGAGCGAGCTTGATTCATCTTATTTCTTGGGGCCACAAACTAGTTTGAGGTTTTATTTACTATCCTGTACTTATGCCATGCTACTTGTATTTACGATTGTGCGAGCACCTGTACTATTTAGGTAAGCGGAGTGTTTCGCGTATCGACAAGCCAGCCACACTTTCGGGTTCCCGATCGTTTCTGACCATTGGCGCAAACCTTGAGTCCGTCTCGAGCTAGCTTACCGTTGCGGGTCTACTCAATGGGGTGGCCCCTAAATGTTTCGAATCCTGTGATTGCTTTGTCGTGAAGGCCTCGTTGGGTTTTGATTTGGTTTTTCCGAGGTTGATCGAGTGTGTGTTGCTATTTGTGCACCCCGGCCGGGTTAAAACTTTCTGAAAGCCGTGTCCGCGGTTATGGACGACTTGGAGCACAGTATCTCGACCATAGACAAGCATAACTAAAGTTTATTGCTATAAATTTGACTTTATAATGACTAGTAATCAGCTTCATTATAATGGAATGGTTAAATAATACTGCCCACAATTGCTTGTTTGAGTTGTCGCTTGCGACCATTGTACCTGACTAGTAAGTATTGCAACTACAACGGAATGGCTAAATAAAAGTACCAACAACTGCTGGGTTTTGGGTTTATAACATGCTATCTGTATCTGACTAGTAATTGCGGCAACTACAACGGAATGAATAACTAAAAGGGCCCACTGCTTCTTTTATCAGGACAATTATCTATATCTGACTAGTAATTGCTGCAACGTTAACTGAATAAATAAAACTGCCAACGGTGTGAGTTCCTCGGCTGACTTCCTCGTTTGGTCTCGAGGGGGAAACACCAGGATGGGTTTGTTTGGTGTTAGTATCAGTCTGGTTCCGAATAGGTCTTTCTTACCCCTCTCTGATAGTCGCCAGTTGTATCGAGTCTCTATAGGTTGTCTAGTGCATGCCGCTTCAGTCCAACATACCTATGTAGGCGAGGACCGAATTCTAGCCTCGCTGCATCGCCTCGATCGACGCTCCTCTTTTCCTTTGCCCTTTGTCGGCACCTTTTGTTTAAGCAGGTTTTGAGATCGGCGTCGTTAGCGGGTTACCCTTCCGGCTTGGCAAGGGGGTTATGGACGCCATTGGTTATTCTTCAGGGCTCTTAGCCCTATTTGCATCTTGTCCGTAGTCGGACGCTCCATCGTTTTCGAGGTGATTTGGATCTTTGTACCGTATATTTGTATTCTTGACTCATTGAGTCGCTGTTGTATATATATCTGTTCTGTGGGTCCCATCGAGGACTGTTGTGTACTGTTATTACTTCGTTTTCCACCCGCACGAAAGTGCCTGTGGGCACCTTTGAATCGTTTCTATGCGGGTTTGGCGGGTTTCGCTCAAACTTGCATAGGTCCGATTCTGAGGGTGTTACAATAGGCCTCTGACACACAATTCGAGAGCTGAGAGAGCCAAAATGCCGCCAACACCAAAGTTCTCCAACGTACGCTCCCCGCAATCCACATGACCAAAGATAAGAACCACCACCGCCACGTGCCGAAGAGACGCCCGCGCCAGTCCACCTTATGAGGCTGCCTCCCCGACATCCACGATCTTCAGCCAAAGGCTCTGACCAATGCCACATCGCACAACTGCTGAGAAGCACAGGGTAGGTCAAACACACACTTGCAGTCATCGGGCCACACGATAGCATAGGGGAGGGGAGCTGTCCTCCGTCACCTTGCGGTGAGTGACGTCTGGACGAGTAGCAGTGCTAATTAGACCGAGATCAGGCCCGACCAGGCCCAAATCAGGCCCAATCGTCTCCGCTGCCACGCTGCTGCTACCAGAGCACCACGCCACTGTCGAACTACGCCTCGAGCCGACCCAACCACCGTTGTCGCCACGCAGGCTGCACCACCATGCTCCACCACCAGAAGCCCCCAGTCGCGTCACCGGTGCAGCACCTCCTGAGCCCGGTGCCGACCATGGCCTATGCGCCACAGCTAGGGGAAGCCCCACTGTCACGCCGCCCGGGGACCGCACGCCTCACGCGTCGCCGCTGGTCGAGCTCGTTGCCACCTTCGATGCACACTGCCGCCAGCAGCTCCCTCCCGCCGTGAGGCTCCGACGTCGGGTAGAAGAAGTCCCACCGCCACTGGCATCGCGGCGTTCGCTAGCGGTGGCAAGGGAGGAGGAGGTGGGGGCGGTGGGCTTCTAGGGTTACGCGTCGCCCACGCGAGTTGCGAGCTGCGTTCAAGGTTCAAGCCGGACTTGGTTCTTTTCCTATTGCGTTTTGAGGTTTACCTCAGGGATCCGTTGATCGTTCTAGACGTTTATGGTACTTCATCTCGTACTCTCTAGATTTAATCCATTTTTTAAACATGAATGCCTTTTTAAGTACTTCGTCACACATGCATGTACTACTCACTGGGATGTTTTAGTTTTTTAAAACTAATATACGTGGAGCCCAATTACGATAAGCTTTGCTCAGCTCTGATGATGGAGGACGTGGATCGCCTCGTGCTAATGTCGGTAGTCGTCGCTAGGTGGTCGAACAACCTATTTATAATTTCTATTATTTTTAAGGCTGATTTACTGTCGTTGATAATTATTAATATATCGGTGGGATTTCACAAAAAAAATATATATATACGTGTTTTAATGTAAATATTCAGAGTGATTCTACACTCTATTGGAGTCTATTCTTTTACAAGAACTAAAACATCTTATAGCTTAAAACAGAGGGAGTAGCACCGTGCTTACCCGCGTATTTTGAGGTCTAATTAATTTAAAAACTTGGAGATAAGTCTAAAAAGCAGAGTTTCTACGTTTCCGCGCGCGTACGGCCGCTGATTGTCATCCTTTGGTCCTGGGATGGAAAATCGCAAGTGGAGTGTAGGGCGCTGGTCACGATCTACTCGTGACGTTGGCTCGCCATGTGTTGGGAGTAGACGCCGATCTGGCCGGATCTGGTCACCCGCTCTTCGCTAGCGAGCGCATCGATGGTAAACCAGCCGGCCTTGCCAGTCGACCCGATCGAGGAAGGTTCCGGCGGGTCGATCTGGACATACAGGGGCCCGTTTGACTCTTGTTTAGCCTATTGGAGCCAGGCAGCTAGCCACGTCCGTCCCAGTGATGGGCCGTACGGCTTTGGAGATGGATCTCAAACCCAGCCAGACACGTAAAAAGGTTCACCGTTTATCAGATGGCCACAACAAACCAAGCCCCCCAAAATGGTACTGGTAATCGGGCCAGCCCAGCCCAAACAAGAACGTACACTCTCCTTACGATTAGTTGTGTACTTCTCATGTTTTGCTTGTGTACACTTCCCCTTACAAGTGGCCAAATTCGGTGGATACCATAAGGCTGGGACATCTATAGCGGGCCGACACAAATGGATCAAGGCTGTCCTATTTGGTCCCGACAGATAGGAGGACTCGCAAAACCACCCCAACGGCTAGACCTCAGATTTGTACATCCAATCCAAACAAAAGATTTCAAGAACCAAGAGATTTGAGCCCAGGGAGACTAGGTTGGACCGCAGGTGGGCTTCCCACCTCCCACGGCGTGATGTGCTGCCGGTGAGGGACCTCGCATGGTCATCGATCTAGAGGAGGCGTTGAGCTGGGTGGTTGTTGGGTGATGAGGCGGGAGGTCGTGAACAAGAGCCGACAATCATTATGGAAGCCACCACATGTGGTCATTGTCGGAACCACCATGAGGTGGGTTAGCGGCAGCGCTGGGAAAGGGAAGGGCTCACGTGGAACATGGGAAGTTAGTGTTGGACGGGGTATGCGCATCTAGGGTTATCTACTCCAAGGTGTACTATACGGGTTGATTCAGAACTATTTGAGTGTCCTATATGAAAAATGTGTTACAAGTATTGTCGTGTATTGCCGTGTACATGTGATAAATTCGGACTTCCTAAAGACTAATAAATGAAGTTGCGATGGTATCGGTGGTGACGTGGTAGCTTGTGAAGAAAGGGCTGAAAACTTACATGCTTCTGTCAAAAGAGCTCACAAAAAAAGATTGTGGAGACCCTACACAAGTCAAGGCTGAAAATGGATTACTGAACACACCTTTTGTTCACAAAATAACTTTTGATGTACTCGTGCCATGATCTAGGTCTTCATTCTTTAGTACGCCTGGTCACTGAAACAAGATCATCATGTGTGTACTCAGCATTTCTACTTTTTTGCATGCAAGGGGGAAATAAGTAGCTTCTCCAGGTCATGCCAAGCTGACAGAGCCAGCAGCATGGAGCTTGTGTTAGAGTACGTATACGTGTATAGACTAGAGATAGATTAGGACTCTACATCTTGTACTCCAAGTCTCCTCCTATCCCGTGTACGTCTATATATACTCCCCGTGAGGGTCAAATCAATACACCAAAAATATTAGGGATTCTATATTTTCACATGGTATCAGAGCGGTTAGCCTCGCGGCGCCGATCCTAGGTTCTTCTACCACTTCCGCAACGCGCCGCCCCCGGGGAGATTACTCCTCGGGGGCGCGGCACCCGGTCAAAATCAAAGATTAGATCGGTTCCTTAGATTAGATTAGATTCAATTTTTGAAATTCCCAATTTTTCTAGATTCGATCCAATTAGCCAAATAAATCCCTATTCCGATGAAAAAAATTGATACAGCGACTCCCGATCTGAAGACATGCGCGGCTCCAAGGTCATCACGGCGACCGATCCGCCTCTGGACTCGGTGCGCCCGCTGGAATACTACAAGGAGAAGCACCTGGCCTCACGCGCGCGAGATCCATCGCGTTGCCAGCAGTATACCATCAAATTCTGAACACAGCATGTACTCATCTGTGCTAAGGGAACCTATCGGGTGCATGCATGCATGTGCGCCCAAGGACACCCATGGCCATCTGAAGGAAACCATCCATGCCTGCACAACCTGGGCACGCTGCTTCTACCAATCCATCTGCATCGATCAAATCGACACCAACCTCCGCTGACATGCATGCGGTCTACATCGAGCTGCATCAAGAATCAAGCCGGACTACATCGACCCAAACATCTACGTCAAGCTGTACGACTATACCAAGATCTTCGTCGAGTACATCCACCGAGAAGCGACATCGACATCATCCGCCGACTTCTCCGACATCAAGGCTTCGACATCATCGCCGCCACAAGGGACGCCTTCGAGCGACGATCATCGCCGACACGCCTACTACGACATCACCGACAAATCATCGCCAAGGTCTACATCAACGTGGTCTTCATCAACATCTTCGTCGACACATCGCCGCCGCCGCTATACCCGTCCACATGATGGACATACAACTACGACGCCTCGACAAGACAACCGCAGCAGACGACGGCATCGCCGTGTCCACGACGATCGCAACAACAAACCGGCATCACAATTATGACGCCCCACGATCACAAGATATGGTTCTGGCAAAACCTTGTGTGCTTGGTGGGTTCCTTCGGTCCTGGCAAAACCGGTGGTCTCACTTATGACCGCGTCCAAGAGACGCCCCCGACGGTACCTCTATAAGGTGCAAAACGTCCACAACTGCAGTTTCGTCAACAACAACAACAAAAATCGCGCAAATTTTTTTTGCGCCTCCGGCAATGGCGGCCACACCACTACGACGACTACGACATCGACCACACCTACATCGACCACGGCTACATCACGACCGACTATCTCGACATCGACATCAAGAACAACGTCTACAGCAACTCAAGAACTCCAGTCAACAGCGTCCGGCGTCACTTCGTCCACGCCACTCCGCTGTGATCATGGGAGGAGAAAGGCACTAGAAGGGACGATCACCGCCCTAGGTGCTAGCCATGATCATGTTCACGCAGGTGATGATGACAAAGAGGTGAAGACGGCGCAAGAAGACTTCAAATCCCGCAGCGTCCGCTTCACTCCCGCTCCGAGAGAGGATGTTAGATGCGATATCAGATAGACTAGAGATAGATTAGGACTCTACATCTTGTACTCCAAGTCTCCTCCTATCCCGTGTACGTCTATATATACTTCCCGTGAGGGTCAAATCAATACACCAAAAATATTAGGGATTTTATATTTTCACAGCTTGCAATGTCCTTTGACGTCGTTTGGTGCAATCCTAAGCGTTGTAGATTGTGTCACGAAATTTTCTCCAAGATTCAATAGTCGGCGTCGCGCGCAGCTCCATTCCCACCAGTCTGGCCGCGAGAGGCGACTTGTTGAGCTTGGCGGCGATCTTCGCTCCGATAACTTGGAGTATATCCCGGTCCGGGTGTTCATCTAGTACGCCGTCGTCCCCAAGCGCGCAGTGCATGAACAGGCGAAGAAACACATCGTCCTCCAGCTCGCGGATCGGAATGCAGCCGGATTTCGCGGCGCCGAGATCCCGCAGCGCGTCGACGGAGCGGGCGGTAAGGAGGACCTTGCTCCCGGATGCCACGACGTCGAGCGGCGAGAGAATCTTTTTCAGTTCGTCGTTGCCGTCGCAACGGACGTCGTCGAGCACCAGGAGGATCCGCTTCCCGCGCAGCTCGTCCTCGAGGCTCCTCCTCAGCAGGGAAACGATGTCGCTGTCGCCGTGGCCGTCGCGGTCAAAGAGGGGATAGCGCCCCGCCGTGGCCTCCTTCTTCATGTCGTCGGTGTCGGTGTCGGTGTCTCTGTCGAAGAGAGGATATGACGGTGGTCGCCCCGTGTCCTGGTGGCTCTTGCTCTCAAGGGAAACGATGTCAGTGTCGCTGTCGCGGTCGAAGACTTGATCATCATCATGTCGCTGCATGACCGCCTGCTTCATCATGTCGTCCAAGACTCCGTGCGGGGTGGAATGGCGGCGGACCTGGACCCAGATGAAGTGTTCGAAGAAGCGGGAGCCGCCGTCCTCGTCCTTGTCCTCTTTCGCGCGATCATAGGCGCGCTGGGCGAGGGTCGTCTTCCCGGACCCGGCGGCGCCATGGATGCCCATCAGGGCGTAAGGCCGATGACCGCGGCCGCAGACGTCGTCGTCGTCCTGCTGCGTGCCGTAAAGCGCGGCCACGATCTTCCTGCACTCCGCGTCACGGACGATCACCTTGTCGATGCTTGGCAATGGCAGGTAGAGCTGGAAGTCCTTCCACGCCTTCTCGATCAGGTCCTCCACCTCGAGGCGTTTTTTATTGAGATTCTTAATCTCCGGCGCCTCGACACGGCTCGGGTGGAAGAGGCTGGAGAGGGTCTGGAGCTTCCTCCCCACCCAGCTCGGCTCGAAGAAGGGGTTGCGTCTCACCGGGAGATACGGGATCTGGCTCTCGCGCTCCAAGACGTAGTCCAGCGTCTTCTCGGCTTGCGAGAGCCTAGGCCGGATGATCTCCATTCCCTTCCTGTGGCGGCGAAGGGCGACCCCGCTCGCTTCCAGCTCCTCTATCTTTGCGGCTACATGCTCGAGTAGCTTCAGCCTCCACAGAGCCTCGTCGGGGAGGAGGGAGCCGCCCTTGGCGATCAGCCTGGAGACGATGGATGAGACGGTGGCGTCCCCCCGTGCGGCCACCTGAAGCCCCTCCTGCGGCCACATAACTCACGTCGTCCTGATCTATCCCTCCTAGGGTTTTGCTGCTTTCTGTGTTGTGTGCAAATATATCGACACCGAGTTGACGTCGAATTCCTCCTAGGGTAGCCTCCAATCGTCCATGGATTGGAATCCAACTAGCCTGTCCTTGCTGGAAATGGAATATGATCGATCGGATCCGATTCAAATACTAGTATAAGGTGATCGTTTTTTTACCTATATAAGTCGAAATTATTTTCCTTTTTTCGCTGAAACATTCCCCCTGCGCGCATATTATATCGGAATTGCTATTTCTCAGACGCCTTTCTCAGTCGCGCGTCTCGCCGTACGATTTATTTCGCGATTTGTGGTGTGTGAGCTGTATCTTTTACCTTTTTAACGGGAAGCTAAAGTGGGCCTGTACGAATTTACTATGCGCTGCCGCTATCTGTGCATAGAAAACCCCAGGAATCCACATTGTGCCGCTCGTCTTTGGATGAGGTTGTTCATACTATGGGCGTCCGTCTGTTTCTTACTTTGCTGTTTTATTTCTGTTATTTTGTTTCTGTTGTAACTAGGAGTGCATTTTCTTTTTCTGGATTTTTTTTGTTGATGTTTATGATTTTTCAAAAATTCAATTTTTCTTTTTTAAGGTTTTTTGTTCACGTTTTTTTGGTATGTTTTTGTTTTATGTCGTGAATAAACTATTTCAAACCCCCTTCAAAAAAAATTCTCTTCTATTTTAGTCATGAGTGAACTTTTTTGTAATTAGTTTTCTGCTATTTTTTTCTCATGTTTGGTTTTTCTCTGCTTTTCTTTTTTTGGTTTTTTTATTGGTTTGTTGTTTTTTCTAAAAATCCATTTGTATGTTTTTGAAATTTTATGTTTTGTTTGTAACGAGAACGCCCCGAGCCAGTTGCAATTATGTATCGACTAGGATTTTTTGGATTTGAGTCATTTTGCAAATTTTCCTTGTAACCAGAACGCCCCGAGCCAGTCACAAGTATGTTGTGACTAGGATTTTTGGATTTGAGTCATTTGCATCTTGCTTGTAAGCGAGGACGCGCCGAGCCAGTCACACGTATGTTTGCAACTGAACCATAACCCTAGTTGCAACCATGTTGATATTGTTTTTTAGATTTTGAGTCATTTGCAACTTGTTTTGTAACTGGGAATGTATTGAGTCAGTCGCAAGCATGGTGTGACTGAAACCCTAGTTGCAACTGTGTCGCGACTAAATATACTTGGATTTGAATCATTTTGTAATTTGCTTTGTAATCGGGAATGTACCGAGCTAGTCGCAAGTATGTTGTGACTAACCCCTAAACCCTTGTAACTTGGGGGGACTTGATTTCCATCGGCGGGCCAGTTGCAACTTGCTTGTGACTGGGGCCCGCCAGAGGGCTAGTTGCAACTTTGTTGTAACTGAGCTCTGCTCGGTCCAGTTGCAAATTCCTTGTAACTGAGCACCCATCGGTGTGGAGGGGGTGCAGTTGCAACTTACTTGTAACTGACCTCTGACGGGTCCCAGTTGTAACTTGCTTATAACTAGGGCCCCGCCAAGGGGGACAGTTGCAACTTGATTGCAACCGGGAGGGAGGGGGACCTCATCGGCGAGACCTCATTGCGGGGAGTCATTTTTGCAACTTGCTTTGAAAATGAGAATGTTTTGAGCCAGTCAGAAGCATGGTGTGACTGAAACCCTAGTTGCATCCATGTCGCGACTGGATATACTTTTGGATTTGAGTCATTTGCAACTTGTTTTGTAACCGGAAATGTATTGAGCCAGTCGCAAGCATGGTGTGACTAAAACCCTAGTTGCAACTGTGTCACGACTACATATACTTGGATTTGAATCATTTTGTAATTTGCTTTGTAATCGGAAATGTACCTAGCTAGTCGCAAGTATGTTGTGACTAACCCCTAAACCTTTGTAACTTGGGGGAGGGGACTTGATTTCCATCGGCGGGCCAGTTGCAACTTGCTTGTAACTGGGGCCCCGCCGGAGGGCTAGTTGTAACTTGGTTGTAACTGAGCTTTGCTGGTCCCATTTGCAACTTACTTGTAACTGAGCACCCATCAGTGTGGAGGGGGTGCAGTTGCAACTTTACTTGTAACTGAGCTCTGACGGGTTCCAGTTGCAACTTGCTTATAATTGACAACGACGTGAACGACTGAGAAATAGCTATTTCTTAGGCGCCTGGAACTTGCTTATAATTGACAACAACGTCAGCGACTGAGAACTATTTCTCAGACGCCTAAAACATGCTTATAATTGACAACGACGTCAGGCGTCTGAGACGTAGACACTCCCATATTATATAGGGGGTCAGCCCAATGAGTTATGGTGCTGCACGTACGCCACGCCCGGCTGAACGGACCTGGTTGTTCATAAGCAAAGCAAAAGATAGAAGTCGAAAAGTGACTCATGTGTACATCAATATGAATTAAAGCTTTCATCAATTATTTGTTTCGTGCTTTTCTCTTCCATCCAAGGCATCTCATTCGTCCGATCTTCCCCACTTTGCTGTCAGACTATGTCAGTATTTTTTACGTCTTTTGTGGACCTTTGTCGTATAGCATCGATAAGAGAGTGTGCTTTCTATCTAGTTTGATAGTGCAAACCTATCCCATCTATGATGATCGATCCCTTCCCAATAACGAAATAAGTCCAAGGTAAATTAGCAAGAATCCGTATTGGAACTCCCATTTTTCCAGGATAATCCGAATAGACCAATTTGAGTTAGAAAGTTGGTATCGCTACGTCTCAAGACAAACCACTACCAAAAACAGATCTGGTAATCGGAGAATTTTCTAATAAAGACACAGAGGTTGAAGAGAAAGATATAAGGGCATCCACTATGTTGGCAACAAGGTTATTCATAAGCAAAAAGTAGTCAGCAAGAAGTTTCACATACATAATGGAGGCTATCAATAAACTATCCATAAGCTCAAAACCTTAAGAGTGATCTACAAGCTTGTGAGTAGTCCATAAGCCATAGAATACTATTTTAGTTTCTCTCTCTCTCTCTCTCTCTCTCTCTCTCTCTCTCTCTCTCTCTCTCTCTCTCTCTCTCTCTCTCTCTCTCTCTCTCTCTCTCTCTCTCGTATGTGTGCACTTTAACCAACACGTGGGTCCATCTTATAGACAAGTTCAACTAGATACATTATGATGCAAGCAATAAGCTTGTAGTGTGATACATGGGTCCTAGCTTATGGACAAGTTTTTCCACATACATAGGTGAGGCCATAAGCTTGGGGTCTATAGTGTGTATCCGGGAGCATCCCACTTCTTCCGATTTGACTACCAACTATATAGGAAGATCTTCCAAGAATGGTATCTGACGTCCGGACGCATGTCGTTGGGTAGGGTCATCCCTAGCATAATTTCATATTATTTGTCTACTTGGCTCTCAAAAGAGTTTTCTTTGCTTTGTTTGCTCAAGATCGACGGTGAGAGGAGTTAAGACCATCTATTTTGGAAGATGAAAGAAGAGAAAGCTAATAAAAAGTAGATACGGATTTCAAATTCTAGGCCAGACTAAAGAAAGACCATGTTCAGTTGAGCATCATGTTCTAATAGGACATCATGGAGGACGGGGAATTTGATCACTACGCAACTCTAGCCTGCAAGTGCTGCTTTACACAACTTAAATCTTCTTCCCCATCTTTATTTTCGGTAGGTCAGATAACTGGGTGATAAAAGAGAAGAAATGTTCGTCGTACCTGTAGTGTGACAATAAAACAAGATCCTGTCTAATTTGGAAAGTGTTGGGCTAGGACGTTTGTTCAAGTAGGTGAAGAGTTGGCTTAGTAGGTGTACCTCATTAAATTACAGTTCTTGAATCATGTTATTTCAGAGGATGGTGTGATGTATGAACCTACTCCGTCCCGCAAATAAGTGTACTCTTCTACTATTTTCCTAAGTCAAACTTTATTAAATTTGACTAACTTTATAGATAAATATAATAACATATATTACATAAAATTGTCATATTATGAAACTAAATTTGAAAACAGATCTAATGGTACTAATTTAGTCTCATAAATATTGCTACATTTCTTTATAAAATGAGTCAAATTTCACTAAGTTTGATTTAGGGCAAGGCTAGAAGTACACTTTTTTGTTTCTATTTTTCTTTTGTTCTTTACGTCTCTTTTTAATTAAATACTCCAAATGATCCATAATAAGTACAAACTTGTAACTTTTGACACTTAGTATAGACCGGAGGGAGTACCATTTTTTACTTATGCTCTCCTAAGTACCTTTTATTCTGAATGAACAATAATTTGTTTGTTTATTAAGAAATATTAGGTCCTCTTATTATTTAGAAAATTAGTTCTATATTTTTTTTAGACTAAAGCCTCTTTCATTGCGGACAAAACACACATTGACAACACTCGCACACGAAACACGACGACACTACTGACCTTCCAGCAAGGCTTCGGGAAGGCCGACACTCTTCTCTGGCATCTGTGTGGAACATCCAAGCATCGTCAGTGGGGAAGCACAACAAGGAGATTATACCGAGAGGTCCTTGACATGGGGACGATGTAGTGTGAGGGGGAGGCTGGTGGAGCAGCATTATTCACAGCGATGGCGATGCATCCCATAACATGGTGATAGGCCGCCCGGGAAAAGCAACTTCACTCTCAGCGCCTCTCCATCTACAACCCCAATCCTACTCAAACTAGGAGATTGAGTATACCTATCTGAAAGGGCATGTATGCCCCCATGTGTGGTTTTGGTAATTAATGACAATCTCTATGGACTAATGTGTAAATTGAGTTTCACTTGTAGGTTTGTCCATTGGCATCGCTTGGGCCATGTGTTGGTCTCAAGGTTGGAAGATGAAGAAATGTCCAAGGGCTTTGTGCCCATTGGAATCATGAAGAAAGAAGGAGCTTGAAGGTCGATCAAGGCATGTGCAAAGAGTTGCATCAAGATGGATCAACCTCAAGTAAGGATGAAGAAGGACGAGCTCAAGATGCGCCATCTCTAGAAGATCTCATGCTTGAAGCTTGCCATCCTCGTGCTCATGGAATGATGAAGACAAGTTCAAAGAAGAGGTTTCCCCATGGAATATGGGGGAGCATTTTGCAAGTCTTCATCAAGCTAGAGCGAGCAAGAGCAAACAAGAAAGGTGTTCCCACTATAGAAGAACACGACGGTCTACATCAAGTTCAAGTGGGACGCTCAAGGCAAAGGTATGTTGATAGGGCTTCTCTTTTGCCGGTCTCGTGTTGTTAGTTGGGAGACCGGGTTTAGGATAGATATTCGCACTACTAGGAAAATGGTCGTTTGTGGCGCACCTGAAAGGCCCATCCGTGGCGCACCAGTAGTGCGCCACGGCCTGCCACGGTTCTCACTCGTGGGCGCCGCCTAGTGCGCCACGGTTGTGTAGAGATAGGCGTAGCACCAGCTAGTGCGCCACGAAGTTTGGCATGGTGCGCTACCTTTTATCTTCTCGTGGCGCACTACCCGGCGCCACTAAACATCCATGGTGCGCTTAGGGTAGTGCGCCACGGAAGGTAAAACATGTGCGCCAGATGTATTTTTTTTTAATTTCCATGCAGATTATATGCAATACAGATTATATACAATATTACAGCAGATATATACACACACGATACAAGATATACAATTATATATATAAATACCGATATGAAAAACAAGATTGAAACAAATACATATAGATAAGTCTCATACATGAATACATAGTCCAAGTTACATTGTTTTGATCATGTTACAAAGTAGTAGTTGGTGACATGCGAATACATGTGTCGATCGAACAAGTTAGAGCTGGAAGCTCGCTAGACATCTAAACTAGCTAGCTAGACACAAGCGGGATAAATACCCAAAGAAGATAAGCATGATCACCGCCATGACAAAGGTGTAGGTCTTCATCCGTTCCTTGTCCTAACTCCCGCTAGATAGCGTGTATCTATCTTCCGCCTCCGCCATAGTGTTGTACCTTTGTAGCTATTGTCACTGAAACGGTGCACTGTCTCCGGCAGTCTTCCCAATCATCGTGACTCGGAACGTCCCTTGTACACGACGTACACGTCATCTACAAGTTGACAATAATAACTAACGGTGATTGAAAAAACATGTATAATTAAAGTCGCATATGAAGATACACTTATAGAAAGTACTCTTAAATCAAAAGAGCAAACTCAAAAGCATGCCTCATATATAACTAGCTAGGTCGTTGGACACAGAATTGCTTATGACGGGACCGTTAGCCAAGTAGGATGCACAATTCACGGACTTGTGCATATCACAAAGGCTAACAATCCGTCATAGCACATTCACATATATATTGTGCCACGACATTTCAATCATCGGCATATTCTCGAAAAGACAAAAATAACTCGAAAAGCATGCCTCATATATAACTAGCTAGCTAGGTCGTTGGACAGAATTGCTTATGACGGGACTGCTAGCCAATTAGGATGCACAATTCTGGACTTGTGCATATCACAAGGCTAACAATCCGTCATAGCACATTCACATATATTGTGCCACGACATTTCAATCATCGGCATATTCTCGAAAAAGACAAAAATAAATCGAAAAGCATGCCTCATATATAACTAGCTAGCTAGGTCGTTGGACACGAGAATTGCTTATGACGGACGCTAGCCAAGTAGGATGCACAATTCTGGACTTGTGCATATCACAAGGCTAACAATCCCGTCATAGCACATTCACATATATATTGTGCCACATTTCAATCATCGGCATATTCTCGAAAAAGACAAAAATAACTCAAAAGCATGCCTCATATATAACTAGCTAGGTCGTTGGACACGGATTGCTTATGACGGACTGTTAGCCAAGTAGGATGCACAATTCACGGACTTGTGCATATCACAAGGCTAACAATCCCGTCATAGCACATTCACATATATATTGTGCCACGACATTTCAATCATCGGCATATTCTCGAAAAGACAAAAATAACTCGAAAAGCATGCCTCATATATAACTAGCTAGGTCGTTGGACACGGGAATTGCTTATGACGGACATTAGCCAAGTAGGATGCACAATTCACGGACTTGTGCATATCACAAGGCTAACAATCCCGTCATAGCACATTCACATATATATTGTGCCACGACATTTCAATCATCGGCATATTCTCGAAAAGACAAAAATAACTCAAAAGCATGCCTCATATATAACTAGCTAGCTAGGTCGTTGGACACGGGAATTGCTTATGACGGGACTGTGAGCCAAGTAGGATGCACAATTCCTGGACTTGTGCATATCACAAGGCTCACAATCCCGTCATAGCACATTCACATATATATTGTGCCACGACATTTCAATCATCGGCATATTCTCGAAAAAGACAAAAATAACTCGAAAAGCATGCCTCATATATAACTAGCTAGCTAGGTCGTTGGACAGAATTGCTTATGACGGACTGTGAGCCAAGTAGGATGCACAATTCTGAACTTGTGCATATCACAAGGCTCACAATCCCGTCATAGCACATTCACATATATATTGTGCCACGACATTTCAATCATCGGCATATTCTCGAAAAGACAAAAATAACTCGAAAAGCATGCCTCATATATAACTAGCTAGGTCGTTGGACACGAATTGCTTATATGCGGACTGTCCAAGTAGGATGCACAATTCACGGACTTGTGCATATCACAAGGTGACAATCCCGTCATAGCACATTCACATATATATTGTGCCACGACATTTCAATCATCGGCATATTCTCGAAAAAGACAAAAATAACTCACACTTGTCGTCCGAGAACCAAAGAGTAAGCAAAAAAACCAAAGAGTAAGCAAAAAAACCAAAGAGTAAGCAAAAAAACCAAGCATTGATTGATATATAAGAACAACAAGCAAAATAAGTAAGCGGTGATACATAAACCTAATAAGATAAGTACACTTGTCATCCATGTACACACACACAAAGGTCATCTATAGTTTGCAACTACAACTAGGCCAACATCAAGCCTTAAGCTCGGCTTTAGGAACGGGAGGACGCCTCGTCATGAACTTCCTATAGTCACCCCGCATCTCTAGGCGATCTTCTATGTCACGGTTATTCGGGATATTTCCTCCGTAGAAGATCCCTCAAGTCATGACATCACGAAGATGATTGCCCCAAAGCTCTGCTGGATGCGATACATCTCTTGTCTAATATCCGAATCATTGATCTTGGCCTTTGCTTGACCACTTTGAGATGATCCGGCAACAATTCTGCTGGTCAAGTAGGAACGCCTCATGTGATGGAGTGCGTAGTAGGCTTCCTTCTTCATGTTTTCCGCTTCACGCAGGGAACTCTGTACGTGGTTGAAGACGTGCCGAACTTGACCTTCTTACGCACGGCTGGTGCCTTCCGTCGAGGCAAAGCCGGTGAGAGCATCATCCGAACTTCCTTGATCTTGTCGTAGTTTTTCTTCTTCTAGACTCCCAGTCGAAATACGTGGCGTGGGAATGCTTGGCGATAAGGAGATGGCGTGATGTTCATCTCTGCAAAACATTCAAATGGAATGTGTTGAAAAAGAATGATGATGATCTAATAAAGCCAATCGACGGTGGCATCGAATAACGACTTACTCGGGAAAGTAAGGCACGAGAATGTATTCCTTTGTCTTGTTCGCCACGAGGATTCTTTTTAGGTACGAGGCCACGATACGTCGTTCGGCGGGGGAACCCAAGCAGCCGTCACGCATGTAGTAGGGTCCACTATAGCGATGCCCGGTGTGTTCTCTCTAATGATCTGCGTGGCCAGGCTGAGAGAAAAGAGACGGACCATGGTATAGTGCAGCGGGTATAGGTGGAACATATTGAAGATGTCCTCGAACCGCAGGAAGAACAGATCCGCGGGGGAAGTGTCGACGAAGCCCAAGCCTGGTGGCACCTTAACCACGAATACCGGGTGCGAGGATCTTTCTCCGATAGAAGGCGTCTCTCTATCGTCAGCACGCCGTCATGCACACTCTGCAGTTCCGAACTGGCGAGCTTCCGCAAATTCTTAGGTAGCATGGGCTCACCCGCCACATGAATCCTCCACATAATACCCTCGGGTCTTGGTGGCCCGTCCCGAAACCTGATCGGATTCGCAGTTGTTGACGCCACCGGCTCGAGCTGCTAGATTTTCTTTTCTGCCTTTTTTCCTTTTGGAGAAAGGCACCGCATCGAGCACCGGCCGCCTATGTAGTGTGTCGTGGCTTAGAATAAAGGGCGGTTGGTTGTATCACCGGCTCAGTAAGGCGCAAGCCGAGGCGTCTCGAGAACCAAATGACGCTTGGTGATAGTGGCTTTCCGTGGGGCCACCAGCTAGGTCTTCTTCGCCAAACCGAGTCTTTGAAAGTGATCATTCCGATCTTGAAGTCTCGGCGGATCTGCGCCATGTGCATATCATCAACATGATCATCCGACCCACCGCGGAGGTGACGGCGAGGGCGAGGTTTTGCCACCGCTTGTCGCCGGCACGACGGTGTGCTGTTGTTCTGGCGTGATGGCCGCCGTCCCCAAACGGATCATGCTCTTTGGCCATAGCATGAACAAGCCGAAGCAACTACTGAGGACACACGACTCTTCTTCATCCGCTCCTGGGGGTTGAATGGGAGGTTCCAGGTCGTCGCAGCCCCTTAGCACCCGACTAATTTTAACCCTGTGCACGCTATCCGCATCGGCTTTGAGTGGAACGTGCGCTGCAAGGGTTGAACGATGGTACCTTGGCAACATCCCTCACCGTTGTTCACGTAGCATAAGAGAGTGCAAGGAACATCCGTCTGCGGAAAAAATGTACGGCGTCGTCGAGCGAGATGCCACAAGAGTAATATATAGATGGCATGAAAGGCGGTAATTAAAGCAATTTGTTTACCGTGATGGCGAGATCGGCTAATGTCGACGCACGCATACTGGCGACGGGCGCAAGAGACGGAAGGGCTGCTTGATGGCGCGGTCGCCGCCGTGTATTCTCCCACCGGCAGTGCTTGGAGCCGGTGCCGCCGCGGCGATGGGGGGCACCAACATGTACTCGGCGCCAAGGTGATGGCGAAGTCACCAACACTTGCGGCGCAGCGGTGCGGGCGAGTCACGAACACGTAGTTCGCTGATTCGGCGCCCGCGTTGTTCGAGTGGCTGCTGACCATGCTTGGAATCGCACGGCCCTACTCGACCACCCGCACTCCGATTCGCTATTGACTCCACCAAGGTAGGGGAAGGGCGTAAGGGTGATTGCCAGTTGTCTTGGACGATCTGCGGGATCCGCGCCACTTGTGCCTTAAGTTCTTGAACCTCTCTGTTTTCCTCCTCGCTCCTTCCCGACGGCGCCACATGCGTCCTCGGTGGACCAAAATGATCCACCCAATTCTTACCGAGGCCGGCAGACGGCCAGCCGGCAACGGCTTCTTCAGAATCGCTCTATTTTCTTGGCCCGGTTCATCGCCTGAAAGGGTTATCCCACGGGTGGCCCGTCGACCCACAGGATGAGGAACCACAGGATCCATGACTAGCAACAATTTCCTCCTCCTGCGGAAGAAGTAAGTGAATCATTTAGATCATCGATTAGATTGCAATCGTGTTGATCACCGTAATTAGATTATACTTACCACAATTTCCTCGACCTTCACCGCAGGATCCGCGGTGAGTTGTTTGGTTTTGGGTCCACATGGTAACGGCCTGATGAAGTTTCGAACCTGCCGGTTCGAATTTAGCAAAGGGTTTTCTATCCCTTGGATCTATACTCTTCGTCCTCCTTATTCCATTTGGCCTCCGATTCTGTATCCACGGATCCGAGATGGTGATGACCTATATTCATCGCCTGCGGCACCTTTCCCCGATTACTATTGGCGGGCTCTTCGGATTCACACCTCTCCTTGAACTCCGAACTGATCTTCTTGGTGATCTGGGTCAATCTTCCGGATCTCCTCGAGACTTTTGCCTTCTTTATAGATCTTCTTCTTTATCCGCTCTCCGGTGGCGTATGGTGCTCATCTTTGTGAGGCTGATTTGTTTACGTTCCCATGATAATTTGTGTTCGATACTTAGCGGGAACTTGTATCCGCGTCTGCACTTCGAAGAGGAGTGTGCATAAGTGGCCATTATCTTTATGGGAGATTCTCGGTGTTGATCGAGATGGTTGTCCGGTGATCGCCGCCACTTGCCCACCGCACTTTGGCGACAAGGGCGGGCTCCAAAGGAACCCCCGATGGGCTCACTTAATTTCCTCCGACCATGCCGACTGCAGCCCGGGCGGTCCTTCGGCTTCTTCTTAGGAGGTTGCTACCACTCCTGTGCCCTCGCCGCCATCGGTGGTTTCATCGTCCGCCGTTCCTTGACTTCTTCCTCCGCGTCTTCCATCTCATCATCCTCGCTCTCCGAAGGATGGTATTCTTCATCGTCTTCTAGGCACGCCGCCTCCCGAATGTCAATTGTTTATTCGAGGTCTGAGTTCTCCTTCGCTGATGCGCTTAGAACATCCAGCCTCGTTATCACACATCTTTGCACTAATAAAAACAAATAATTGGTTAAATGCGGAAAAATCCGGCATGACCTTTGCTAATTTTCTTAAACTAGTGCCCGATTTACGCCAAAACGGAAGTTAATCAACATTCCGGCAAAAATCGGGACTCGTTTCATACAAGAACCTGCATACACACATAATAAAGTGCTTCATATACAAGCACAAGCACAATTTCAAGTGCTACAATTATATCAAGCACAAGCACCTATCATTTTAGCAAGCACAAGCACCTGTCATTATAGCAAATACAATTGCAAGCACAAGTACCTGTCATTATAGCAAGCAAGCAAATACAACATGCAGATTATATGACAGCAAGCAAATACAACAAGCAAATACATATATAGCAGCACACAAGTTTTGTACAACGGTATACATTAAATTGGCCTCTTGCTAGGTACTAAGCTAACCTACACTCACCTACAACATCTAAATCGAAACAACTTACCTCTGACAACCTAGAACATGGCACTCAGGGCACTCAAACTAACTTGACCCCCTGCCACCTAGAACAGAAGCTAGCTAGAGCCTAAACGAGAACAACACTAAACTGGAACAACACTAAAACCACTGTATAGAGTGGCTAACTTGACTAAAACAGCACTAAAACCACTAAAACAACACTAAAACCACTAAAACACTAAAACCAACGACTAACACACTAACACTAAAACAACACTAAAACACGACTAACTTGACTAACCTGACTAAAACATCACTAAAACACGACTAAAACAGACTAAAACAGCACTAACCGACTATCTAGAACAACACTAAAACAACACTAAAACCACTAACTAACCTGACTAACACGACTAACTTGACTAAACGACTAACTTGACCAACAACACGTCGGTTGCGGTGCAAAAAATGGACTTGATTTATTTACTTTAGGAAGACAACTATTGATTTCTCTGCTATTGATTTCTTGCTTTCGATTGCGGTGCAGAAATGGTCTTAGTTGAAGTGCGGTCTGAGTAATGGTTGTGAACTTGATATATGCACTAAATTTGCTATCAACCAAGCTACACTAAATTTGCTATCAACCAAGTTCTGAACCCTAACCTCTAATCTCTAATCAAGTTCTGAACCCTAACCAAGTTCTGAACCCTAACCAAGTGCAGTGCAAAGTAATGGTTTGTGCAAAACAGCAAGTTCTGAACTTCACTGAACCCTAACCTCTAATCTCTAATCTGAACCCTAACCTCTAATGGCCTTCTCTGAACCCTAACCTCTAATATGAACCCTAACCTCTAATCGAGGAGAGAGAGAGGAGAGAGGGAGGCGACACTCACCTCGAGATGAGTACATGGCGATGGCGGGCGGGCAGCGATGGTTGGCGCGGGCCTCCTCCTCGAGGCGGCGGCCTCCTCCTTCTCTGCTCCGGCCTCCTCCTGCTCCACGGCCTCCTCCTCGGCGGCCTCGTCGCGCCTCGATGCTCTGGCGTGGATGCTCCTGGCGGCGGCCTCGATGCGGCCTCGATGCTCCTGGCGTGGATGCTCCTGGCGGCGGCCTCGATGCTCCTGGCGTGGATGCTCCTGGCGGCGGCCTCGATGCGGCCTCCATGCTCCTGGCGTGGATGCTCCTGGCGGCGGCCTCGATGCTCCTGGCGTGGATGCTCCTGGTGTCTGATGCGGGGATGGGGATGGGGATGGGGATGCGCAGTTGACTAGTCCAACCCACACAGCGTGGCTCACCGGCTAAGTGCGCTACGGATAGCAAAGCGCCTTAGCGAGTGCTCTGGTGTGGACTATCAGATAAGTACTTGGTCGTCCCACTAGTTAACACTAGTACTCACTTACCCCACTGGTTCTGCCCTTAGCTCTATTCTAAACGATGAGCACCCAGGTTCGAATCCTGGTGCTCCACTTTTTTATTTTTACTTTCAAAATACTTTAAAATGTTTCAAAAATACTTTAAAATGTTCCAAAAGTGGTGATACATGCCATACAAATTTTGTTTTGTTTTAAAATACTTTTAAATATTCCAAAATGCCCAAAAGTGGTGATATATGCCATAGAAGTTTTATTTTGATTTTAAAATACTTTTAAATATTCCAAAATGCCCAAAAGTAATAATATTCCAAAATGCCCAAAATATGATTTAAAGTATAACTAAATTTCATAATAATTTGTCCATGAATATTTTACAATCTTTTTCGACCCAGCGTTTACAATATTTTTTGAGCTAGCGTTTTACAATCTTTTTCCCTTCTTTGTCGCGGTTGAATAATTTAGCCCGGCACTTTAATGTTTCTTCTTTCGAGCAGGCTACCTTTTTTGGGTAGGGTTGTCCTTTTCTTCTTGTGATGTATGTTGATGCATCGTAGTCGTCATCTTCAATCTTTGGATCGCCGTCTTGGTGAAGTCTTGCTCATTGGCGACTCCATCCATTCCGATGATGTTCCTTTTCCTCTCCTCACGACAACACGGCTAGGCTTTGTCGGTCGGTAATGAAAAACATTGGTCCACTTTGGTAGCCAGTACCCGGTTCATTTTTGCGCCACGTTTGCCGTGACCTTGGATTTGCCGGGTATAACCATGGTTGTGAAATACGGTCTTCTCTTTCGGCGTTCTTTGCCCATCGACACGGAACATCGGCACCTTTTCTCCACAATGAGTCGAGCTCCCAGATCTCCTCGATTCTTCCGTAGAATCTTTCCTTCACGTTGTCATCGGTGTAAAATTCGGCGTTACGCTGAGTTCGATAATCACACTTGTTGTCCTTTTCCTCCGTGTAGAATGTGTAGCCGTTGATATCATCGCTGATAGGTCACCAGGTTTTGCATCGGTCCTGCGACAAGGTGAATATGATCTTTTCCGTGTCGGAAGAATGCGGCGGGGATTATCAAGGAGCGTCTGCCTAAACCAACGCGTGAAATCTGAGTTGTGCTCTTTGATTATTTCTCCTGCGTCCTCTGTATGCCCGGTCACTATACTTCTTCTCGATTAACCTTTTGTGCTTACATGCCAAGGATCGACCAGTTCTAAATGCTGTGCGCGGCGAGGTTTGCTCGATCAAAGTCTGTAGCGTCGAAAATCGCATGCGCATGTCACGGCGACCCTCTCGGTGACCAGATCCGTCGAGCTTGCCAAGGTGTCTGTTGACGGAAGACCGGCGGTTCTCGATGTCTAGATAATTCATGCGAAAGAGATGCACTCTTGACGAAAGCCCTTGGCTATGCTTCCATCTGGGCGGGACACATTGCGACGTATCCTTTGATGTGTCCGTTCATCCTTTCGACGCCATCATCTTTGCGGAGAAACATCGGCCCGAGTTATCGATGTCCTCCACGACATGGACCAGCAGATGCACCATAATGTCGAAGAATGCGGGTGGGAAGTAGACCTCAAGCTCACATAGTATCACCACGATCTCCTCCTGTAGCCTTCCGAGCTGATTCAAGCCAATCGACTTCCTAGAGATGGCGTCGAAAAACTTGCATAGGCCAAATAACATTTCACGGACGTGCTCGTCCATTATCCCTCTTAGTGCGACCGAAGTACTGCGTCATTAGCACGCACGATCATGAGACTTCATGCCATGAACCTCTGCCGCCTCGTCTAGGTATACGCTTATCTTGCCCAGCGTGGCCGTAAGGAAATTTGACTCCTAGAAGGCACTTGAAAAACTGTTTGATCTCATCACGGCTTAGAGTGAAGCAAGAAGGAGGCGGTAATATTCGTTCTTCTTGAACTTTTACCCTTAAGCGACCTTGTGTCGTCTCCGACTCATGATCATCGTCATCTTCACGATCATCGGGGTAGTCGTCCTCCGTGAAGCTCCTTCCGGATACCCAAGCATATCAGGTCGTGCCTTGCTTTGGACCATCTTTCGTCCTATCGGCATGTTGATTATGGTGGCGACCGGACTCGCACCGTTTTTCTTGATATGCATGATGTCGAGGCTATGAGGCGTGCGGAGAAACTTCGATATGGCAACTCCCGAGCAGACCTTGTTTTCCATACCTTCATCGGCGCTTGTCTTGTTGCTGCCTCTTTCGCTTCTTTCGAGCTTAGGACAATCTTTCCAGTTTTTCACAACTCTTCCACTTCTTCGCTGCTCCTCGCTCAGGATTCCTCGGGTCTCTGATTTGCCATCGAACAGGTCTCCACGTTTTCTCCATGGATCATTCTTGCGAGCCACCTCCGGTGCGCCATGAACACGGTTTTGATGACGGATCTTTCTCTAGTTGGAGATAGCTTGTGTTATCCATGCACCTAACGCATGCGTGGAATCCTTGGATAACCTGCCCGAGATATACCGCAACTTTGGATAGTCTTGCACCGTAGTGACCAACGCGGCTCTCATAGTGAAATAATCTTGTCGGCGGCGTCGTAAGTATTAGCTCCATTCCCGTAACGTGGCTAGCTCCTCTTTCAACAGCCGAGATACTGATTGATGTCGGTGCAGGTTGTTTGACCCTTGAATTAGCATACTCATTTGTATGTACTTCTTCTTCATGCACAACCATGGAGGAGGTTGTACATCCATACAAACAGCCAAGTCTTTGTGCGTGCTGCTCTGGCTACCGAGCGGATTGAGTCCATCGGTGCTCGCACCAAGCCCGATGTTCCTCGAATCTCCACGATTGGGAATTCGAGGTCCAATCTTTCAGCTGCTAGCATCTGAAGGTGCGTCGGCAGCTCATCCTTTTCGGGTCATCATCATCTCACGGCTTCTTCCTTTCCGCATGCCATCGCATGAGCTTCGCTTCCTTAGGGTCCGCGAAATAGCGGCTGCGCACGAGGGTGATAGGAAAGTACCATACCACTTTTGAGGTGCTTTCTTCCCTTTCTTGTATCGACTCACGCCGCACCGGACATGTGGTTTTCTCCGTCCTCGCCCGATAAATGATGCAATCGTTGATGCATACGTGATATCTAACGTCGCGGTAGATCGAGAGGATGACGATTTTCTTGGCATCCTCGATACTAGTTGGACATGTGTTCCCCTCGGGAGCGATCGTGCGAGAATGCCATCATATCGTCGAAGCTTGCGCTCAATTTGTGCTTTGCCTTCATCTCCATAGCCTTGAGCGTTACATTCAACGGGTATCATCGGGCTGCATCCTTCATACAATGGAGTAACGCGTCTTTCTCAAGTTGCAAGCTTGGCTTTCTCTCTAGCGGCAGCCCTGGCGTTACTAAATGCGCTTGAAGCAGCTCTTGCACATAAGGGTCCCGCACCCAGCTGACGTTGTTCCATCGTAAATACGCTCCTCCGCCATCTAGATCATCATCATCCCGGCCTTCCGTACCTTCACCATCTCCGAGCCTCTTCATCATCTCGCCCGTTCTCGCCGTGATGATGATCACCGTCTCCATCATCTACGCCATCGCTTATCCAACGAGTGTATCCATCCATGAAACCATGGCGGGCAGTGCTCCTCGATTCCGGAATGGTCGATCACCGATTGAGTTTGCATCTTCCGCACGGACATCTTATATCTGTCTTGTTATTTCGTATCATGTCGGCCGTCGCACATTTCAAAAATCTAGCCACAATGCCTTCGCTCATTATGCGGACCATTTTTGCCTGCACGATGTACACGGTACAATTTTGAAGTCTATTAGAACCACATAATGAATGCATGCATGCAATGGTCGATAGAAAATTTCGGCATGACCTATCCTAAAATTAGGACCTTTGCGAAATGCCAAAGTCTTGCCAAAATGGAAATGAATCAACATTTTGGCAAAACAATGGCAACTTGTTCACATACAAACACAAGAGAGAGAGAGACCGATCCATACACACATGAACATATCATTATCCTCTCCATACACACATGCATGAGCATCATCGATACTCTCCATATACACACACATATGACCATCGATCCTAGCTCTCCACACATACACACATCATGACATGAGCATCGATCATCTACATACATATGAGCACATGCATCATCCATATACACATGAACACATCCTTACATGGACAACTTCTGAGATGAGAGACCGATCGCGAGAAAGATGGAAAGGAGAGGTGCAGCGTCGACAGGAGACGGATAGATGAGAGACGGAGACCTCCTCTATTACTTATGTAACATCCAAAGCAAGTTTTACATGCTAAAAATGGTGAATGTGTGGAGAAATTGAGGTGGGAAGGAGAAGATCCCGACTAGATCTAAGGAGGAAGAAGAAGGCAAAGTGAAGTGTGGGGTGGTGGATGTGGTCACACATGTGCACATAAAGTGCTGTCTTAAAAATCGACACATCCGTGGCGCACCGCAACAAGTGCGCCACGCAGTACTAACGTGGCGCACTAGGCGGTGCGCGGATGCTCTAGTCCCTGGCGCACTAGGCGAAAGCGCCACGAAGATAGTGGCCGTCTCGAGGCGGAGGTGGGCATGCGCTCGATCGTAGCGCACCATGCACACGTGCGCCACAGATGACCCTAACAACCGTGGCGCACGTGTGCATGGTGCGCTACAGAAGTTTGGCGTGTGGCCAACAGGGCCCTGGCCCACACATATCTGTGGCGCACTAGGGTCATGTGCGCCACGGATGTTCTAGTTATTAGTAGGGCACTGCCCACAGGTGAGCCACGCCTGTTTTAGCCGTGGGGCACTTCAACCATGTGAGCCACGGATGTGCTGATTACCTATAGCCGTTTTCCTAGTAGTGTCGTACTATCAAGAGGGGCTCTCAAGCGGGTGTCTCGTTTGCATTGTTCGGAGAGAGCTCAAACCTTTGCATTCATAGCATCATCTTTCTTGGTTGTTATTTGGTTCTTATCCATGAGAGGATCTAGAGCTTGTGGTCATCATCATAACAAGCTCTAGTTCATCATCTAAGGATTTCACTTGCATATCTTATTGCGGTTTTTGATCTTGCGAGTTTTCCGGCTCCACACCTTGGGGGATGCTTCACATATATATTTATGATATTTTCTCCCAAGGTGATACCCAATATTCCGGTGGATTCTATTCGTCGTTATCTTTCCAACAAAATTGGTTTCATCCCATTTGGAGTTCGGATGCAAAAGTTATTGCGTTTCTGGTTTTCTTGTTTCTGGAATTTCCCTGACCGGAAGTTCCGGCTTCCCACCGGAAGTTCCGCTCAAACTTCTTTCTGCGGGCTGTTCTATAGTTTGTTCCGACGCTAGTTCGGTGGCGGTTCAGTAACCTTCTGTTTTGAAGTGTGCTATTTGCCGGAACTTGGCCGTAACTTGCATCGGAACTTGTCCTGGCAAAAGTTCTTGAGCGGAACTTCCGCCTGAAGGCCGGAACTTCCGGTTAGACTCGCTTTGCAACTCATAAGTTCCCCTTGTTCCGCCCCAAGTTCGGTGAAGGCTCGGAACCTTCTTTTGAAGCGTTCTATTTGCCGAACTTTGTCGGAACTTTCGGAAGTTCACGGAACTTCGATCTGTTTGGACGGAACTTCGGTTTAAGCTCTGGGCGGCGTCAACGGTATGATGACCGTTGGAGCCGAGCTGGCGGAACTTCAGCCCAGGGAAGTTCCGGCCATGTTTCATTTTTTCAGTTTCTCGCTCCGCAGTTTTCGTCCGTTGGTTGGGTGCCACCGGAACTTCCGGCCTCCCACCGGAAGTTCCGGCCAGGTGTCGCGAATGCCCATAACGGGCAGATCTGGGAGTCCTTTAAAAGGGGCTCCTCTTCCCCTTCATGGGTACTAGCTTTTCTTCTTGGTTCTTGGCTTTCTCTCTCTCCTCCATTGTCAACCTTGAAGAAGCTTTCCCTCTCCCTTTCCCCTCCTATGATTCTTGCATCTTTTTGAGGGATTTGAGAGAGGATATCTAGATCTACAATCCCCCCAAGTCAAATCCCTTCTTTGTGAAGGAATCATTGGGATCTAGATCTTGGAGAGTTTTGTGTTCTCCTCTTTTGTTCTTCCTCCCTTATTCCCCCAATAGCTTTTGTAGCTTTGTTGGAATTTGGGAGAGAAGGACTTGCCCTTGCATTTGGTGCATAGGTTTGAGTTCTCCTCGGAGATTCGGTGAGTTCAAGCTTGTGAGCTTGTTTCTCTTGGGTTCCTTGGAACCCTAGACGGTTGTGTGGTTGGATTGTTAACCTTTTGTGGTCTTGTTGACCTTTTGTGGTCTTGTAGCCTTTTGTGGCGTTGTTGGCCTTTTTGTGGCATTGTTGGCCTTTTGTGGCTTTGTTGTTGGGAGCCTCCAATTGAGTTGTGGAGTTAGCCCCAATCTTGTACGGGTTCGGTGACCGCCCTCAAGCGTCCCATAGTGGAGCAAGTGCCGCCTTTGTGTAGTGCGCACTTGGGAGAATAGGGTGAGCCTTCGTGGCGTCGGTGTGTTGCGTGCTTCCACATCCGGGGTGAGGCCTTGTGTGGCGTTGGGTGAGCATCGAGCCACCACCTCGAGTGAGCCATTTGTGGCGTTCGAGAGCATTGCGCCATCGCACCTCTCCAACGGAGACGTAGCTTCTTTGGAAGTGAACTTCGGGAAACAAATCTTCGTCTCCGCGTCTATCGGTTATCTCTCAACCGAACCCTTTACTTATGCACTTTACATTGTGATAGCCATCGTGCTTGAAGTACTTATACCTTGCTATCACCTTGTTGCTTATATTGCTTAGCATAGGTTGTCGGTGCACCTAGGTGAACTTAGTGGCTAGGTTTTGTGCTCAATAAATTAAACGTTAGTTTTATTCCGCATTTACTTGAGCCTGAACCATAATAATTTTAAAAATCCTATTCACCCCCCCTCTAGGCGACTTCCTTTGTACTTTCACTATCCATCTATCCAAGACCAAGATGTCAGGGTGAAAGCAATCAAATGTCATATGAAGGCAGCAATCCCTGTCTCAACACAGGTTGTGTGTTTATATAAGCCAGTAACAGTGATATATATCAGAGAGAGAGAGTGTGTGTGTGTGTGTGTGCGCTTTCTAAAGATTTCATCAATTCTTTGCTTCATGCTTTTCTCTTCCATTCAAGGCACCTCGTTCGTCCGATGTTCCTCACTTTGCTATCAGACTATGTTAGTATTTTTTTACGTCTTTTGTGGACCTTTGTCGTATAGCATCTAGAAGAGAGTGTGCTTTCTATCTAGTTTGATAGTGCAAACCTATACCATATATGTTGATCGATCCCTTCCCAATAAGGAAATAAGTCCAAGGTAAATTAGCAAAAATCTGTACTATCACTCCCATTTGAAGGAAATATGCCCTAAAGGCAAATAATAAATGATTATTATTGTAATATTTTAATAACTTTGTAATAGTTTCATATTATGCTATAACTATATCAAGTGGAAACATTGATACAGGTGTGATATGAAACAGAAGTCCCTAGTAGCCACTAGGGCAACAAATAATCAAGGTTTCCTGATTATGGGTGATAGTGTCAGTTGACAACGAGGTCATATTATTGGTGAATAATGTGATGGATATTATCCAAAGATTGAAACACTGTTTCCTTCTCACGGTCACAAGGTTCATCATTGCAATAGTCATAAATATAGTCTCCTTCTCCTTAGACCGTGAGATCATATTAATCATTGTTTTCCAAGACTGCTAAGATTGCATCAAACGTCACTCAGTAGAATGGTGATTATAAAGGTGTATGTTGGGTATTCCATATGAACGGGTTGAGGCCTATGAATCAAGACGAGGATTTTTTCACCCAGTGACTGGTAAGATACATAAGGCCGACTTGGTGAGATTACACCTATAATATTACAACATGTGACTAGGTCACAGGGTTATAATATCACGGTAATAAGTGAAACAGTACTTATAGGTAACGAGATTGAACAAGGTATGTGATACCAAACGATCGGATGTCGGACAAGTTGTATCAAAGAAACAAAGGGAATTGGACTCGACGTTCGTGGTTCAAATGACATCGTCATCGTGGAATGTATAAGGGTCAATATGGGCATCAATTGTGTTGAATTTTATTCATATATATATTGATCCCTTTTTAAAATTAGCTCGAATGGATGCGGGACGGTATCCTAACAAAGGATCGCGTACGAGCAATTCAACAGGAATTGGCAGCATTCTTAGTTGAGGAGATCATAGATCCAACCGGAGAATAACATCGGAAATTTTTATTTAGAGTATAATAGGGATCGTAAGAGAAATTATGTATATGCATGAACGTGTACTGTATGTAATATATGTTCGACCAAGAACGAATAAAGAGGTCACTTCAACCTCTATATTCATGACGATGTTGTGTAATGGTTTCTTCATTGCACGTCATTTATGTCAAACCTCTCCCTCCTCTACCGATCCTCCTATTGTGGCAGAAATTCGCCCCAAAACTCTACCGCGACTGCCAAATCTCCCAAAACACTGTCGCGACAAAGCTCATTTAGTCTCGGTTCGTGTTACAAACTGGGAATAAACGTCCTCCATCCCCCACTCTCCACCGTGGCCACGTGGAGTGCAACCGGGACTAAAGAGGGGCTCTATTCCCGATTGGGTAGTCCCGATTATGCAACCGGGACTAGAGGCTCTTACGAACCGGGAATAGAGCCATGTTTTCCACTAGTGGTGCACACCTGTACATCCTCAGTGAAGATACGGTCCAAAGAGGGATGTGTCTTCGTGCTACACAATATCGTGTCGATGGTTACTAATGCTTCAAAGATGGAGCAGTCTAAGAGTCACACTATTAGGGGTCTTGTGGTAGCGGAGTCAAGTGCGAAATATGACATATCCTATTTGTCGCGCTCCGCAGGGGTTAGGGGCTTCCATGCTCAAGTTGTACCAGCCCATTAGTGTGGCATTTTTCGCTAGTTTTTGGATGTTTCTAGAAGCTTATAGCCGATTTCCCAATTTTTAGTGCTTTTTGGCTTTAATGTTTCCTATATTTTGTTTTATTTTCATTTTTTAGTTGTTTCTCTTCCTTTTATTTTTGTTTTTCTTTTATTTTTGCTTCTTTTTATTGTCTTATATTAAATAAAATGTTTCAGTTATGGAAAATACTAGTAACTTTTTCTTTGTTCAAATAATAGTAATTTTCATATTTAAAAGCCGTTCAAATACCATCATTATTCATTTTTAAAATTAGTACAAATAATGTTTTGCTAAGAAGTCATAAAAAGATAAATGTTTCTCATTAATTGTTATGCCTTGCTCAGTTCCTGTCAATTGCCCTGCTGTAATTTATTTACCCTTCATGCCATGTTGTTTATCTAAGGAGAGCACCTCTAGTGAACTATGGACCCCGGTCCAATCTTTGCCATTGATACATATTCAACTGTTACTTGTTTACTTGCTGCAAATCATTACCTTCCACACCATACGTTTAATCCTTTGTTACAGCAAACCGGTGAGCTTGACAACCTCACTGTTCGTTGGGGCAAATTCTTGAGTTTGTGTTGTGCAGGTCTCCACGTTGCTTGCAACACCTGTGTGACGTTTCCTTCCTCCTTCTGGTTCGATAACCTCGGTCTCAACTGAGGGAAAACTTGCTGCTTGCTCTTCACACCTTGCGCTTGGGGTTACCAACGAAGTGTCACGTCGACCACCATCAGGAACATGCATCATGTCCTTACTATGAACAAGAATCTCGTTAGTGGCTCCCTTCTATTCAGAGATGGATTTAAGGTTGTTTTAGAGTCTAATAAAGTCGTTGTTTTGAAACATAGACAATTTATTGGTAAAGGTTATGAGTTCGGAGGCTTGTTTTGGTTTTCACTATCAGAGTTTTGTAATAAATCCATGAATCATATTTGTGGTGATGTTAATGATGATACCAGTGTTTGGCATTCTCATTTATGTCGCATTAATTTTGGTTTGATGTCTCGTATGTCTAGTACGAGTTTAATTCCGAATTTCACTATTTCCAAATGTTCTAAGTGTCATAGTTGTGTGCAATCAAAGCAACCTCGAAAGCCTCACAAGGTTGTCAAGGAGAGAAACTTGACACCTCTAGAACTCATACATTCTGATCTATGCAAGATGAATGGTGTGTTGACAAAAGGTGGAAATAGATATTTCATGATGTTGATAGATGATACTACTAAATTTTTATATGTTTACTTGTTGCAAACTAAAGATGTGGCTTTAGACCACTTTAAAATTTATAAGGCCGAAGTTGAAAATCAACTAGAGAGAAAGATCAAGCATCTTAGGTCGGATCGTGCTGGTGAGTATTTTCCCAAAATATTTGATGAATTATATGAGTAACACGACATTATTCATGAGAGGAAGCCTCCCTACTCGCCCCAATCAAACGGGGTTGGCGAGAGGAAAAACCGCACGCTAACTGACTTGGTGAATTCCTTATTAGCCAGTGCTGGTTTATCAAAGGCATGGTGGGGGGGGGGGGGCTTTGTTGACTTCATGTCATGTCCTAAATAGAGTACCTAACAAGAATAAAGAAAAGACCCCTTAAGAGAAGTGGGCTAGGAGAAAACCATCACTTTTGTATTTGCGTACTTGGGGGTGTTTGGCGAAGGTCAACATACCTATTCTCAAGAAATGCAACCTCGGACCTAAGACATTGGATTGTATCTTTCTAGGATATGCTCCATAGAGTATAGGCTATAGATTTCTAATGGTTAAATCTAAGGTACCTGATATGAATGTTGATACTACAATGGAATCTCGTGATGCAATATTCTTTGAGAATATGTTTCCTATGAAAGATATGCATAGAATTGGTAGAATTTCTTCTGAAATACTTCATGAATCTAGTGCATCTATTGAGAATTCTGAACAACCACATGAGTAAGTCCTTGAGAAGGATGATGATGAACCTCTCACGAGGAGTAAGAGACATAGGATTGCAAAATTCTTTGGTAATGATTTCATCATATACGTTGTGGATGATACTCCCAGATCCATTGCTAAGGCATACGCATCTCCTGATGCAGATGATTGAAAGAAGTTGTACAACGTGTGATGGACTCGATTCTTTATAATGGAACTTGGAAATTATTAGAATGACCCTATGGATGTAAACCCGTGGGCTGTAAGTGGGTGTTCAAGAAGAAGCTAAAGCCTGATGGTACTATTGAGAAGTACAAGGCACGACTTGTAGAAAAAGGCTACACACATAAAGAAGGCGAGGATTACTTTGACACCTACTCACCTGTCGCTAGACTGACCATCATTCGAGTACTACTTTCCCTAGCTGCCTCTTATGGTCTTCTCGTTCATCAAATGGACGTGAAGACACCTTTTATTAATGGAGAGTTGGAAGAGGAGATCTATATGGATCAGCCGGATGGGTTTGTGGTAACAGGTGAAGAGACAAAGGTGTGCAAGTTGTTGAAATCCTTATATGGCCTGAAACAAGCACCTAAGGAATGGCATGAGAAGTTTGACATAATTCTACTTTCTGCTGGTTTTGTCATTAATAAGGCTGATAGGTGTGTTTACTATCGCCATGGTGGGGGCGATAGTGTTATATTATGTTTGTACGTGGATGACATTCTGATCTTTGGTAAAAACATAAAAGTGATAAATCAAGTCAAGTCTTTCTTGTCAAAGAGTTTTAATATGAAAGATTTGGGAGAGGCTGATGTGATTCTGAACATCAATCTTACTAAGAACAAGAATGGGATTACTTTAACGCAATCTCATTATGTTGAGAAGGTCTTGAACCGATTTATCTTTATTGATGGCAAAACTTCTCCAACACCTTATGATGACAGTTTGACATTATGAATGAATAAGAAGGAACCAATAGATCAGTTGAAATATTCACAAATTTTTGGTTCTCTCATCTACTTAGAAAGCGCTACAAGACCCGATATCTCTTTTGTTGTGAGCAAGTTGAGTAGGTTCATGTATAACCCATGTATTGATTATTGGCATGCACTTGAAAGGGTCATGCGCTATCTATATGATATAATGAGCTATGGGATTTACTATTCATGACACCCTGCTATGCTTGAAGGATATAGTGATTGGAACTGGATCTCTAATATTAATGAACTCTACGCCATGAGAGGGTATGTGTTTACCTTTGGAGGTGGCACAGTGTCATAGAGGTCTCGTAGACAAACCATATTGACGAGGTCAACTATGGAAGCATAGCTTACAACTTTAGACACAACCACTGTTGAGTCAGAATGGCTATGTGAGCTCTTGATGGACTTGCCAGTGGTTGAAAAACCTGTGCCGAAAATCCTTTTGAATTGTGACAACCAAACTATTATTATTAAAGTGAAAAATTCTAAGGAAAACGCAAAGTCATCAAGACACGTGAAGAGACGTTTGAAATCTGTCAGAAAATTGAGAAACTCCGGAGTAATAACTATTACATATATTCAAGAAGATAAAAACCCGACAGATCCTTTTACAAAGGGACTATCACGAAATGTGATAGGAAATGCATCAAGGGAGATGGGGTTGAGACCCATGGATGTCACACTATAGTGATAACCCAATCTATATGATCGGAGATCCCGTGAATTAGGATCTATGAAGAACAAACTAGTGGTTTGACTGAGGAGAGTATTTTGTATTCATCTCTATGTGAATATGCATAACTCTTATAATCTGTAAGGCGGGTTGGCAACATGCCTTAATATATTTATGTTGGCTTTAACTAGCAAAGATACCGTTATATAGGGAATTTTTGAAAAAACACACCTATATGAGCTCGACTGTAAACATCGCATTCTATGAGACTTGAGTGATCTCTACTAAACTCATGAAGAGACCAGAGAGTATGACGCATATGCTACAACCCGTGGTGTAGGCTATTGACATCCAGGTACTAGTTATGATTTTAAGTGAAATCTATTGACACCAAACTTGCAATTCAAGGTTCGTCCATTATTCAAGTTATTGATAGACGTAGCTCAAGATTCTAGGCGAAATTTCAACTTAACAGTCTCTGCTGAAACACTGGTATATAAACAAGTAGCGAGGATTGACAAATCTTCAAATGGGCATTTGAGATCTAGTGGGGGATTGTTAGAAATAATGGGCTAAATCATTAGACCCATGTGTGATTTTAGATTTTCCCTAAATCTCAAAGCCCATGTGTGTGGAATCCTATATGTGATTTGACTCAAGTTAGTGGCATCTCACATGTGTGTGGCAAGAGTAGTGAGAGCTAAAGTTTAGTCTCACATGGAAAGTTGAAGAAGAGTTGCACCACCTTATAAGGTGGAGTGTTGCACCACTTTGTAAGTGAGTGACAATAAGAGAGCTACACGCGCGCTCCTCCTCTGACGATGCCGCCGCTTGTCCGCCCGCCCGTCCGCCCGTCTCGTCATGTCATGTCACGACGCGTGCCACGGATTGTGGGTTGCGGGAATCTCGCCGAGCCGAGCTTTATTTTGCTGCTCAGAAAAATGTGTGCGGTTAGACAAACGTGTCAACGGTTAGTGAATTCGGGTTGATCCCGTATCGTGGGCTATCTGTAACCGACCCAAGCGTCCGCGACATGGGCTTCGTCCATATCGTCTTCTGTACGGGATTTTTCGATCCACTCTATATAAATGCCTATGCGGCTTCCACAACATACAACATCGAACCGATTTAGGATTTTGTCAGCCTCTCTACTTGCACCGCCACCATAGTCTACTCCATCCCGCTTGCCAGCATGCACTAGCGGACGGGAGAGCAGGTCTCTGGAACTACTCGCCTTTGTGATCTTGTACGGAAGAAGGCGAATTAGGTTTTTGGGAAGCGCTCTGCGCGACTACTCGAGTTATTCATCACGGGCCGTCTTCCATCTAAGTTGGGCGGTGCTGTCTATCGTCATCTTTCCGCCGTCTGCTTCGATCAGTCTTCCCCAAGGTTACTGTAGCGACTACATCTACAAGCGAACGATACGTGCGACGTGTTGTTGTTTGGTTATTCATCATGTTCTGCGAGTACATGTTTAGCTGTTTCTTGTTTTCATTCATCTTGTTGTTTAGTACATCTAGTATGTTCGAGTTATATAAGCAAGTAGTTGGTTTTGTCATCTTTAATATTCTAAAATTAATCATGAAAATTGTGTCTAATTTTTCAACATTGGCTAGATGCTCTAAGCTCATTACGGTAACAGGCCGAGCCGAGATGACTCTTTGTTCTAGTATAAGGTTGAAAGAGTCAAGCCGAGCCAAGCCCTACTTGGCAATGACGTCGCCGAGTGTTTTACTACAAAAGTAATAGAGCAACGTCGAATTTACTACAGTATACAGAGAGTACATGTCAGTAAATGATCAAACTACGTAACGTTAACTTGGGCTTCGGACGAGGCTTTACCAGGCCAGCAGGAATTCCGATCAGGTTCCAGATCGGCCCGACAGGCCAGCACAAGCACAACGCGCGGTCGTGTGGGTTCCGTGGCCGAGATGGAGTCGAGGTAAAATCAGTCCGTGTTGCACCCCCTTCTCCACCTATAAATAGTCCGCCATATCTGGTAGCTTGACTCGCAAAACGCAATCGACCGAGTAGTACGACAGTTTCCCCATCGCTTCTCAATCAATCGATCGATCAAAAGTTTCGAGGAGAGTTTCAGAGAAGGACATGAAGATCCAGATGGGGAACCTGATGAAGGACATGAAGATCCGGGGCAACGATCTTTATCATCGCCATGAGGATGCCATCTTGAGGGTTATCTTTTTCGGGGTGATGCTGCTGTCCCAGGTCATTCTAATGGCCGGAGTCGCGCGGTATCAGGCAGCCGGCGGCACAAGTTTCCCGATCTGCTACGTGTTTATCTATCCTTTTATCGCAGACTTACTATTTAGGTACACCAAGACCCTTGATCCTCCTGCCAAGGAAGATTGATGTAATTAGTACTCTTTTATGTTAGAACTTGTTCACGATGATGTATATATATATGTCTCTGTACTCTTTACTTCGAGGAAATTGTTTTACCCTTGTGCTTGATTATATGATTTCTTTTATGAGAGAAAGTTCTTTGGATGCTTCCTTTTACAATGACAATCACGATGCTTACTAGTATTTCGATAATTCTCTATTTGCTTATTAGAGAAACTCCAACGAAAATTGTAAAACCTATGCGCGAAAAATAACCGCCAAAGTAGCGCACGCGGCTGTTTTCCACCTCCAGCAGGCGCAATAATTTTGGGCGCGAAAAATTTTCAGGAGCGCGTCAGATTGCCCTCACGGCCAAATTTGCTGCCATTGCTAACGCTATCTCTCTCTCGCTCGCGACGTAACCGCCGACCTGAAACTTCCCCAGCATACGCCCGTCATTTCCTACGTGTCGCGTGCGCCGCCACCGTGACCTTCCGGCAATGGAGCCGTCCTCACCGCAGTACTCGATCCCCGGCACCGCCCCTGCCGCAAACCCTAACCCTACCTTTGTAGTCGCCGTCGTGAGCTCCAGAGCGCACCATCTCCTCTTCATACCAGCGCGCCCAAACTTGACTGGCACCGCCCTGCCTCCGCCGGCCGAAAATCCGGCCAAGAAGGTGGCCACGTGCCAGCGGCGTGTGCACATGCGTCAGCGCAAGCTCATCGGCCGCCGCCACCGCCAAGCACACGCCAATTGCTCAATGATTTGACAACAAGGTAAAAAAACTTATCTTTTCGATGCATAGATGCATGTGTTAGTTGATTCTAGTGTTGGCATACATTTTAGTGTTGATGGTGAGACATTCATGGTGTAGGGTTCGCAGCATAGAAAACAAAAAATTTTCTACGATGTGAACTATATACCAAGATCTATATACTAGATACAAACAACGGGCAGATGTATATCCGTAGAGAACATACCCTTGAAGACCGACAAAGCTTAACGAGTTCAACTCGTGGTTGATGTAGACGATCTCTTGCCGATCTCAAGATCGAGAGGAAGTCCTAGCGTCGCAAATCAGCAACGCATCCGTGCTCGCACACACGTTCGAGGCACCGAGCAACCTCCGCCTCCTCGCTCCAGCGATGCAGCGGAAGCACAACTCTTTCTTGCCGAATAGCCACCGGAAACATGTATCTCGCTAGTCCGAGACCATGGGGAATAAATTCTAGAGGGGGAGAGAGATCCTTCACGAGGAGGTGTGTGAGACAAGTGAGGAGGGGATCCTTTTATAGGAGGAGGGGGCACCCAAGGGGTGGCCGCCATGGGGCTGCCCCTCCCTCCTTCATTCATGTGAGTGGACACTCCACTCACAAAATGCCCTTTAAATTTCCTCCACTCAAAGTCCACTCAAATTCCCATTAAATTTCCACCAAATTTAATGCAAACTCTCATTAAATAAAACTCTTTTATTTTATTCAGAATTTTGTCAATTACTTTAATGACAAACATTCACAAATAACCCCTTGCTAGAATTCTATTTCACATGCATAACCACTTTATGCAATTTCACCCAACCTGTTTGGTATCTAGTGAAATAAATTCTGCGCTTGTTCATTCTTCGGCATGAAACATTTGCTCCAATTGGATGTCGGTGTCTCTTAAGTGTGTCACCCTACGGTTCGTGAATAATGCGGACATGATCGAGACCCCTCGGATCAATAATCGAGCGGGATCCGAGACCCATCTTGACTTCCACACATTCAACGATGACTTTCTTGTGATCGTGGAACCTTTTACGCTAGTATCTTAATCCCTTTGTTTCACGATATATTACATGTCCGAGATTCGATCATCGGTATCTCCATACCTAGTTTGATCTACACGACATGCACTCTTTTCTCGTTCTGTGATATAACATTCTAGTGATCAAATCACTTGCTTGCAAGCTAATCAATGTGATATCACCGAGAGGGCCAGAGTATATCTATCCGTCATCGGGATGAACAAATTCCACTCTCGATCCATGAGCCTCAACATAACACTTTATTAGTTCTGAATCCATCTTTATAATCACCCACATTACGGTGTGACGTTTGATGTTATCAAGAAACTCTTCCGTGTTAGTGATTGACATGATCTCATGGTCTAAGGATTAGGATCACTTCGTAAGTTGTTATAGCAATATAAACTCAATGACTTTGATCGTAATGCTATACTTGGATGAATGTTCATCACACCATTACACTAATGTTGTGATCCCGTTATTAACAACATCCAATGTCCATGATCAGGAAACCTTGATCATCTTGTTAATCAACGAGCTAGTTTATGAGAGAGGCATAACTAGGAACTTTCTGTTTGTTTATTAAACACACATGTATTAACGTTTCCGTATTAATACAATTATAGCATGCAAAATAAACATCTATCATATACTTGGAATACACATAATAAACACTTTATTATTGCCTCTCAGGGCATATTCCCTTCACATGGCACACATGAATGTGGACGTTGGCTCATCTTTCGCCGCCAAGCAAGAAAACGAAGGAAATGGCGAAGAAGAAGAAGACGAAGAGTACATGGTGGATGAACATGGTGAAGGTTTGATTGAGCCGCCGGTTGGTAGGATGGTCAAATACACCGCCGAGGAGGATAGGTTGCTTTGTCGAGCATGGTTGGCAGTTGCCATGAATTCACTGGTTGGCACCGATCAATGCAAGGTTGGAGTACAACGAAGATAAAAAGTTGTCAAGGACTATAGAGGCCAAGGATGAGACGCGGCGGGTGGCTTTGGAGGAGAGGATTACGACCGTCGAGGAGATAAAGTTGGCTTTGAAGGAGAAGAAAGTGGTCGCTGCTGAACAAGCGCGCCTATTGGAGGAAGAGAGGACCCTCTTTACCATTGACACATCCAACATAGAAAGCAAAGAGAGTATATAAACCTTGCTCGTGATGAAGTGTTGGCCAAAAGGCGGATGATGGCAAGCTACTTAAAGGCCCAAAGTGAAGAAATGAATGCATTTGGAGGCATGGGTGACTTTGGATACTATGGAGGCATGGGAGCGACACCGGGTTCATTTGGAGACATGGAAGCAACACCGGGGGCTTTTCGAGGCTATGGAGGCATGGGTGACATGGGGCTCGGAAGCATGGGAGGCATGAAAACACCACCGGGGACATTCATGGCCTCCTTGGTGAATCCATTACCTTCTATCAATTTCATCGCGTGCCAACACCACCCACACCACTGTCCAAGACTTCAAAGGAGAAGAAGCGCAAAATGAAAGTGACAATGACAATGACTATGATAATGTTGACAAATGATGTGTCAACATGTGTGTTCAAGTCAAATTTGGTTGTGTGAAATTATCATTTGCATTTGAACTATGTCCTAATTTTATGTTGAACTTGGTTGTGTAAAATTGGTGATTGTTGAGCCATTTCTTGTTCTATTTATTTTGATTTTTTTGATCTTGTTGATGCATTTATGCGCTGTGGAAGTTGTTTGCGCCGGCACCGCGCGCTGCATTTTGTCATGTCCGCTGGGAGAGCTTTTTTTATCTATTTTTGCGCGCCGCTTTTGGCGCTTCCGTCGGAGGAGTTGCACAGCGCGCACACTAAAACTGGATCGCGCGCGCTGCATAGCAATTTTCACGCGCGGGATTTTCGAGCTTCGGTTGAAGTTGATCTTAGTTCGTCGCTCTCTTCCTCCCTCCTCATCCTAGCAGTCCGAGTGCCTCAAGACACATAACACCCTGCCTACCTGATCTAACTCAAATCCAAACCGAATTGGCAAATACCCGAGATATTTTGCTTCTAATAATTGTTAACATAAGAAAAACACGAGTTCGATTTGTATAGAACAACAACTTTATTTCCTTCCACCAGAATCATAGATTTAGAGAGAATCACCAACAACCTTTTTCATACAACAGATGTTACGTGTGTTAGCATTAACCTTGATTCTTTTATACCCACAAAAGGAAAAGACTACGCAAAGCCTTGGTGGCCTTTTTTTCTATCGGAATTGCCTCACGTACTTTGTATCTGATTTTCGTCCAATATTTCCTCGACAAGAGACGCCCCCACGCCCCTCCCAAGGCGTCGAATTCAATCGCAGAGGCCGTCGTCGCTAGCATATCTCTTACTTGCTGTCTTACAGATCAGCCTGTCAGGGAGCTCACCATAGTGAAATTGGTAGCAACGGTTATAAGCGCATCTCTACTCGTTGCACTTTCAAAGATCAAAATTCGGAACTAAAAATCGTCGGATGTAACTTTTGGTTTGGGAATGACCGAATTTCCACTCGCGTTTTCAGGTGACGTTTCTAGACAGGCGATTGTTGGCAAATTTAACGATATTTCACCATAATTTGGCTCAAACTCACACAAACGTAATTTTGATCACATAGTTCGGCGTGAGACGGTGACGAGACGGCGAGCTTAGCGGCAGCGGCTAGTTTGGCGACGAGACGGCGATAAGCTTGGCGACGGCAGCGAATTTGGCGACAAGATGGCGATGAGCTTGGCAACGCCGGCGAGTTTGGTGAATAGACGGCGACGATCCGCGCCAACCAAGCCCGCTCCGAGCTCCGCCTGCCGGGCCAGCTGGCCAAGCCCACGCCAAGCTCCGCCGTGAGGGCCCTCGCGGCGAGTTCCACCGACCAGGCCTGCGTGTGAGGATGGGAGAGACAAGGTGGGTGTGTGGGAGGAGAGAGAATTACACTTTCCTCACTGACATTTGGGCCACATGGCGAGGGTTTCTCATCCGGCGTTTTCAAGCGATTTCCAGCGTCCGGATAAAAAAAAGCCTAAATTTGGACAAAATTGGAACGCAAGTGAGACGAAATTTGTCTATCCAAATGTAAAAGTCGCCGAAAATTATTCTCTTAAGAACGCTAGTGGAGATGCTTTTAAGGCATAGCAGAAGAAACCCAAAAGAGCTCGTCCGATCCCAAATTGTAGCACAAACCCAAACCCAAACCACATGCTGGAACATATTCTGCGTCCGTTACTTAGCCCCACCCATTAGGAAGACTCACTGCCATGTCGTATGGTACAGGTGGTATCAGACATAAAATCGCCATATATATAGCAACACTCTTTTTCTTTACACATCTACAACTCTTTGATACACCAAGCCCTCTTGCCTTTTTTGCTACTCCCTCCGATACATAATAAGTAACTTTTACTAAATCATCTTATTATGGATGGGAGGAACTATCATAATGTACCTTTCGATAGCACATGGTCCTCCTGCCCATTGAGCCTAGAAGTTCGAATTGATGGGGATCGATATCCACTACTGTTGGTGTTTGTTCGATCCAAGAAAAGCAGCGCCGCTCTCCAGCGAGGAACACCGCTTGCCATGAATCTAGCCAAAGCTTATGGCACTTGATTCTGATGGGTTTGTCGCATAGAAAACAAAAAAAATCCCACGGTTGCAAATGTCAAGATCAAATCTAGGTGATACTTGTAACAGTTTCAGAAGGACTCACCCTCGAAGACCGAAAGCGGGATAACGTTCCCGCAAACAAACGCGATACATGTTCCTCCTCGACGGTCGATAAGACGATCAGCGCCACAAACGGGAAACGCTTCCGCAATCAATCACACGTCCAATATGACAACGACCTCCGTCCCTTGCTCCAGTTGGGCAACGGAAGTAGTGGATCCACGGGAACTCCGTCAGCACTACGACATGGTGGTGATGATGGTAGGTCTTGAGAAGGGCTTCACCTAAGCACTGTACTCGCGATAGTGGAACAACTAACAAGGGGGGAATGCCAACCAAAGAGCATATGAGAGAGATGAAATGGTGTGTTGAGAGGGGGTCTCCACCTCCTCCTTTTATAGGAGAGGGGGGCTGCGCCCAAAGGGCATGCACCAGCCCCTAGTGGTGCCCCCACCTCTCCCCTCTTGATGGTAGTAGTGGAGTCTCCATTCACACAAATCAAAGTGTCACCATAATTCCAATTAATCTCCACTTAAAACCAAAGGTCACCATTAAAACACTTTTAATTCACTTGGTTTAATGTCACTCAAATTAATGAACACTTAATTTAATGAGTACTTCATTTAATGAACACATTAACAATTTATTCCCTTGCAATGTTTCGATACACCAAAACTATTCCGGTAGTTTTATCAAAATAGTTTCTGCTTTGTCCAGTATTTTATCCCGTGTTACGTGTCCACTCAAATGCATCAACGAGCCTTAAGTGTGTCACCCTATGGTTCTTGAAATAAGTGGGCATGATCGAGACTCTCTCCGATCAATAATCATCAGAGGGATCTGGAGATCCATAACGACTCCCACTTACTCACGATGAACTAGTGATTGTGTGAAGAAATTAATAGTAACCAATTCCTTTTGTCTCGCGATATTTTGCTTGTCCGAGATCCGATTATTTCGTATAACCCATACCTAGTTCGATATTGTTACCGACAAGTACTCTTTTACTTGTTTCCATGATATAACATTCCTTGTGATTAAATCACTTGCTTGCAAATTGTTAACAATATGATATCATCGAGAGGGCCCAGAGTATATCTCTCCGTCATCGGGATGGATAAATATCACTCTTGATCCACGAGCCTCAACTAACAATTTCTAAGATCTCAACGGGCATGAGAACGCCGTCAGAGCTTGGGCTCTTGCTTGGAGATGGAGGTGGCGGTGTAGCCCCCGGGACGACCTCTTCCGTCTGAGCCCATGTGCCGCCTGGTTTGGAGAGACGATGTCGATGAGATCGTCCAAGCGCTTGCGCCATTTATCTTTCCCGGACTCGGCAAGTGGGTGCTGAAGGAGCTCATGTACCATGAGCTTGGCGGCCTCCGGCGTGGGAGGGTCAACCTTGTCGCGCGAGGACGCGGTGCGGGAGAGCGACGTGTTGCTGCGTGTGGAGAGCTAACGCTCTCGTGACGGGCGGAAGGAGGATCCCTGCTCGTCCTCCGTCCACGGGGTTTGCTCTGTGGCGGTGCGTCGGGGTGCAGGCTTTGAGCCTTACTCACCGTGCAGCAAAGAGCACGCTCGGCCCGAGTCTCGTTGCGAGCCGACATGCCAACGAGGTTGTAGAAGACCTTGGGAACACGCCTCAACCCCCTACCTGGCGTGCAAAATGTCAGAGACTTGTGCCCCGTGAAGGAACGAGGGTTCCAACGAGCCCTGAGTTTGTGAGGAGACTGAACACACGTTCAGATCTTCTCGGCAACGATGGCTGCGATGGAGCTCGCACACGGCAGAGGTTCAGGACCCTGGTGAGGAGGTAAAGTCCCTACTACTACTTTTTTGTATTGACCGCAGTGCTTCACGAGGATACAATGGTGGATGTAAAATTAGGGTTTCGGATCATTAGGATCGATCCCCCTCTAAGGTAGGGGTGGCCCCCCTTTTATAGTGGCGTCGGGCCTCTTCCCCAATCTTTGGGCGGGAAGGGTCACCACATTGCTTCCCAAGGGAGAATGGGTCTACAAGGCTACTTTACATGGACTGGGTCTAGGACCTTCTGCATTGTTTTTCTTCCATAAAGCTAGGGTTGTCGGTGACGTCTCCCCATTACATGACGCCGCCCACTACCCCTTGCACCAAAGCAGTAAAGAGAGGACTCCGCTGACGCCGAGGTCACCAGCCCTACTTTAACACCGAAGAGGCCAGACAATGCCTCCTCTTTACCAAGGCAATCTGCGTATCCCGCACGGTCGTGGGACTGCCCATTGAGATTGTCGTCTTCCCTTTGTAGAAATATTACAAACGTACCTCGGGGGAGGGAATCCTATGCTCTCTTGGAGGAAGGCCATCTTCCCTAGAGGGCTCTCCTCTAGAGGCTACTCAGGCATAGCTCCCTGGGAACAACCCTCGCGGGGGTTCACTCCCCTTCATCCTCACGCACCCGATTAGGGGCGCAGGTCGAGGGAGGAGCCTCACGAGGCTTCTGTCCCCATCAGCGGGGCCGGAAACCAGTGGGTCTGGGTACCCCCGGTGCTAGTGACCTGACAATGTCCGCACTGGAAAATTAGCCAGAGCGCCGTCACGTCTAGCCTCCCTTCTTCCCGATCGCGGAGAAGCAGTCACCACCCACAAGCTCAAGATCAGGAGGTCGTGAGCGTGGGCAGCTCGAGGCACCACCCACAAGCTACTCGGTCCATTGCTTGGCCGAAAGAAGGTACCCATTTCCGTCCCATCTATTTTCTTGCTATGGACGACGACAAGGTGATCATGTTCTTCTACACGGAGTTCGTTGATACATCATACGACGATGACATTGATTTGTTGCTCGCGGTTCGGTGTTTATCCATGACAACGAGCAAAGAGCCATTCCAAGGTTTAGAGGATACATTTTGGGACATGAAACCATGGACCATGGTTGGATTGCCACTCACACCCAGCTCTACAATGAATACTTAACCCGGAGGGCACCCTATACACTGCGGCTCAATTCTGGCGTCGCTTCCGTATGCGCAGGCATGTGCTCAACCGTATAGTAGAGGGTTGTGAAGCATATGATAGTTATTTCATACAGAAGAGAGATGCAATGGGAAAGCTAGGCTTGTATGCCATTCAGAAATGCACGGATGCGGTTAGGATACTTGCATACGGAGTAGCCAGTGATCTTATTGGTGAGAACCTCCACATGGTAGAGCCAGGAAGGTGGGACTTCCGCGGGCCTTTGGTAGATCTAGAGGCACCGTAAGAGTTTGAAGCCTATCTATGGATGCACCGGAGACTCGTGTCAAACAAACACATGAACAACTTCAAGACGGTTTGGTTAGGCACATATGGGCACACAAGGGTCATGAATTTGCCTAAATTTGTGCATGTGTTCAAGTTTTAATAAATATACTTTCAATTTAATTTATGAACTATTTATTTGTAATATTTAGTAACTTTGTATGTGTAACATCCCAGGATTAGCACCTAGAATTATAGAGGACACAGGTTTGTGCATTGCATTCATGCATAAGAAAATCCGGAGAATTTTCGCGCAAAACAAAAAGACCTATAGAGGGATCGAGGTCTCTCTTGTTATAAAGGAAACAGTAGAGCAAGTGTGACGGATTTTGACATGATCTCTACTGAATGTTTATGTTTGAGGGAAAACAATTTAAGTTGAATATTCAAATACTTTATTTGAATTCAAAAGTAAATTGAAAAGAATTAACAATAGAATTGAAATGGTAAATTCTTGAATAAACAAATAGATATCATCATATTCACCATACATTTGAATTATACAATAATTTGGAATTATTATTTCAAAAACAATAAATATTACATAATATTTAATAATACAAGTGTATAAGAGGTACAACAATTAGTAACTAGTACAATTTATAAAAGAAATAAAATAAAACATTTACTTTGTTACAATTAGAATAATCCAAAGTTTACAAAATGGATAAAGAAAATCACAAGTACTAAGAATAAAAAGAATTTCTTTATTACAATTATATTAAAAATTACAATGCCTTCCACCTCACCAAAATAAATAAATAAAAGGGTAAATTACAAAAGAATAAAGTAAAACCCTAAAACTATTTCTAAACTCAAATTCCTATTCATCTCTGGTATCTTCTTTTCTTCATATTCCTTTGTCCCTGCAAAACAACACAAAAGACAACAAAACAAAAGAAAAATAAAGAGAATTGTTTAGGTGAATGCTACTCTCAGTCTGGCAATATGATGCATTGCTGAACACATCATTGAGTATTTCTTTAAAAAGGGGCCAAAGAGTAGTATCTTTTCTTATTCTGGAATATTGCCTCAGACTAGTGCATCACAGGCTGATGTAGGGGCAAGTTTCACCAAGGGAAAGTAAGAGGCAAAGAGGTAAAAAAAATCACATTTCCACTTGATGTAATCCATTTGGGTGAGACATGCACACAGGCATCTCACAAGCTGCTCACACAACATGCAGCATAGACTGCTGTCAACACCACAGCAACAAGGGAATCAGATAAGAGTACACATCTGCATGACAGCAGCTAGGAAAACACCACACGTTCACTTCAATCTCACACCACCAAGAGCCCCGTTCATCTTAGTTCATCACCAGATCCTCCCCAACAAGCATCCAGTACCACCATAACCAATATGGTTTCTTAGAAGAGATTAGGAGGAGGTCAGGTAAATCAAGCAAGGATGGGAGGGATTTCATGAAGGCAGGCATGAACAGTACTAGCTGGCCAACAACATCAGGAGGAGCGGACTAATGGAAGTGTCCAGGAGGAGCAGGGCTAGTAAGCAGAGAGTCCAAGAACTGACCAATATTAAGATCAACATCACCACAAAAGGTAAATCACATAAATTATTTCCAATCATCTTCTGAACATAACTGGTCCAAATCAACATGGATCTGTCCCAGAAATGTTTACACACACATAGTAATTATGCCTCCATCAAGTATATTTAATTGGTAGGTGTTTGTCATCATTTGGTCTAAGAAAAAGAATTATGGAAATCAATCTAGCTAGCCATCTGCAGCACACAAACTATCTAAACAAGTGGGTATATATGCACCTTCCAAGGAAGTACCACATAACTTGCCATCATGTCTATCTAGTGACACATGAGTTACTAACCTAGACTTAATCACCATATTTTTCTTTAAACCATCAGTACAGATGCATAAATTTTATACCTTAACAACTGTTTGCTCATCATATATGGACAAACAAGGAGAACAATAACAATCTCAAGGAGATCATTATCTTCATCAATTATATCATAAAAGCATCCATAAGCTAGTATACCATCCATTTATGTGATTCAAATGATTTCAAATCATTTTCCTAATTTAAACAACAAGGAATCATTCAAATCTTCCATTATCTTGTTGACAGGATAATTCCAAAAGCCTCAAATTAAGATATCATTGGACAGGACATAGACCAATTATTTGTTAAATAAAAAGATAACAGACCATGTAAATGGTCTATCTTTGTTAATGCTCACTCTAACACCCTCGGAATCGACCCTATGCAAGTTTAGCGATTCCGCCAAACCCGCATATAAGCGATTCAAAGGTGCCCACGAGCACTTTCATGCGGGTGGAAAGCAGTAATACCATTACACAATAGTCCACGATGGAACCCACGAGCAGATATATCGACAACGACTCCATGAGTCAAGAATACGAAATAGTACAAAGATCCAAATCACCTTGAAAGCGATACATCGTCCGAAATGCGGACAAGATGCAAATTGAGCTAAGAGCCACGAAGAATAACCAATGGCGTCCATAACCTGCCCGGCCAAGCCGGAAGGGTGACCACCTAACGACGTCGATCTCAAAACCTGCTTAAACAAAGGGTGCGACAAAGGGCAAAGGAAAAAAAGGCGGTCGATCTGAGGCGATTACGGCGAGACTAGAATTCGGCGGTCCTCGCCTACATAGGTATGGTGGACTGAAGCGGCAGCACAGCATGCACTAAACAACCTATAGAGACTCAATACAACTGGCGGCTATCAGATAGGGATAAGAAAGACCTACTCGGATCCAACCTGATTCTAACACCAAACATACCCATCCTGGTATTCCCCCTCGATACCAACCGAGGAAGTCAACCGAGGAACTCACACCGTTGGCAGTTTTATTCATTTCGTTATAGTTGTGGCAATTACTAGTCAGATATAGATAGCATGGGTCATCCTGATATAATAAGCAGTGGACAGTTTTAGTTAACCATTCCGTTGTAGTTGTAGTACTTACTAGTCAGATACATATAGCATGAGGCATCCCAAAACCCAGTAGTTGTTGGTACTTTTATTTAGCCATTCCGTTATAGTTGCAATACTTACTAGTCAGATACAATGGTAACAGGCGACAACCCAAACCAGCAATTGTTGGCACTTTTATTTAGCCATTCCATTATAGTGAAGCTAATTACTAGTCATTATAAAGTCAAATTTATAGCACTACTTTAGTTATAGTTGTCTATGATCGAGATACTGTGCTCCAAGTCGTCCATAACCGTGGACACGGCTTTTAGAAAGTTTTACCCTGCAGGGGGAGCACAAAGAGCAACACACGCACGATCAACCTCGGGAAAACCAAATAAAACCCAACAAGGCATCACGACAGAGCAATTGCAAGATTCATATAAATTTCAGGGGGCCACCCCACCAAGCTACCCGCTACGAAGTTGGCCGGCTTCGAGACGGACCCAGAGGTTTGCGAGCAGTAACGCATTGGGAACCCAAAAGTGTGACTAGGCTTGTCGATACCACGTAATCGTGCCGCGATCCAAAACAGTACAGGCGCTCCACGCGCAATCGTAAATAAAGCAGTAAAACATGGCATAAGTACAAGATAGTAATAAAGCCTCAAACTACTTTGTGGCCCCAAGAAATAATATATGACTCAAGCTCTGGCTAGGGGGATCCATGGTCCCACATGCGGATAGTGCGAATATTCAAAGAACAGGTATCAAGTACTCGGGGTCCTACGGGACACAAGTGGACGGTTAAAAACCAAATAACATCTATTGCCCACCTGTGCCTCTGCATTATTTATCTACCTCAATTTTAGTTATTAAACGGTAATTAAAGTTATAATCATCTCCAACATAAAGCATATGGCAGTCTTCCAACAACTGTGGTGCTTGATGACACGCAACAACACTTGAGCAAGCAACTACGACACGCAAGTCCAACTATCTACCAAACAACAGGTAATAGGATGTGGCCAAGGTAATATAAGGCTGCAAAGGATATCGCGGGTACGAAAACTAGAGCTTCGTAACACAGATAGCAATAGATCAACATGAGGAAATAAAGACTAGAAATGTAAAATAGGTAGAAAGGGGGAGAATGATCACCTGGAAAACATTGCCGAAGTTTCATAATCGAAGAACTTGTCGAAGCTCACAACATCTCATCGTCCTATCCGGGAAGAAGCAAAACACTAAAAGAAACAAGCGATGCAGCAATTACAACTAATGCGGAAGAATCAGCATGATCATGATATGATGCATGACATGGCAAGTTAATAATGCAACTATGTCGAAAAGGTATTAGGGACATAGCACATTGATGATATAGCATTCGTGAGGCATTATTAATAAGAAACAATTAGTTCCTAATTTTATTTATCATGTTTTCCTTGCATAAATAATACTGATTATAAAACTGCTCTTAATGCATGATGAAAATAATAACATGGATATCATAGTTGAAGAGGTCTCGTCGCGCTAATCGATTTAGACATATCATTTGTAGAATTAAGAGTTCTGTTTAAAGTTATGCAATATTTAAGAAATGACATTTATTAATATTTATTAATTCGAAAATTTTAAAATGCTAAATTGTTATTATAAATAGCATAAACAAATTACTCATATTTTTCTGATTCAAAATCATATATCATGCTTATTATTTGGAAATATGAATTTAAAACAATATTTAAATCATTTTATATTAAAGTGGTCAAATGTTATTAGTTTGAATGGTTTGACTTAGTTTTGACCAGATTTGAATTTACAAATGAATTCACATTAGAAAACAAAACACATTTCATATTAAAATTTTACTTAAGTTCTCATTTATTTAACACTTATGAATTGATTTGGATTAAAACAGAATATTAAAACTGATTTGATTTGAATTTGAAATTCGGTTTCTGTCTTTTGTTACTCAGGAAAACCTACCCCGAGAGATAGACGTGTGGGGACAGGAGGAGATGGGGCCACGCATGCGCAGTGTGGTGCCACGTGGGACACACAGGGCTTGCGGGTTGAGGTAAGGAAAAAATGGAGGGTCTCTGTGCAAGACTCCAAGGAGCTGCTCGTTTCGAACCTGATGAGAAGTGGATCGCAGCGCTAGCTCGGACGGATGCTACGATGAAGATGGTGGCGATCCTTTGGGCATTTTGTGGCTCGAAAAACAAAAGTTGTAGAGGACACAGAGACCTACAATTTTGTTTAGGCTGTTTTACAGAGGAGGCTACGAGACCGGTAATCACCGAAAGCAGAGGATTCATATGGTCAAATCTGACCGAACACACACGAACAGAATTTTGCTCGAACTTTGGCGGAAGAAAAGGAGAGCTACAATGCTTGGATTGCGCGTTTCGCCTCTGGTATCTGGATGAACCCTCTACGTGTGAGTATGAGATTTGGCACGAGTCGATCTATAGAGGTGTGAGCACTCACGGGAAGAGAGGAGATAACAGTGCTGCGTCTTGATCTTGTTGCTAGCTGCGTGGCAGCTAGGAAAATCCGGTGACGGCGTGCAGGGAGGCGGAGAAGATGCATTGACAAGGGAAAAGGATGGGAATCTCACCTCCGCCAATTCCACTGGAATCGGGTCGGGGCGGTAGGAGGTGGCGGCAAGGTGAGGGCGAATACACAACATTCTCGAGGTTGGTGAGGCGATGAAGGGACATCGCAGATGCCCAGCTCCTCCAGCCCTGCAGCTTGGCGGTGGGCGACGTAGACGCCTCCTGCTCTCACCGGCTCTAGAAGAAGATCATGGAGGCAGCGATGACGCTCTCCTCGATGTTGCTCTCGGGCAAGGGAAAGACAGATGGGAGCAGAGGTAGAGGGATGGGGATGGCGGCGTGGGAGGGGAGGAATCTAGGGTTCTGGGGTAGAGGCTCCAGGGCATGAGGATAAGTAGGGGATGAGGGTTCGGGTGGTGGCCGAGGCTGGAGAGAGGTCACTGCCTCCTCCGTTGTCTGCTGCAGAGAGGAGGAAGGCGATGGACAACGACGGTGAACAGGACGGCGTGAAGGGGTACGGGCTAGGTGGCAAGCTGGGCTGGCCCAAAGAAAGGAGTAAGAGGAGAAGCTCCGGGTAGGCTGCTGTCGGTATAACCTCTCTCCAATTCTATTATTCTTTTTCTGTTTTTTTTTAATTTTAAACAAGTTGTTGTTGCAAGATACTTTGAAAAAGACCAGAACATAACCAAGATGGGGTACAGGTAGATGATCTACTAGAAGGTGTAGTTCTAGGGTAAATGGAAAGATAGGTTCTATGGCACTTCCAAGAAGAGAAAAAAAACATCACAAAGCAAGAGATAAAGAGAGGAAGATGAAGTGGTTTTGGGACATGGCCATGCATGATCATTTAGACAAGGAGTACATGATGTATAGGAGAGAGGAACCACCATTACACATGTCTAGATTTAAATTCACAAACAAAACCCAAAGATCTTCATAGGTGTTATGTATTGTGGTTTTGGAGAAAGATTGAATGGATACAAGAGTGCCATGTTAGGGAAGTGGAGGAATTGAAAAGATATGCCCACAACTCAACTTGGGTATTAAGCAATGTATCAAGACCCAACTACAATTCATCAAGAGGCAAATACAATTAATAAGAATACAAATGCATATGAAGGAAGAACCAAATAAAAGGGTGTTTTAATATGATGCTCAAATGCAAGGTGGCATGGTTTCATGAGAATGATATAATGATGATGCAATGAATGACATGTAGGAAGTAGCAATATATAGACTAGGCAAGTAGCATTACAATTGTTAGAAAATTGGGATGCTACAACTCCCAAGGAGGTTCCACAACAGCATAGCCATATTACTGCATTTTTCTCTCTAGCAACAATGGCAAATCAAACAACACAAATCATTTTCCTAGTAAATGTTTTAGGAATCAGATCCATAAATTTCTTCACTGTACAAATGACAGGAAGCTCATTTCTTTCTTAAGATCCCAAACAAAGCATCTTTATTCCATGCTCAATCTCACAAACTTACAGCCTCAATTTAAATAACATGGGAAGAGACGGAAATAATGTTCTTTCCATGGCTTATTTATGAATCTCATCCAACTTAGCCAAATAAATAACAACTGTTAATGCTAGGAATGATCAGGCTATTGTGTACACTCCAAGGAGGCATCACAATAGCAGGACCATATTAGCAGAAACCACATTCACATTAACCAAATCATTTCCTTAGTGTTGGCCACTAGGAATCATCTCAAATAAAAGAACAAATCATTTTCCTAGGAATAATACTAGGAATCATCTATGGATACAAATCCATAGTCACCCATGACATTCATTCTATTTAGGGGATAGTCATTTAAGCTAACATGCAGATATAGTAGATTCTAGGAACTAACCACTAAAGCAAAGCTTCAGTAATTTAGACTCGAATATCAATCCATTTAAATGCACAAAGAGCTCACTTGATTGAATTTAGACATGGTGGAATCCAAGCATTTCTTATGTAACCAATTTAGAAGAAATACCATCTATTGCATGAGTATAGTATGAGCTCCAGCTAAACTAACAACATAGAATCTAACTAATGGAGTTTCGGAAGGAGTTATGTATGAATCCTGCCGAGGAGGGTTTGCTCAACAAAATTGTTGGGCAGATTCTAGAGGGCCATTAATAGGATTACAGAGGGGAAACCCTAGTTAGCATCCATACCGAAAGAAGGGGAAGATAGATAAAAACTTACTCGATTGTCCCCAAGAAGAGGAAGCAGATGGTGGCAACACACAGGTGATGGCGGCCAGGCGGTGTACAGGGGAGCACCTAGGCGCTGCAATCGCGCCTGGGCATAATCAATACATCGGAGGAGAAACATGGCGGTGTTGGACATCACCCCGCCAAACACCAGCAGATCAACCAAAGAGGCTTTGGGCAAAGCACCACCAAAGAGCCACAAACCCTAGCCACCTAAGAGGTGATACTATGACCGGGGAGGCTCGGTGGCGGTCGAATTGGACGGTCAGAAGTTGCGTCGTCGTGTGTCGGCAACCATAATGACGGCTGGGAATCTGGGAGCTCACCGAATCGAGCAATGAGAGGCGGTCATCGCTCGTGGAGAAGAAGGAGGTCGAGAGAGAAGAGGGGTCCAATGGATCGAATCGTGAGACTCGGTCATTGGCAGGTCGAGTGTAGCCCAAGGGGTGTTGGGCTGGGTTTAGTATTAGGTGGTCTGGGCTGGGTTTTGGGCTAAATGGGCCCAAGAACTAGGCCCAATTTATATAATAACCAAAAATGGAAATTACTAAAATAACCTCCAAACATTTTTAATTATAGAAAATTATAGAAAAATCCTAAAAATAAATATGATATATCAAAATGACCACAAAAATAATATCTACCTAATAAAAATATAATTTTAAGTGTTTAAAATAAATTTAAAGTAAAATAATTATTAACACCATTAAAACTTAAAATGAAATTTTATAAAATAAAACAAAACACTAAAACTAAATAAAAAATCATTTTTGTGTATCAAAATAACTCTATTATTTTATAAAAATACTCACTTAGAGTTTTACAAATAAAACATAAAGCAAATATTTAAAGACACTTAATTCCTTGATGAATTTTATAAAAATATAGATAATACTTAAAAATAAATAAAATTCATTTTTAAGGTCTTGAATAAATATATTACACTAGAAAAATATTGAATATACTATTAGGAAAGTCTTCAATATTTTAAATAATAAATCCTTACCTAATACCTATTTTGTGAAATATTTGAAAATAATTGTTAAGTACGAAATAATCAAAATTCTTACAAAACCTTGAGAAATTAGTGTCTTTGTACTAATTCCAAACCCATAACTTAAATTCATAATAAAATTTAAGTATAACTCTTAACTTTAAAATATTCTTTTAAAAAGTCTTATTAAGAATCCTTTTAAATAAACATTTGGTATCACCCATTTATATAATATGGTGAATAATCATTATTGTAGGGTTCGCAGCATAGAAAACAAAAAATTTCCTACGATGGGAACTATGTAGCAAGATCTATCTACTAGATACAAACAACGGGCGGATGTATATCTGTAGAGAACATACCCTTGAAGACCGACAAATCTTAACGAGTTCAAATCGTGGTTGATGTAGATGATCTCTTGCCGATCTCAAGATCGAGAGGAAGTCCTAGCGCCAAAGCGGCGCATCCGTGCTTTCGCACACGTACAAGACAGGGCAACCTCAGCCTCCTCGCTCCGGTGATGCGGAAGCACAACCCTTTCTTTCCGAATAGCCACCGGGAACATGTATCTCGCTAGTCCAGACCATGGGGGATAAATTCTAGAGGGAGAGAGATCCTTCAGGAGGTGCGAGACAAGTGAGAGGAGAGGAGGGGCTCCTTTTATAGGAGGAGGGGCACCCAAGGGGTGGCCGGCCATGGGGGCTGCCCCCTCCCCTCCTTCATTCATGTGGGTGGACACTCCACTCACAAAATGTCCTTTAAATTCCCTCCACTCAAAAGTCCACTCAAATTCCCATTAAATTTCCACCAAATTTAATGCAAACTCTCATTAAATAAAACTCTTTTACTTTTATTCAGAATTTTGTCAATTACTTTAATGACAAACATTCACAAATAACCCCTTGCTAGAATTCCATTTCACATGCATAACCACTTTATGCAATTTCACCCGAAAACCTGTTTCGGTATCTAGTAAAATAAATTCCTACGCTTGTTTATTCTTTCGGCATGAAACATTTGCTCCAACTGGATGCCAGTGTCCCTTAAGTGTGTCACCCTACGGTTCGTGAATAATGCGGACATAATCGAGACCCTTCTCCGAACTAGTTTATGAGAGAGGCATAACTAGGAACTAGTTGATCAAGACCCTTCTATGATCAGGAAACCGTGATCATCTTGTTAATCAACGAACTAGTTTATGAGAGAGGCATAACTAGGAACTTTCTGTTTGTTTATTAAACACACATGTATTAACATTTCCGTATTAATACAATTATAGCATGCAAAATAAACATCTATCATATACTTGGAATACACATAATAAACATTTTATTATTGCCTCTCAGGGCATATTCCTTGATCTCCCACTTGCACTAGAGACAATAATCTAGTTACATTGTGATGTATCTAACACCCATGGAGTTCTGGTATAGATCATGTTTTTCTCTAGGGAGAGTTTTATTCAACGGATCTGCTATATTGAGATCCGTATGTACTTCTAAATCTTTATATCTCCATCCTTGACATGCTCGCGGATGGAGTGAAACCGGCGCTTAATATGCTTGGAATGCTTGTGAGACCTTGGTTATTTGGTATTGGCAATGGCACCATTGTTGTCACAATAGATCACCATTGGGTCCAACGCGTTTGCAACCACACCTAGTTGGATATGAACTCCTTCATCAAGCGCTTCTGGCCGCTTCTAAAGCGACAACATATTGCCTCCGTTGTTGATCCATACCACAGGTTGTTTGGAGCTCCTTCCAACTAACGCTCGCCATTCATGAGAAATCGTGTCCGGATTGAGACTTAGAGTCATCCGGATCGATTGTCAAAAGCTAAGCGTCGACATAACACTTAGCGAGCTCTTCTTCACCTCCGTATACAATAAACATATCCTTAGTTCTTCGCAAGTACTTAAGGATATTCTTGACCGCTTTCGATGTTACGAACTGGATCCGATTGGTACCTACTAGTCAAACTAATAGCATGTGCCACATCCGGTCTTGTACATAGCATGGCGTACATTATAGAGCCTATGGCTGAAGCATAGGAACCTTGTCCATTATCTCTCTTTCTTCCATGAAGCGGACTTTGAGTCTTACTCAATGTACGTGCCTTGTGTCATAGCAAGAACCCCTTCTTACTATTTTCCATTTTAAACTTCTTTAAAATCTTATCAAGGTATGTAATTTGCGATAGCCCTATTAGGCGCCTAGATCTATCTCTATAGATCTTTATGCCTAATATGTATGGCCTTCACCTAGGTCCTTCATTGAAAATTTCTTTGTTTAGATAACTTTTAACCTGTTTAAAGATCTATATCATTTCCGATCAATAATATGTCATCCACATATAATATCGAAATGCCACATTGCTCCCACTCACTTTCTTGTAAATACAAGCTTCTCCATAAGTTTGGACAAATCCAAACTCTTTGATCACCTCATCAAGCGGAGATTCCAACCGTGATGCTTGCTTCAATCCATAGATGGATCATTGAAGCTTGCACACCTTGTTATCATCCTTAGGATCGACAAAACCCTTTGGTTGTATCATATACAACTCTTCTTCAATATTACCATTGAAAGCGGTTTTGACATCCATCGCCATATCTCATAATCGAAATATGCAGCAATTGCTAACATAATCCTAAGCGACTTTAGCATCGCTACGGGAAGAATGTCTCATCGTAGTCAACTCCTTGAATTTAGCCGAAACCCCTTTGCGACAAGTCGAGCTTTATAAACGGTTACATTACCATCAACATCTGTTTTCCTTTTGAAAATCCATTTGTTCTCCACGGCCTTTTGGTGGTGAGGTAATCCACCAAGTTCCAAACTTGATTTTCATACATGGATTCCATCTCGGTTCATGGCTTCTAACCATTTGATGGAATCCGGGCTCTTCATCGCTTCTTCATACGTCGCGGGGTCATCATTTTCATCAACCATGAAATTCATGACGGGATTTCCGTCTGACTTCGGGAGCTGCGTCTGCTTGACTGCGAGGTTCGGTAATACTCTCTTCGGAGTTTCATGATCATTATCATTAGTTCCCTCTTCAGGTGGAGCCAACTCGGAACAACTTCGTGCGCTACGCATACTTTGAAGAGAAGGTTCAATAACCTCTTGAGTTATACCTTGACTACTCACACCTTTCACGAAACTCTTTCTCTAGAAAGGATCCATTCTTAACAAAAACCTTGCCCTCGGATGCGTGATAGAAGGAATACCCATTAGTTTCCTTAGGGTATCCTATGAAGCGCATTTTTCCGCTTTGGGTTCGAGTTTATGCGGTTGAAGTTTATTCACATAAACATCGCATCCCAAACTTTAAGAAATGGCGACTTAGGTTTGTTTCCAAACCACAATTCATATGTCTTTTCAGCGGTTTAGATGGTGCCCAATTTAAAGTGAATGCGGCGGTTTCTAGTGCATAGCCCCAAAATGACAACGGCAAGTCCGTCGGAGACATCATAGATCGAACCATATCTAATAAAATGCGATTAAGATGTTCACACACCATTTCGATGTGGTGTTAGGCGGTGTGAGTTGTGAAACAATTCCACACTCTTTCATGTGAGTGCTAAACTTCGTAACTTAGATACTCACCTCCACGGTCGGACCGTAGAAATTTGATCTTTCTATTACGATGATTTTCCACTTCATTACGAAATTCCTTGAACTTTTCAAAGGTTTGAGACTTGTGTTTCATCAAGTAGATATAAGTATCTACTCAAATCATCCGTGAAAGTAACAAAATAACGATATCCACCTCGGCGACACACTCATTGGACCACATACATGAATGTATGATTTCCAATAAATCATCGCCCGTTCCATTGAACCGAAAGCGGCGTTCTATCATCTTGCCCATAAGGCATGGCTCACATGTATCAAATGATTCATAATCAAGTGATTCAAAAGTCCATCCGAATGGAGCTTCTTCATCGTTTACGCCAATATGACCTACCTAGGCGATTGCCACATATATGCGGATATATCATCATTTAGTTTAATCCTTTTAGCATCAACATTATGAATATGTGTAACATTATTATCGAGATCCAAAAGAAATAAACCATTCATCATGGTGCATGACCATAAAGATTTCATTCATATAAATGGAACAACCATTGTTCTCGGTTTAAATGAATAACCGCCGCATCAAACACGATCCGGATACAATGTTCATGCTCGGTCTGGGCACCGGATAACAATTATTCAAGTTTATAACTAATCCGGCGGCAAGTGGAGAGGCGTTAAAGCGGCGATCACATCAACGCTTGATCCATTAAACCGCATCTTGACCTCACCCTTGCTAGCGGTCGCTTGTTCATGACCACGATTGAGTTACAAATATTATGGCCCAGAACCGGTATCAAATACCCAGTGCTCTGCGAGCACTAGTCAAGTACACATCAATAACATGTATATCATATATACCTTTGTTTGCCTTGCGGCTTTCTTATGCGCCAAATACTTGGGCGATTCTGCGCTTCGATGGCGATCCTTACAATAGTAGCTTTTCGGTATCGATTTAGGTCCAACTCGGGGTTTCTTTTCTGATGCAACGGGCTTTCCGCCCTTACTTCCGTTCCGTTTCCCTTCTTGTCTTTCTTGAAACCGGTGTTCCTATTGATCATCAACACTTGATGTTTCTTTTGATCTCCATACGCGGTTTAAGCATTGAAAGAAGCTCGGGAGAGACTTCTTCATGCCTTGCATATTATAGTTCATCCGAAGCTCTTATAGCTAGGTGGCGAGGCTGCGAACATGATGGATGCCTAAGTCAATGGGAATCGATATTCCCAAGGACACAAGCTTATCGGTAACCGACATCTTGAGTACATGCTCACTAGCAGATGCTCTTCCATCATGCAGCTAAGAACTTTTACGAGCGTTGTAGCTCTCTACTGACATGTGTGTCGAACATCCTTTTCAACTCCCGCATTGTATCAAAAGCATTGCCATTTTTGAAACGCTTTCGAAGTTCTGGCTCTAGCCCATACACTATGACACAATGAACTAAGTTGTGGTCCTCCTGACGAGTCTGATAGACATTCTTCTCCTCGTCAGGGGCATCATCAAAAGGTGGGGGGCCTAACGGCGCTTCTAGCACATATTGCTTTTGTGCGTGAGAGGAGAATCCTCAAATTCATGGCCCATTCGGTAAAGTTGCTCTTGTTAGTTGCAAGTTTCTCTTTCTCCATGAACACATTGAAATTAAGCGGTGGTGCCATCTACAGAATTTGTAAAGTTTAGACTAAGTGTATGATAGATTTGAGTTCAACTAATCCATATACGAATGAACTCCCACTCAAATGACATCCCCGTGCCTTTTGGTGATTACATGAACCAAATCCACTACACCAAGTCCGATCATCACATGAGTCGATTGTAGCTTCAAAAGCGAGCATCAAATGGGCATCATATCTACTATATGACTCATGCTTAACCTTTGGTCCGTGTTAGAGGCCGTATACGTACATGCTAGGCTGCCAAGTTAGAACCTTAGTGATTCGTGTGTTGTTTACACCGAAATATGGCCGTGGATCCAAGAACACCCGATCATCACGTGATGTCTTAGAGCGACGAAAACATAATCGTTGCATACTAAAGGAAGAACACATTCTTATCTTGATATTTAAATGAGGGATCATCTTATTATGCTAACAAAGCGCTAAACAAGCAATATAAGATGCTATTAAACATCACATGTTTATTAGTGAAACGATATGGTTCCCGCATATGATCTCTATCATGTGCACCGTGGTATGATCACTATCATACCTATATGTGTAAATCCAAGGTCTATGGAGTTTACACGGTATGTGTTGGAATTATGCCCTAGAGGCAATAATAAAGATGTTATTATTATAATTCTTGTTCATGATAAAGTTTATATTCCATGCTAGAATTGTATTAAGCGGAAACTTTAATACTTGTGTGGTTTGTGAACAACACCGTGTCCACATGCGCCTCTATGGACTAGCCTATTGATCAATGATGGTTAAGGTTTCCTAACCATAGACATGAGTTGTCAATTGATAATGAGATCATATCATTGGAGAATGATATGATGGATGAACAAACTAAGCAAAGCAATTAGATCGTTTCATCGTGTTCATCTTTGAAGCTTTTCCTATATCAAATATTGTATTCCTTAGACCATGAGATAATGCAACTCCACTGGTACGGAAGAAAGCTTTGAGGTCATCAAGCGTCATCCTATGAGAGGTGATCATAAAGGTGTCTCTCGGTGATCGGAAAAGTATCATTGGGTTGTATGTATCGAGATGGGATTGTCCCCTCAAGTCGGAGATATACTTGGGCCCACTCGTGTCGATATCAACACCACTTGCAAGCATGTGTTTAAGGAGTTAATCACAAAGTGATATCGGATTACGGAATGAGTAAAGTACTTCGTGAGCGAGATTGAACTAGGTATGGCGATCGAAGCGATCTCGGGCAAGTAAAATATCGCGAGACAAAGGGAATATATATATGGGATTGATTGAATCCTGGCATCGTGGTTCATCCGATATGATCATCGATGAATGTGTGGGAGTCAATATGGGTGCGGACCCATTTGTTGATTATTGATAGAAGATCATGTACGCATATTCTCGAACCCTTGGTCACACATAACGTATCTCGGCGCTAGGATAGATTGGATAATTGGTTTATGAATTTTTGTTGAGTCTCGGATGGGATCCGGGACATCACGAAGGTTAGGTGGTGGGAGAATAAGATTCATATAAGGCAATGCAGTTTTGGAGTTGAATTGTTCGGGTTAATCGATTATTGTGGAAGCTTCTAGAACCTTCGGAAGGGACCAACGTGGCCCCACCTTAGGGAGGGGCATGGGCCTATGAGTGTCCTGGCGCATTGGGCCAGGGGCACAAGGCCCCATAGGGCCACCGATCCTAGAGAGTTTAAATCGTTTAAACTAGAGATAGAGTTTCTAGAAGGGAGAGTCCATGCCCCACTCCTTATCCTTTGGGCTTGGGGAGGAGGCTGGGGCTCCCCCCCTCTATATAAAGAGGGTGGGGCGCCAAACCCACCTCTCCTCCAAACCCTAGCCGCCTTGCTAGCTTTCCTCTCTCCTCCCATGTTGTGTGAAGCCTGCGTGAAATTCTCCACCATATACACCATGCGTCGTGTTGTAGATCCAATCTATCTCTCCACCATACTTGCTGGTCCGAGGAAGGAGGCGTCGAGTCTTTGCGCGTGTGCATCTCACGGAGGCACCGCCACTTGTGGTGCTAGATCGGATCGGATCGCGAGGAGGCGAAATCGACTACATCACCCACGTTAAAATGAGCGTTCCGCTGTGAATCTTCAAGGGTATGAAGATCTAATCCAATCTCTCTCGTTGATTGCATCTCCTAGATTAGATCTTGGCTTTCCCTCTGTTAGCATCAAGTAGAAAATTTTGATTTACTATGCCTTGAAACCCTTGGTGGTATCGAGCTAGATCTATGCGTAGATGTGTTTCACGAGTAGAGCATAACATGGTTGTTGCGAGCGTTGATGTTTTCTGTTGCAAGCCTCTTGTTTGTGTTCTTCTTATGATGCGGGATAGTGAGATTGAAGCGGTCCGGGCCAACCTTACGCGATGGTCATGAGACGGCTCCGCACTTGACGTGTGGCTTGTTCCACACATGCGGTGATGGATGTCAGTTTCTCTCACTATAGTTGTCATGGGATTAACACGAGTTTGGCAACCATAATATCACCGTTGTGGCTTTCGTAGGTAATAATCGTTCTTAGCATCTACTCCCATAAGCCACGTAAAACATGCAACAACAAAGTAGAGGCGTCTAACTTGTTTTTCAGGGTGTTTCTGTGATATGGTATGGCCCAAGATGTGATGTGTATATTGTATCGATGATCATGTTTTGTAATGTTTCACGACTTGCATGTCGATGAGTACACAACCGGAGCCATATGGTTTTCTTTATAATTGTGTATGACACTGAGTCAACTTCTTATCGCCATGTAATAGCTTTACTTTATCGCTAAGTAGTTAGCAATAGTTGTAGTTGCTATTAAGTGGTGGAGGCAATCATGGTGGAGTGATGGAGATCATCTTGGAGCAGCACAAGATGGAGATCATTCGCGAAGATTGGCTATACCATGTCACATAAAGTTATATGCATGTGATGTTTATACTTTTATGTATCTTATTATGCTTGGATGGCGGCGGTAGCATTATAAGATGATTCCTCATAAAGATCAAGATAAAACGTGTTCTCCCCAAGTATGCACCGTTGAAAGTTAAATCGTGTCCAAGCATCACGTGATGATCGGGTGCTATAGACTCTCGCTCACATACAGCAGGTGCAAGCCGGTTTGCACGGAAATACTTGGGTCTAACTTGCGAGCCTAGCATGTCTGGACATGGCCTCGGAACACAAGAACCGAAAGGTTAAGCATGAGTCATATGAATGATATGATCGACACTTTGTTGTCCACCATTGAAACCACATCTCTTCTCGTGATGATCGGATTAGGTGTGGTGAATTTGGATCGTGTTCACTAAACAACTTGAGGGATGTTGAATTTAGTGGGAGTTCATCTAGTAATTTGATTAAGTTGAACTATTTATCATGAACATAGTCTAAATTGTACTTGCAAATCCTGTAGATCACATGGCCAAATCCAACTTCAACTTCAGCGTTTTCTTTGAGAAGGAAAAGCTTAGAAACAATGGGTCTAACTTCACCAATTGGTTCGCAATCTAAGAATCATTACATGGCGGACAAAAGGACTATGTCCTTGGGAAAGCGTTAGGTGACCCCTAGCACGCAGCTATGGTGATGAGAAAGCTGTCTATCGATCGGCAAAGATGATTATGGTGTGATTAAGAGCACCATGTTGTTTGCTATGGGCAGAAACTTCAAAATCGTTTTGAAACCTATCCGGGCTCTTTGAGATTCTCGAGGGATTTGAAAACCATGTTTGAGACTCAAGCCCGTTAGAGATATGAGATCTCAGAAGTTCTTTAAGCGCAAGATGGAGGAAGGGAGTTCCGTTAGTGAGCACGCCATAAAGATGTCGGGCTACACTCAGCCTTACAAGCTGGAATGCCGCGATTCGAGGAGCTCAAGATTAGGAGTTCTGCAATCACTCCTCCAGCTACAAAAGTTTTGTAGTGACTCATAATCATATTGGCTCCAGCACGATCACCGAGCTCTTCATAAAGCTGAAGGCTCGGAGGTGGACATCAAGAAGGATAATCATGTGTTGATGGTCAACAAGCCCTCCTTTAAGAAAGGTAAGGAGCAAAGAAGCCCTTCAAGAAGGGCGTGACAAGCCTGATGCTCTGCGAGAAGAAGCTCAAGTCTGGTCCTAAGCCGGACACTAAGTGCTTCTATTGCAGGACAAGGGTCCTTTGAGCATATTGTCCAGTACTTAGCGGACAAGAAGGCTGGCACCATCAAAGGTATATTTGATATACATGTTATTGATGTTTTCCTTACTAGCCCTCGTTGTAGTGCAGGTATTTGTTATCGGTTCGGTTGCTAATATTTGTAACTTCGAAGCAGGAGCTACGGAATGAGCGGCTTGCGAGGGATGAGGTGACGATCTTGGCGTTAGCAGCGGATCAAGAGTTGATGTGATGGCCGTTAGCACGCTCTCCTTAGTTTTACCTTGGGATTAATTTTAAACCTTAATAAGTGTTATTATGTGTACTGCGTTGAGCATGAACATTATTTACGGATCGTGTTTATTGCAAGTTATTCATTTAAATCGGAGAATAATGGTTGTTCTATTTATATGAGTAACATCTTTTATGGTCATGCACCTCTTGTGAATGGTTTATTTCTTCTAAATCTCGAAAGGGATGAAACACACATCCATAACATTGAGGCTAAGAGATGCAAAGTAGATAGTGATAATACTACTTATTTGTAGCCTTTGTCGTCTAGGTCATATTGGTGTAAAGCGCATGAAGAAACTCCATTCGATGGACTTTTGGAGTCTCTTGATTTTGAATCATTTGACACATCGAACCATGTCTCATGGGCAAGATGATCAAAACCCGTTCTCGGTATGATGGGCGAACAGCGGACTTGTTGGAAATCATACATACCGATGTATGCGGACGATGAGTGTTTTGAGCGGTGGATATCGCTATTTCCTCACTTTTACCGATGACTTAAGTAGATATGGGTATATCTATTTAATGAAACATAAATCTGAAACATTTGAAAAGTTCAAGGAATTTGAATGAAGTGGAGAACCATCGTGAGAAGATTAAGTTTCTACGATCCGATCGTGGAGGTGAATATTTGAGTTATGATTTTCTCACGCATCTTAAAGCAAGTGGAATCGTTTCACAACTCCATACGGAACACCACGTAGCAATGGTGTGTATGCGAGCAGGAATCGAACCCTATTAGATATGGTCCGATCAATGATGTCTCTTCTTGATTTGCGTTATCATTTTGGGGTTATGCATTAGAAACGCTGCATTCACTTTAAATAGGGCTCCATCTAAATCCGTTGAGGCGACACCGTATGAACTGTGGTTTGGTGCTAAACCTAAGTTGTCATTTCTTAAAGTTTGGGGATCTGAAGCTTCATCAAGAAGTTGATGCGGACAAGCTCGAACCCAAAGCGGAGAAATCGTCTTCATAGGATACCCTAAGGAAACTATTGGGTATACCTTCTATCACGAACCGAAGGCAAAGTGTTTGTCAAAAGCGGTTCCTTTCTTGAGAAGGAGTTTCTCTCGAAAGAAGTGAGTGGGAGGAAAGTAGAGCTAGGCGAGGTTATTGAACCTTCTCTTGAATTGGAGGTAGCGCACACCTGAAATTGTTCGAGTCTTTGCACCAACAATAGAGGAAGCTAATGACAAGGATCATGAAGCTTGGACGATCTTTCTTGAGCGTCGCAGTCGACAAGGTCGTGTGCCCCTCACGAGTGGTGCAACCACCTGTCTTGTCTTGTTGGTAGAAGGCGGTGAACCTCACGAACTATGAGGCGATGATGATCCCGGACTACGAGAAATGGCTGGAAGCCATGAAATCATTGGGATCCATGGCGAAAACCAAGTATGGACTTTGGTGGATCCTCCTAGCGGCCGAAAGGCCGTTGAGTGCAAATGGATATTCAAGAAGAAAATGGGCGCGGATGGTAATGTTATAAGTCTATAAAGCCTGACATGCTTAAAGGTTTTCGACAAGTTCAAGGTGTTGACTTCGATGAGACTTTCTCTCCGTAGCGATGTTTAAGTCCATTAGGATTTTATTAGCAATTGCTGCGTTTCATGATTATGAAATATGGCGGATGGATGTCAAAATGCTTTCCTCAATGGGAACATTGATGAAGAGTTGTATATGATGCAACCGGAGGTTTGTCGATCCTAAGGATGCTAGTAAAGTATGCAAACTTCAGCGTTCCATTTATGGAGTGAAGCAAGCATCTCGGAGTTGGAACCTTCGTTTTGATCAAGTGATCAGAGTTTTGGATTTGTTCCAAATTGCTCTGAAGCTTGTATCTACAAGAAAGTGAGTGGGAGCTCGGTGGCGTTTACGGTGCGTATGTGGATGACATATTGATTATCGGAAATGACATCAACATGTAACGATGTGAAGAGTTATTTGAACAAGTGTTTTCAATGAAAGACCTAGGTGAAGATGCTTATATATTGGGCATCAAAATCTATAGAGATGAACAAAGGCGCTGATAGCTTTAAGCGGTACATATCTAGACAAAGTTACGAAAAGGTTCGGAATGGATAAGGCAAAGAAAGGTTTAGTGCCTATGTTGTCGGGTAATATATTGAGCAAGGCTCGGTGTCCTACGGTAAATGATAGGGAAGCTATGAGCAAAGTGCCTTATGCCTCGGCCATAGGTTCCATCATGTATCCATCTTGTGTACTAGACGGATGTGTCCAATGCTCTTAGTTTGGCGAGATATCAAAGTGATCGAGTGGAACCTTTGGGACATGAAGAACATCCTAAAGTACCTAAATATGACTAAAGAAATGTTCTTAGTCTATGGGGTGATGAGCAGTTATAAGTAAAGGTTATGTCGATGCTAGTTTTGACAAACAAGGATGATTCCAATTCTCGGGAGGATCGTTTATATTTTGAATGGAGGCGTAGTGGAGAAGCTGCAAGCAAAGCGTGATCGCGGGATCTAAAGTGAAGCGGAATACATGGCTGCTGAGCGTCAAGTGAAGGAGTTTGGATCGAAACTTCATCCTTTGAGCTTGGCGTGGTTCCAAGTGCATTGGACCCTTTGGAGATATTGTGTGACAACACTAGTGTCATAGCACTTTCTAAGGAACCAAGATATCATCAAAGACCAAACATATCAACGCAAGTTTCATATAATCCGAGATTATATTGCGGATGGAGATCGAAGATTATCAAAGTACATACGGATCACAGTGGAATCCATTGACTAAACCTCTTCCACGTGTAAAACATGATCAACACCTCGATTGCCATGGGTGTGAAATTATTGCGGATGTAAACTAGATTATTGACTCTAGTGCAAGTGGGAGCTGTTGGAATTATGCCTTAGAGGCAATAATAAAGATGTTATTATTATAATTCTTGTTCATGATAAAGTTTATATTTCATGCTAGAATTGTATTAGCGGAAACTTTAATACTTGTGTGGTTTGTGAACAACACCGTGTCCTGATGCGCCTCTATGGACTAGCCCATTGATCAATGATGGTTAAGGTTTCCTAACCATAGACATGAGTTGTCAATTGATAATGAGATCATATCATTGGAGAATGATATGATGGAATGACCAAACTAAGCAAAGCAATTAGATCGTTTCATCGTGTTCATCTTTGCGAAGCTTTCCTATATCAAATATTGTATTCCTTAGACCATGAGATAATGCAACTCCTGAGTGGGAAGAAAGCTTTGAGGTCATCAAACGTCATCCTATGAGAGGGTGATCATAAAGGTGTCTCTCAGGTGATCGGAAAGTATCTGTTGGGTTGTATGCATCGAGATGGGATTTGTCCCTTCCAAGTCGGAGAGATATACTTCAGGCCCACTCGGTAATCGATATCAACACCTCTTGCAAGCATGTGGTTAAGGAGTTAATCACAAAGTGATATCGGATTACGAACGAGTAAAGTACTTCTTTGAGCGAGATTGAACTAGGTATGGCGGTGCAAGCGATCGAATCTCGGGCAAGTAAAATATCGCGAGACAAAGGAATATATATATGGGATTGATTGAATCCTGGCATCGTGGTTCATCGATATGATCATCGATGAATGTGTGGGAATCAATATGGGTGCGGACCCCGTTGATTATTGATAGAAGATCATGCGCATATTCTCGAACCGCGGTCACATAACGTATCTCGGCGCTAGGATAGATTGGATAATTGGTTTATGAATTTTTGTTGGTCTCGGATGGGATCAGGACATCACGAAGGTTCGGGGTGGTCAGGAGAATAAGATTCATATAAGGCAATGCAGTTTTGGAGTTGAATTGTTAGGATTGTTAATCGGTCTGGGAAGCTTCTAGAACCTTCGGAAGGGACCAACGTGGCCCCACCTTAGGGAGGGCATGGGCCTATGAGAGTGTACTGGCCGCATTGGGCCAGGGCACAAGGCCCATAGGGCCCAGCCGATCTAGAGAGTTTAAATCGTTTAAACTAGAGATAGAGTTTCTAGAAGAGGAGAGTCCATGCCCCCTCCTTATCCTTTGGGCTTGGGGAGGCTGGGCTGCCCCCCTCTATATAAAGAGGGGTGGGCGCCTTCCCCACCTCTCCTCCAAACCCTAGCCGCCTTGCTAGCTTTCCTCTCTCCCTCCCGTGTTTGTGGCGAAGCCTGCGGCAATTCTCCACCATATACACCAAAGTGTCTTTGTAGATCAATCTATCTCTCCACCATACTTGCTGGTCCGAGGAGGAGGCGTCCAGTGCTGCGTGTGCATCTCACGGAGGCACCGCCACTTGTGGTGCTAGATCGGATCGGATCGCGAGGAGGAGAAGTCTGACTACATCACATATTAAATGAGCGTTCGGCATTGAATCTTCAAGGGTATGAAGATCTAATCCAATCTCTCTTGTTGATTGCATCTCCTAGATTAGATATTGGCTTTCCCTCTGTTCGCATCCGTAGAAAATTTTGATTTACTATGCCGCGAAACCCTTCACTATGTGTGTTGTAAGAGTATCATCTCATACTTCTACTTACAACATTACCATATCATAACACTAGCCCAGGAACAATCTAAACTAGACGCCTCTAATTTATCCATTGCAAGTTTCGTGGCTTGGGGCTTTCGATATAGAACACGTTCTTACCCTGAACATGAACCTGTGAGGATAACCAAATTGTTGACAACTCGTTTGCAAAATAGATATTGACTATAGTAGGAGAGGCAGGACACCGCTAGCCACTTATGCAAACTAGTTGCATGTCAAGCGTGGAACAGGTCTCATGTGCGAGGACATGTAAAGTTTGTCGGAACGCTTCATCCTATACCAATATCCAAAATTACAACAAAGGAGCAACAACATGATCATAAGCCCACATACTCATATGTACTACCGTGTAAAGTATCTACGCATAGATCACGGATACTGCTGTAGGGTTGACATGAAAACAAAAATTTTCTGATGGGAACTATGTACCAAGATCTATCTACTAGATACAAACAGCGGATGTATATCCGTAGAGAACATACCCTTGAAGGCAAACAAATCTTAGCGAG
>CP125978.1:455456115-455593007 GCA_030063025.1 Avena longiglumis | reverse complement strand
AATCTTGGTGGATGCCAAATTCTGTATCAGCTTTCAACTCCAGGGGATTGCAGTTCTTCAGATGTCATGTAATGGTGCAGCAACAAGGATATTTTTCTCTGCATCTTGATGATTCTATTGACCCAGTTGCTTGGCGTTTGATATTCCAGCTGCTCTGGGTAAAGTGACTGGACCCAACATGCCGATAACATTCAATCTTTATGTTATTGGGAGGTGTTTGTAGGTTTTGTTGGAAGGTTCTGTGTTGACACACTGGGTGGGGATGGAAATGTTTCAGCTCATCTTCTGGGAGAGAGATCCTTTGTGCCTGTCCATTTACTTGGAAACAGTTATCCATCTCTTCATAATCGTGGGTCTTCTACGGTCCTATTTCTGGTGGACACAGACCAAAGGCTGTCGGTTTGCCATATTGGGTTAGCCGGTACATGTTTCGCTCATGCTGTCCGTGATCCTTCCATGCTTGGCTGGTTTGTTGCCATTTGCATCTGTATCAGACTGGATGGAACATGCAGTTCGAGTCTATAAAGTCTAGATTCACTGGAAACGAGATTGAGACTTGAAGAGATTAAGATGAGGTCATTCCCTGGAGAAGTTCTGTCCAGGCGGAACAACAACAACAAGGCACCTTACCAATGCTCTGAAGATGGCTTGCCCACTGTTGTCGGAGCTAGTGACATGTCACTTGGATAGGGGTTGATGGTAGGCCTGCAGGCGGATGTGTGCCAGCCGTTCCTGCTTGTCCGCCTCTGTTTCCTGTAAAGCGTATACTGCCTGGATGCTGGTGGATGTCCACCCTGTCCGCCGGACAGTCCACTTGCATCCTGAGTTGGTAGAAGAATATCCAGCTGTGTGTTTGCCTCACTCAGCCGCTGTTACTATTTTTGTGTTTAAGGTTGAAACATCTGATGAACCCGGGTTTTGGCAGTTTGCGTGTTCTTTTGTCACAACAGTTGTCAAGAGTGAGGGGCTTCATTTAAGCTACCATGTAATTTCTCTCTCTGCTAGGAATGCTCAATAATATACCCATGTAGGTAGGAGTTACCTATTTCTGGCCCTTGGTGCATCCGTTGTTTCCTTTATTTGTCTCCACCATGCTGTGATGTTTGTTGTATTTTTATTTTGTTGGTCGGCTGCTGTCATATCCAGTCCTTATAATTCACTTGGTTGACCAGTTATAAATTGTCACAATTCATTTTGTACATAAGTAGTAAATTGTAATGTTAACAAAGCTTTATGCATTCATTGCATTCCAGTCCTTGGGAATCTCTTGTAAATAGTTGTGTTAATTTCAATCCTGTCTCTGATGTTTATAAATATGGACAAATTTTATAGCAGTGATCTACATAATGCCAGGATATGTCAACTAAAAGAGCCTGCAACCGGGCTACGTTCCCATTTTGCAGCATTGCTGTGCACCAAAAACGTGTACCCTACTTACTGAAGATGTTCTTGAAAGAAAATAAAAAGTTCCTGAAGATGTTCTCACAACAAAACAGAAGTTCCTGTTGCCAATGATAGTCACCATGGTGCAGTCGCCATCTGCTGCATAGCTTGGGCATACTTCTTCGAGCTCGACTCCATCTCTTCCATCTCGACGTCCACAGCCCTCATAGCTTCCTTTACAGTTGCCATCTTCGACTTGAGGGTTCTCATATTCTCCTCGGCACGGTCCTTCTCGAGCTTGACCTCTTCGTATCCCTCACACTCCACTGACGATTGATCTGTCGATGACTTAGCAGTGATGCCAAGAAAGTCGTTGACACGTTTGCGTAGGAAACCGACGTCCATTCCTAGGAGCTCGAAGGACTCCAGGATCTTCTTCCACGCCGCAAGGTCCTCGCGAGAAGCAGAAGCACTGACGCCCTTGGCAATGTTGGTAGTCTCCATGATCACTCCCACAACCAGTGTAGGGGGTATATTCTTGAGCAGATTCCTGTGGAGCAATGCCTTCCGGTCGCAGCAGAGCTCGTAGTATGTCCCACGCAGACAGCCGGGGAATAATTCAGGGTTGATGAGCAAACCATCGATGAGGATGTTGAAGTTCTTGAAACTCGGCACACCATCGAAGATTTCGATGGCTGGATTTGGAGATCTCATGCCGTCGACATCGCCTACCGCTTCTTCACTGGCTACCTTGTTGGCAACATCGTCTGGTGCTGAGCTGCTGGCTCCAGTAACCTCTGTACCCTCCTTAGACTTGACATCATCATCAGTTGTTGTGGAATCATTCTCTCTTCTTATATACACCTGGAAACAATAGACAAATGTTAATCATATCACTAGTGAATTCATGGTAGTGCTCCTGCCGTGCATTTGAAAAGAAAGAAAAACTACCAAGGAGGTCTCGCCTTAAATATTGTCGGCATCACGAGCTCAAAGACCACGGTGTCGCCGACCTTCAGACTATGATTTGTCGCAAACCCTCTCCACCCGCCACTGAGACCGTAACTGCCACTTAGGTAGTTTGCATAATCCCTCCGCCCATCCTCATCTTCTAATGTCATTCTAGCATCACACTTTGGAAGATACGTTCTGCAGAAGTCATTCGAGAGATGCTGGGAAGAAACACAAAAGTCAAAAAACAATGCATAATAACCGAAATAAGAAGCTAAATTAGCTGTTAATAAAAGGCTGTGTGCATCAAACCGATGCAGAGTCCAGGGTTATACTCCCCTTTTTGAAAAAAGAAACTAGTAAACATAGACTTACCAGCCAAAAAACCCTAAGAACATTCGATGGCACCATACGCTTGGTGAAGGTTGGATATTCTCCTGGAAAACTATCCTGTACCCCTGAAGTTTTTTTGAAAGCAGGGTGACGTCTGGCCTGAACCCTATAATATTTTAAAGATTCAGGTGTGCTTTAGTCGGACAAACTTGAGAGATTTTAACAGTCTACTCACGAAAAAAAGGACAAGAGTTGAAGTACCTTGCATGTTTCTTTCGGCCATCCTCATCGGGTACCTGTCAAGTCAGAACCTATCCATAATTAGTCTATTGCTCCAATAAGGAAAAAATTGACAAGAAAATGAATGTGATATAGGAACATGCCGATTTTTGCCCCATCTTGCTCTTAGCAGATTTGGAACCTGCTAGCCTCCCTCTCATCCCCTATAATGCAGGCAATCAAATCAGAACAACTTATTCGTAGTTAGTCTATTTCAATGCTAAGTGTGACATATTACCTCTGTTCCAAACTAAAGTTTTGCTACCTATTTTAGCCTACTAAAACATCTTATATTTAGGAACAGAGGTAGTACATGCTGATCTGCTTACACTCAGTTATGCTATGATATTTTCCATATTTGCAAAAATATAATTGAGCACGATATGGGCACGTGTTTCCTTCACATTTGATTATTTCGTTTAGGACCTTACCATTGGCACAAAATTATCATCCTTGCTATTCTTGGCAAACTTGGAGCCTGCCGGACACCTTCTCTTCCTCTTTAACACAAACAATCAGAGCAGAGCAAAGAATTTAATAGTTTATATATTTCAATATGTGGTTGAAAATTCGAGAATATTCTATGTAGGACCCTTACTGTCAGGTTGAAATCATCATCTTCGTCCTTCTCGCCCTCACTATCAGTACTGGTGCTGTAAGCCAACGCCGGTTTCCGCCCCATCTTGCTGTTAGCAAATTTGGATCCTGCTGGCCTCCCTCTCTTCCTCTGTATAATGCATGCAATAAGACCAGAGCAAATTGTTTATAGTTAGTCTATTCCAATGCTAAGTGTGACATACATATTGATCTAACTCGATTATGGTAGTATATCTCTCATTTTCCAAAAGAAAAAAACAGGCATGATATATGGACATGTAATTTCATTCAAGTTCGATATATTTCGTGTAGGACCTTACCGTCGGAACAAGATTATCATCCTTGTCGCTCTTGGCAGATTTAAAACCTGCTGGCCACATTTTCTTCCTCTGTAACATAACCGATCAAAGCATTGTAACGAATTTAGTTATCTATTTGGCTGGAGAGAGCAAATAATCTGAGTTGTGGATGAGCCAAGATCTCTGAAGCACTATGAGTTCATAACTAAAAACTGGAAGCTCTGGTTATTTGTTCTAATTTCCCCTGACAAAACATGTTTACAAAAAAAGTATAAACACAAAGGTGTAAATAGGAAGAGTATCATCTCACTTTGTAAGTTTTAGTTCTCTGTGCTCTATGTTTAAAACGACCGGCAGGACACTTTATTGGCCCGCTCTCCATGCTCTCTGGCCTCACAACCTGCCATAATGAAACAAGATCAATGTATGCTTTATAAAATTATGACAGAGATGGAAAGGAATAACTATTGTATCAATGAGAAGATATCGTTTCTTCTATCGGTAGGTAGTGGTGCCCTGAATGGAGATATGTCTCTGCTCTATTTAATTTATGTACGAACCAAAGCAATTGAACACCTATTTTCAAAGGAACATAATCGACCTTGCTGTCTGGATGATTGGAGTCATCAACTCCTGTTGACTACTGACAGACACCAACAGCGATCCTCTCATCCTGTGATCGCAATTTTCTTATTCTTGTGTCAGAAGTTCAAATTTATAACAAGAACAAAAAGCAAACATATGCATAGTGTAATAACATGGAGAGTGCATGTATACTAGTTGCTACGGTGCTAATGTGCACTACAGGGAACAATGCGAACCTATAACTTTTAGCTTGTCGGGCAGTATGACACGCAAGTTTGACTGGTGATTCAGAAAAAAGAGTGAAAAAGCTAAAGAAATTGCAGAACAAAAGACTACTGAAGGTGGCCTCATGACAATCTCAGTAGATACTTCCAGTAAAACATCTACACATAAAGTGAGACTGGCTCACTTGGGTCCGTGAGGACCCAAATTTAGTTTCTTGTTTCTACTGTATGGGTCCACCTCACGTTTTTCCTGTAAAAAGAATGGTTTCACAGCACATTTCAATAATTTGTCAGAATCGATGAGCTCAGGTCTTCAGTTCATGGGCCGGCCTACATATGAGAAGTTGCATTCGATACTCTGGAGAACAGAGATGCCTTAAACTCAGCAATGTGAGATCAGATGGTTCAAGCAAGACAGTACTGCATAAACATCAGCAGGAGGAAAACTATGAAAATTCTGTTTCTCAAGAATCCCCTCTCCTTCTTGTGCAAGAATCCCCTAATTAAAAAAAAATCTATCGAACAAAACAAGATAATCACATCACAGAAAAAACTGCAGTGTTCCATTAACCTAATGCCAGAGAGGAGAAGCAGATGCACAATAATAACAATAAATAAAACGAAGGAATGAAGGTGCGGAGATGATACATGCGCATGCACGGGAGTGGGAACAGATGAACTTGCATCGATCGCCATGACTGGACTCTGGGAGAAGGAATCCTTCCTCTGAAAACGGGAGGAAGAGGAGGAGGAGAAAGAGGGGTAGGGTATATAAGTACTACTAATAGAGCTTAGACGGCCGATTTGATTAGCAGAGTGATTTACTGCTAAAAAACGCAAATTGCGAAATAGACAATATTTAAAAATAGTTAGGACTTTCCAAAACAGCTAACAATCAGAGGATTCTTGGGAATTTTTTTTTTAATCAGTGGATTCTTTGCATTAATTCTTGGCTTGTTTATTGCCGTTTCCGTCTCTATCCTATTCACTCGGCGTGATGCGTGTGCGTGCGTGCATACGTGCGTACGTGCGCGTGTGTTTTGCGGCGAATCCACTGGAAGTGGCGTTGAGAATTGATAGATTGCATGTGGGCATCACCCATCAGCAGGGGAACGTTAAAGTAGAGTAGGCTACTAGTTTGATGGAGCATTCTAGTAGTAACTCAACTCTGCAACGCCAGCACGTTCCAACCAATATTCTTAAACGTGGGTAGTTCAAACCATTAAATAGTTGAATCTTCTAGCAAATGTTTTGATATAAAGCTTTTCTTAGGGATATTTTGATATAAAGCTGCCAGAGAGCCCCAAGCTCAAGAAAAATATAGAATCTCCGCGCAAGAGTCTTTCATCTTGATTTTCAGACGATCTTCATCAAATAAATGAATGGTTGGAAGTATTATGAATTTTCTAGGATTAAATCATACATGAAGTTTTTCTACGGATTCATGTCCGTTGTATTTTTAAGAGGACATATTAATCAGCTGCTTCTTGAAGGCATTTCTTTGAAGGATCATTCACATATATCTTGTTCCCATGACGATTTTTTTCTATGCCATGACGCGAATCATGGTTCCATATGCATTATTCTTAATTTTACTGATTTATTCAAATATGTATTATTTCAGTATCCTAATATCAAACATTTGGTATGTCATTTGCATACAATACTGGTCATATTTGGTATGTTTCACGGGAAAAAAACGTTGGGTGGGTTTTACCTTCCATTCTGTTTCAAATTTATTTTTGAGTGTTTTTTGGCAACCGGATCAAACACCTGATTTGTCCTTTCTACACGTTGTTTGATCAGTATGCGGAACTACCGGGTATATCATAAGTTTCAAATGTGTCTGTTTGTTTTAAGGATAATGATGGCAATGTCTTTTCTATACTAGATTACCTTTTAAGCCAAATTTACCATGCTGTCAAAATACAAAAATTCTTTTTATTCCACCGTATAATGAATTTTCGGAAAAAATGAAAATAATACATGAAGGAAACTTTGAGGGCATAAGATCAACTCCAGCAGTTCTCCTATTTCTCCCCTATGTCTTCATGTAGGGGGCTGCCCAATAAGATTCCTCCTCTATTTTTATCCATCTTCAATAGGTCCCCTATATCCCCCGCCTATATTTTTTTTGAGAGAAGGAGAGCTTATATTATGACGGGAGTACGGGAGTTTTGGTCATGTGTTACAAATACCTCCATAATATCAGGGACATCGTTTGTCCAGATGCAGCTTCCAGATGATCTGGCAAGCTTTTCTAGGGCATCAATAGCCCTATTTCTCTCTGTTCTAGTGTGTCATATACAATGGTCGCTGAAGTTCTTCAGGAGCTGCTTGGTGTCGTCATATGTGGCCCATTGCTTCGATCTATCAGGTCCAGGAGATTGCAGTGCCATGGCCACGGCATAGCAGTCCACTTCAAGGAAGATCTTGTCATGTCCCATGTCGACGAGAAGCTTTATGCCCATGAGGGCAGCTATGGCTTCAGCCTCTTTGGCGTCTCAGCAGCGAAGAGGCGGAGAGCAGCGGCGAGGATCACATTACCCATATGATCCCCGACAATCGCGTCGGTGCCACTGGGTTTGTCTCGTTCGATGAAGGAAGCGTCAGTGTTTAGATTGATCCATCCAGTAGGTGGGGCCGTCCAACTGGAGCTTAAGGCCAGCCTGGGATCTGATGACCCACAAGTATAGGGGGTGTATCGCAGTACTTTCGATAAATAGGAGTATCGATCCCAACGAGGAGCATAAGGTGTTCACTAGTGGTATGGGCAGGAACTCTGTAAATACTTAGCAAACATATTTTTAGTGGTTTTCTGATAAAGCAACAAAACAAGGTGCAAGTAATAAACACAACGAGCAAATGGCCCAATCCTTTCTTAGCAAAGGACAAGTCGGTGAAAATACTTATAAGGACCAAAGCGTTCTCGAGGACACATGGGAATTCGGTCAAGTGCTTTCGCTTCAAATAGTGAGTATCTTTGGTGTTGTAAGTGTTGTGTGGGTGAACTGTGCTAATGTACCGACCTTACTTGGACTAATACATACTTGTGATTAAACCCCTGAAAGAATCCGCAACTTCTGAAAGTGATTAAGATATAAATCTAACCACAGCCTTAAACTCTGAGATCCTACGCTCCCTTGTGCAAAGGTGTCCTAACGGGGGTTCAGGTTTCTGTCACTCCGGTAACCCCATAATTAGTAGCCAAATACACAATGCATTCCCCTAGGCCCATAAATGGTGAAGTATCATGTAGTCGACGTTCACATGACACCACTAGAAGAATAGCACCACAACTTAAATACTAAACCATTGAATAATAACTCAACACAAATCCACTACTAACAACATGGCTTCTCCCATGTTCTAAAGAACTAAACGAACTACTCATGAGACATCATATGGATCAAGATCAGAGATGATATGATAATGGATAACAATCGAACATAAACAATAATCCAATGGTTCCACTCACAAACATCAACTACAATAGTAATCAACACAGAGAAAGTTTTCCCTAATGAACTAAGTGTAGGGTTTAGTAGCATGGAAAACAAAAAATTTCTATCGCATACAAACAAACAAGCCAAGATCTATCTACTAGATTGTAGCAACGAGGCGTTGGAATAACTTACCCTCGAAGATTCCAAGTGTTTAACAAGAGCGGATTCTTGTGGGTGATGTAGTCGTACTCTTCCCGATCTCAAGATCGTGTAGACGATCCTTCCGGCCATGCTGCGTTAAGCGCTTCCTTGATCGGGTCACTGCTCGTTACTCGGCGAAGACCTTCATCTCCTTGTTCCGGAAGGCGGAGGTTGTAGCACTCTCACGATTCGGCAAAGACAACGCGTGGTACCTAAGTAGAGGGAGATCCTGCAGGGCTTCGCCTTAAGCCGGAGCGAGTATGGTGGAGTATGAGAGAGCTATTAGTGGTCTAGGGTTTATACACACCAATTAGAAAGGCTCTAAACCGAAGGCTAGGGCAATTAGAAGCTCTAAACCAAAACGGCTCTAAACCGGAGGCTTTGGCTAGGGTTTAGATTAGAGGATAGGAACTTGTGTGTATAGAGGAGGGAGCCCTGCCCCTCCTTTTATAGGTGGAGGGGCCGGCGCGCCAAGGGGGAGGGAGGGGAGTCCCTCCCCAACTCGGCTTGGAGGTGGGCCGCCGGTTGGAGGAGGGATTCCCTCCCCAACTCGGTTTGCCCCCTCTTTCCTCTTTCCCTCTCTTTCCTGTTTTAGCCGTTTGACTTTTCAAACTTGCTATTTGACTTTTCAGTTTAGGATTCAATTTAATCCTTCATTTGGAACAGCGAGAACACTTAGTACATGATGCAATCATTCCAATATGTAATGACACATTCATGTACCCTCCCCCAGTCTGGGACATTCGGAACCTTCTAGAACATTCCGATGAAAACACGAATCATTCCCGAACTCAAACGGGACTTTCCTTATATGAATATTATTCTAGGACCATTAGGATCACCTCGTGATATCCGGATCCCATCCGAGACTCGAACAACATTCGGTCTCTTTCTCATAATACCATAACTACTCAAACAACGTTGAATCCTTAAGTGTGTCTCCTATGGTTCGTGAATTATGCGACATGATCGAGACACTTCTCAACAATAACCAATAGAGGAATGGAAATTCATATGGCTCCCACATATTTCTCACGATTACTTTGCGATCGAATGAACCACTTACATACGATACCAATTTCCCTTTGTCTCACGATAGTTTACTTATCCGAGGTTATGATCGCTTGTGATCTCCGCATACCTAGTTCAACCTCGTTACCGATAAGTACTCTTTTCTCGTTCCCGTGATATGTGATCCCTTGTGAGCCAGTCACATGCTTGCAAGCTAATTGGATGACATTCCACCGAGAGGGCCCAGAGTATATCTATTCGTCATATGGATGGACAAATCCCACTCTTGATCCATGTGTCTCAACCCATACTTTACGAACACTCAATGCCACCTTTATAGCCACCCGATTCACGGGTGTTTGATGTCATCAAAGCATCCATCCGGTAAAGGTGATATGCATGATCTCATGGTGAAGGAATTAGGTTACTATGTATCGAAAGCATATAGCAATTGAACTATTGAAATGACTTGATCTTTATGCAACGCTTATCTATAGGAGTATGTCCACCATATCATTCTCCTAACGATATGATCTTGTTGTTGATAACATCTCAATGTTCATGACAGGAAACCACAATCATTTATCAACCAACAAGCTAGTGATGTATAGAGGCTATACTAGGGACTTCAAATTAAGTTCTGAATCACACAAGTATCAATGTTTCCTTGTTAATACTATTATAGCATGAATGTAAACATTTATCATAAACACAAAGATATAATAATAACTATATTTATTATTGCCTCTAGGGCATATCTCCAGCAGTCCCACTTTCACTAGAGTCATCTAATCTAGATTACATGGTAATATACCGAACACCCATGGCAGTTTGGTGTTGGTCATGTTTTGCCCTCGGGAGAGGTTTAGTCAACGGATCCGCCACATTCAGATCTGTGTGTACTTTGCAAATCTTTATATCCCCATCCTGGATATGTTCTCGAATAGCGTGAAAACGCAGCTTGATGTGCTTCAGCTTCTTGTGTGACCTTGGTTCTTGCGCATTGGCTATGGCGCCCATGTTATCACAGTAGATAGACATTGGGTCCAGCGCACTAGGAACCACACCCAGCTCTGTAATGAACTCTTTCATCCATATCGCTTCTTGTGAAGCCTCCGATGCAGCCATGTATTCCGATTCAGTTGAAGATCTCGCCACAATGCTTTGCTTTGCACTCCTCCATCTAACTGCTGCACCATTCAAAATAAATACGTATCCAAATTGTGATTTAGAATCATCCGGATTGGTGTTCCAACTAGCATCGGTGTAACCGTTAACAACGAGCAGTTCATCACCTCCATAAGAAAGAACCATATCCTTAGTTCTTCTCAAGTACTTAAGGATGTTTTGATCATTGTCAATGATCCACTCCTGGATCACTTTGATATCTGCTAGTTAAACTAACAGCATATGCAATGTCGGGTCTAGTACATAGCATGGCATACATTAGAGATCCTATGGCTGAGGCATAGGGAGTCTGTGGCATCCTGCAAAACCACTACTAGAAAATCGCGTTGAATTTGTGCATTGCATCGTCATCATCATGCATTGTTTGCCAAAACTATTTTCGCAACACCCGTTTTGTTTTCTAAAACGCCCCTCTTGATTCAAACCCCAAAGCCCGGGTCTCCGGATTATTTTGTTTTGGCCGCTATCGGTTTGCAAACGGCCCGTTTAAACAAATGAACATTTTTTTAATTATTTTAGCGGGGCAGTCGAACGGGCCGATTGACCCGAACGACCGCCCCAGAAACTAAATCGGTCCGTCCTGGACACCCCAACAAAACCTAAACCTACCCAGAATCCTACCCACCCCTTGCCTCCATCACCCTCCTATCATGAGCCGCCACCTCATCCTCTCCCTATCCCTCACCCAACCAAACCATGCCACGTGGCCTAGCTCTCCCTCACAGCCCAACCCTCCCAGGCACACACACCACGCACGCACGCACGCTACCAAACCCCCACCGCGCGGGCCCCAACCGCCAGCCCCCGCTCCCCCCTGGACCCGGTCCGCCTGACCCACCTGCTCTGCCCCAGACTCACGCCTCCTCCTCTCCCCCTGCTTTCTTCCACCGCCAAGACACGAGCAACCGAGCTCTCCCCTCCCGCGCCCCCCTAGTCTCTCCTCCTTCCCTCTGCTGCCGCCCTCGCCTTGAGCCCACCTCCCCGCCTTCCTCCGCGTCCCCCGCCTTTGCGCTGCTTTGAGCCTCCGCCTCCGGCGCCAAAGAACCACCGCCCCACCTCCCTCACAGCGTCGCCGGGCTCGACCCTCAGCGCTAGCGCCTGGCCTCCGCCATGAGCCTGGCCTCCGCCCGACCCGACCATCCCGCCTCCGGAACCACTTGAGCTCGCCTGCTGAGCTCCGCCTCCACTGGCCGCGACGACCCCGCCTCTCTCCCCAAGCCCGTCGCCGGGCGAGCCTCGCCTCCTCGCCCCCTCGTCAGCCAGGCCACCGCTCACCCGCTGGCGTCCCGCCGCTCCGCCTCCCGCGGCCACCACTCATGGCATGCTGGCTCACCAGCGTCACTGCTGCCACTCGCCAGCGCTCGGCCGCCCGCTCCGTCGCTTCGCCCGACAACCACCTCGCTGTCGTGGCCTCCGGCGGGCCCTGCCTCGCCGCCCCTGCCCCACCTCTCGCTACGCGCCGACCCTCGCCCGGTGGCACCGCGCGTCTGCCCGTTCGAGGTAGCTCCGTCGAGCCCCTCGGTTTGGTCTTCTCGCTGCCTCGCGGTGGTGCCATGGCGTCGTTCGCCCGTCCTCCTCGGGACGCTCCTCCCTGAGCCGAGCATGCAGGTTGTAAACCAAGGAACCGTCTGGTCTGTCCTCGTGGCACATGCCATATGTGGGCCACGTGTTCGACCGGTACAAGTTGAGTCCAAACCTTCCGAAGACGGCGGCGACATGATCTTCGCGGTGGCGACAAACCGAGACAGGATCCAAGAATAGCCGACAAGATCGACCACAAGGATAAGAAGACCGGACCGCGACCGACATGATCTTCTTCTCGGGCGCCAAGATTCGTCGAGAGCCGACCCGACAAGTACTCCCTCGAGGACGCCGAGTGCTGCACCCCGGACACCGAGACCCCGACGCGACAAGTACTTCACCCCGAAGTCAAGACCGCCCCGACTTGAGGACCCGACAAGATCTGCGCAACAACAAGAACGCCCCCGACCCGGAAGGATCCGATGTGCCCTCGACACCGAACCAAGTCCTCCTTCACGGAACGCCAAGACCCTAACCCCGGAGCCCGAGAACGGAACCGTCGAACCCTGGACCCCGAGACCGACCCCGAACCCGGAACCCCAAGATCGTCGAGAACCCTAAAGTGTGACCCTTATCCGAGAACCCTATTTTATAAGATAATAACAACTTGTTGCATATTTAATTGTCATCTCGCCTGCATCTTGTGTGGTTTGGGGGCCTTATGCCGATTCACCTAATTAAATATGGGGCCCATATGCGGGCAAATCTAGCCTTATATTGGCCTCATATAAATTTGTGTAGCGAACCCGGTACTATCCTCTGTCATGTTAAGACAACATTTAATTTGCGGGGTAATTAAATAACTTGAACAATATAATCAATAGTCGGGACCCCGGTTCCGCTTAATCTTGACCTAATTGCATCGCACCTTTGCCATGTCATCCATCATACATGCATCATGCCGATCTTCTGCCGTCGTATTAAATATTGCATCCGGTGTTTCTTCTAGTGTTTTGCTTCTTCGCGGATAAGGCCGTTGAGTTGATGTGAGCTTCGCCCCGATCTTCGGGGAAAATCTTCGACAATGTTTTCAGGCGAGCATCTCCCTCTTTCTACCTATCTTACTTTTATAGTCTTAATTCCCTCCTGTTGATCTTTTGCTATCTGTGTTGCGATGCTTTAGTTTCCGTACCCGTGATCAACCGTGCAGCCCTATATTGCCTTGGACACATCCTATTACCTGTTGTTTGGTAGATAGTTGGACTTGCGCGTCGTAGTTGCTTGCTCAAGTGCTGATGTGTGTCGTCATATGCCACAGTTGCTGATGTATTGCCGCATGTTGATGTTGGAAATGATTCTAGTTTACTTATCGTCACTTTAATTTCTGTTTAACAACTAAAATTGAATAAGCAGAGGCATCGGTGGGTGATAGATGATATTTGGTTTCCGAACGCCCACTTGTGTCCCGTAAGACCCAGTACTTGATACGTTCCTTGATTTATCGCGCTATCCACATGGGAGGTATATGGGACCCCCGAGCGAGCTTGATTCGGTCTTATTTCTAGGGGCCACAAACTAGTTTGAGGTTTTATTTACGATCTGTACTTATGCCATGTTTCTGCTTTATTTACGATTGTGCGAGGAGCACTGCTGTTTAGGTAAGCGGAGTGTTTTCGGTGTCGACAAGCCCAGCCACACTTTCGGGTTCCCGATCGTTTATACCAGCGCAAACCTTGAGCCCGTCTCGAGCTTGCTTACTCTGCTATGGGATCTACTCAATGGGGTGGCCTGAAATATTTCTGAATCTGTGATTGTTCGATCGTGAAAGCCTCGTTGGGTTTTGATTTGGTTTTTCCGAGGTTGATCGGCGTGTGTTGCTATTGGTGCACCCGCCGGTAAAACTTTAAAGCCATGTCCGGATATGGACTTGGAGCAGTTTCTCGATCATAGACAAGCATAACTAAAGTTTACTGCTATAAATTTGACTTATAATGACTAGTAATCAGCTTCACTATAATGGAATGGCTAATTAATACGCCCACAATTGCTTGTTTGGTCGCTTGCGACAATTGTACTGACTAGTAAATCTCGCAACTTCAACGGAATGGCTGAATAAAAGTACCAACAAGCTGCTGGTTTTTGGGTTATCTCATGATAAATGTATCGACTAGTAAGTGTTACAACTATCACAGAATGGTTAAGTAAAAGGGCCCATCGCTTATTTTATCGGACAATTATCTAAACGACTAGTATTTGCTGCAACGATAATCGAATAAGTAAAGCGCCAACTTGTGTGAGTTCTCGGTTGACTTCCTCGTTTGGTCTCGAGGGGAAACACCAGGATGGGTTTGTTTGGTGTTAGCTTCGTGTTGGATCCGGATAGGCTATTCTTACCCTCTCGATAACCGCCATTGTATCGAGTCTCTATAGGTTGTTTAGTGCATCTTGCCGCTGCTTGATCCACCCATACCTATGTAGGCGAGGACCGCCGAATTCTAGCCTCGCCGTGTCTTGGCCTCGATCGACGCCTCTTTTTCCTTTGCCCTTTGTCGGCACCCCTTTTGTTTAAGCAGGTTACGAGATCGGCGTCGTTAGCGAGGTTACCCTTACGGCTTGGCTGCAGGGAGTTATGGGCGCCATTGGTTATTCTTCCGGCTCTTAGCCCCATTTGCATCTTGTCCGCATCGGACGCTCTATCATTTTCAAGGTGATTTGGATCTTTGTATATTATATCTATTCTTGACTCTTTAAGTCATATATATATCTGCTCGTGGGTCCCATCGAGGACTGTTGTGTAATGTTATTACTTCGTTTTCCACCTTGAAAGTGCTGGTGGGCACCTTTGAATTGTTTCTATGCTTGGGTTTGGCGGATTTTGCTCAAACTTGCATAGGTCCGATTCTGAGGGTGTTCTGAGTGGTATCGAGCTCAGCAATTGCGATACACAAGTCCAAATTTCAGAGGATAACCTAGCTAACGGCAAGTAGAGTGTCAAAACTATTTTGAAAATCGGTTGGATAGTTACGATTAGGTGCGATTTTACTCCTTACCCTCTCGCTGCTCTCCTCTCACCTGCGTGTTTTGAATCCGCTCTCTTCTCTTTCTTGAGTCCAGAATTCTCGTGGTTGGGTTTCCGTCGTACCTTTAGGGTTTCGCTTCCTTCTTTGATAACGGTGTGCTACCATCCGTGTTCAAGCTCGATGAATCCGTCTACGGTGGTACCATTCTTTGTTCCTTGTTTGTGCCTTCCGGTGTTTTCCGACGCGACGACATCATCTACGCCAGGTCCGATGCAGAGTCTGCATCCCTCCGTTGTTCCGAACCTCGCTTGTCGAGATCTTCAGTCTGATTCCGAGAGTTGGTTGCATAATCCGCCTATTCATGTGCAGAGTAATGGTTTGGGTGCGCGATGGACTGATCACCATCCGACTACTCTTACCATTCGCTCTTGTACATCGAATCAGTGGATCCAGCAGTTTTACTCCGTCCACGGGAGTTAGAGGTGGCTTTATTTGTTGGTACCTCTACCTTCGCCCTTTTGTTCCCGGAGTGTTCTTCCGTCGATCAGGAACAACGACCCTTTGTTGGTGGAGTCGCCGTTTTCCAGATGAAGAAGGAACCCTCGTTAGTGGTGTCGCGAGGATCTACATGAAGCGAGGAGATGCCGTTCGCCGACCTTCCTTCCGGTACCATGAGGCGGATCTCGAGGGCGAGATCCATTGTTAGTGGTGTCGAATTGTGGCATCCCGCAAAACCACTACTAGAAAATCGCGTTGAATTTGTGCATTGCATCGTCATCATCATGCATTGTTTGCCAAAACTATTTTCGCAACACCCGTTTTGTTTTCTAAAACGCCCCTCTTGATTCAAACCCCAAAGCCCGGGTCTCCGGATTATTTTGTTTTGGCCGCTATCGGTTTGCAAACGGCCCGTTTAAACAAATGAACATTTTTTTTAATTATTTTAGCGGGGCAGTCGAACGGGCCGATTGACCCGAACGACCGCCCCAGAAACTAAATCGGTCCGTCCTGGACACCCCAACAAAACCTAAACCTACCCAGAATCCTACCCACCCCTTGCCTCCACATCACCCCCTCCTATCATGAGCCGCCACCTCATCCTCTCCCTATCCCTCACCCAACCAAACCATGCCACGTGGCCTAGCTCTCCCTCACAGCCCAACCCTCCTGGCACACACCACGACACGCACGCTACTAAACCCCCCACCTTGGCGGGCCCCAACCGCCAGCCCGCTCCCTGACCCGGTCCGCCCTGGACCCACCACAGCTCTGCCTCACTCACGCCTCCTCTCCCTGCTTTCTTCTCCACCGCCCAAGACACGAGCAACCGAGCCGCTCTCCCTCCGGGCGCCCCCTAGTCTCTCCGCCTCCTTCCTCTCGCTTCGCCGCCGCCAGAGCCCACCTCCTCGCCTTCCTCCGCGTCCCGGCCGCTGCGCCGCTGCTGAGCCGCCTCGCCAAGCCCGGCAAAGAACCACCTCCCTCCGCTCGCCTGCGGCTCCGACCTCCAGCGCCAAGGCTCGGCCTCCGCCTCCGAGCCGCCTCCGTCGCCCGACCCGACCATCCCGCCTCCGAACCGCTTGAGCTGCTGGGAGCTCGCTTCTCTCCACCGCCACAGACGACCGCCGCCTCTCTCCCAGCCCGTCGCTGGCGAGCTCGCCTGCCGCCTTCGTCGCTGATGGCGCTGGCCACTTGCACTTCACGGCGTCCCGTCTGCAGCCTCCGTCCGCCCATGCCCGCCTCCTGGGCTCGCGCCAGATCGTCGTCACCCGCTGCCACCGCTGGCGCCTCGCGGCCGCTTCGACAACCACCTGCCACGTGGCCTCCGTGGGCCCTCGCCGGCCCTCGCCCACCTCCTGGCGCCGCCGACCTCCGATGGCACCCGCGTCTTCGTTGCCCGTTCGAGGGTAGCTTCGCCGAGCCCTCGGTTTGGTCTTCGCTGCCTCGGTGGTGCCATGGCGTCGCCGTCCTCCTCGACGCCTCCTCGAGCCGAGCATGCAGGTTGTAAACCAAGGAACCGTCTCGTGCGTCCTCGTGGCACATGCCATATGTGGGCCACGTGTTCGACCTACCAGTACAAGTTGAGTCCAAACCTTCCGGCGCACGGCCGACATGATCTTCGCGGTGGCATTTACAAACCGCGGGGATCCAAGAATAGCCGACAAGATCGACCACAAGGATAAGAAGACCGGACCCTGCGGACCGACATGATCTTCGTCTCGGGCGCCAAGATTCGTCGAGAGCCGACCCGACAAGTACTCCCTCGAGGACGCCGAGTGCGTCACCCCGGACACCGAGACCCCGACGCGACAAGTACTTCACCCCGAAGTCAAGACCGACCCGACTTGAGGACCCGACAAGATCTAGAACAACAAGAACTCCCCGACCGGAAGGATCCGATGCCTCGACACGAACCAAGTCCTCCTTCACTAACGCCAAGACCCTAACCCGGGCCCGAGAAGCGAACCGAACCCCGACCCGAGACCGACCCCGAACCCGGAACCCCAAGATCGTCGAGAACCCTAAAGTGTGACCCTTATCCGAGAACCCTATTTTATAAGATAATAACAACTTGTTGCATATTTAATTGTCATCTACTTTGCATCTTGTGTGGTTTGGGGCCTTATGCCGATTCACCTAATTAAATATGGGGCCCATATGCGGGCAAATCTAGCCTTATATTGGCCTCATATAAATTTGTGTAGCGAACCCGGTACTATCCTCTGTCATGTTAAGACAACATTTAATTTGCGGGGTAATTAAATAACTTGAACAATATAATCAATAGTCGGGACCCCGGTTCCGCTTAATCTTGACCTAATTGCATCGCACCTTTGCCATGTCATCCATCATACATGCATCATGCCGATCTTCTGCCGTCGTATTAAATATTGCATCCGGTGTTTCTTCTAGTGTTTTGCTTCTTCGCGGATAAGGCCGTTGAGTTGATGTGAGCTTCGCCCCGATCTTCGGGGAAAATCTTCGACAATGTTTTCAAAGAGCATCTCCCTCTTTCTACCTATCTTACTTTTATAGTATTTACTCCCCTCCTGTTGATCTATTGCTATCTGTGTTGCGATGCTTTAGTTTCCGTAACCGTGATCAACCGTGCAGCCCTATATTGCCATGGACACATCCTATTACCTGTTGTTTGGTAGATAGTTGGACTTGCGCGTCGTAGTTCCTTGCTCAAGCGCTGATGTGTGTCGTCATATGCCACAGTTGCTGATGTATTGCCGCATGTTGATGTTGGAGATGATTCTAGTTTTACCTATCGTCACTTTAATTTCTGTTTAACAACTAAAATTGAAATAAGCAGAGGCATCGGTGGGTGATAGAAAATATTTGGTTTCCGAACGCCCACTTGTGTCCCGTAAGACCCCAGTACTTGATACTTGTTCCTTGATTTATCGCTATCCACATCCGGAGGTATATGGGACCCCTGAGCGAGCTTGATTCGGTCTTATTTCTAGGGCCACAAACTAGTTTGAGGTTTTATTTATGATCCTGTACTTATGCCATGTTTCTTGCTTTATTTACGATTGTGCGAGGAGCACCTGTCTTTAGGTAAGCGAAGTGTTTTCGCGTATCGACAAGCCCAGCCACACTTTCGGGTTCCCGATCGTTTACCATCGACGAAACCTTGAGCCCGTCTCGAGCTTGCTTACTCGCTATGGATCTACTCAATGGGTGGCCTGAAATATTTCTGAATCGTGATTGTTCACCGTGAAAGCCTCGGGTTTTGATTTGGTTTTCCGAGGTTGATCGAGCGTGTGTTGCTATTGGTGCACCCGCCGGGTAAAACTTTCAAAGCCGTGTCCATGGATATGGACGACTTGGAGCACGATCTCGATCATAGACAAGCATAACTAAAGTTTACTGCTATAAATTTGACTTATAATGACTAGTAATCAGCTTCACTATAATGGAATGGCTAATTAATACTGCCCACAATTGCTTGTTTGGTTGTCGCTTGCGACAATTGTACCTGACTAGTAAATCTCGCAACTACAACGGAATGGCTGAATAAAAGCACCAACAACTGCTGGGTTTTTGGGTTATCTCATGATAAATGTATCTGACTAGTAAGTGTTACAACTATCACAGAATGGTTAAGTAAAAGGGCCCACTGCTTATTTTATCAGGACAATTATCTAAACCTGACTAGTATTTGCTGCAACGATAACTGAATAAGTAAACGCCAACTGTGAGTTCCTCGGTTGACTTCCTCGTTTGGTCTCGAGGAAACACCAGATGGGTTTGTTTGGTGTTAGCTTGAGTTGGATCCGGATAGGCTATTCTTACCCTCTCGATAACCGCGTTGTATCGAGTCTCTATAGGTTGTTTAGTGCATCTTTGCCGCTGCCTTGATCCACCATACCTATGTAGGCGAGGACCGAATTCTAGCCTCGCTGTCATGGCCTCAAGATCGACGCTCCTCTTTTCCTTTGCCCTTTGTCGGCACCCCTTTTGTTTAAGCAGTGTTCGAGATCGACGTCGTTAGCGTGGTTACCCTTCCGCTTGGCAGGCAGGTTATGGACGCCATTGGTTATTCTTAGGGCTCTTAGCCCCATTTGCATCTTGTCCGCAATGGACGCTCTATCATTTTCAAGGTGATTTGGATCTTTGTATATTATATCTGTATTCTTGACTCTTTAAGTCATTATATATATCTGCCTGTGGGTCCCATCGAGGACTTTGTGTAATGTTATTACTTCTTTTCCACCCGCACGAAGTGCTGGTGAGCACCTTTGAATCGTTTCTATGCGGGTTTGGCGGATTTTGCTCAAACTTGCATAGGTCCGATTCTCGAGGGTGTTATGTAGTCTTACTCATCCTTTCTCTATCTTCGCCGATGTCGGACTTTGAGTTTTACTCAAGGTCGATTGGGCAACATGGGCAAGAACCCTTTCTTGCTTTCTTCCATTCCAAACCTCTTTAGAACTTTGTCCAAATATGTACTGTGACAATGATATTTGGCGTTTCGATCTATCTCTATAAATCTTTATGCCTAATATGTAAGCTGCTTCGCCAAGATCCTTCATTGAAAAACTATTATTCAAATATTCCTTGACACTATTAAGAAGGTCTACATCATTCCCAATCAACAATATGTCATCCACATATAGTATTAAGAATGCTCTGAGCTCCCACTCACTTTCTTGTAAAAAAGCTTCTCCATAAGTTTGTATAAAACCAAAACTTTTGATCACCTTATCAAAACGTTGATTCAAACTTCGGGATGCTTGCTTCAATCCATAGATGGACCGTTGAAGTTTGCATACCTTGTTAGCATCTTTAGGATCGACAAAACCTTTGGGTTGCATCATATACAACTCTTCATCAATATCTCCATTGAGGAATGCTGTTTTGACATCCATCTGCCATATATCATAATCATAATATGCAGCGATTGCTAACATAATCCTCACAGACTTTAGCTTCGCTACCGGTGAGAAAGTCTCATCGTAGTCAACTCCTTGAATTTGTCGAAACCCTTTTGAGACAAGTCGAGCTTTATAGACAGTAACATTACCATCAACATCTGTTTTCTTCTTGAAAATCCATTTGTTCTCGACAGCCTTCCGGCCATCCGGTAAGTCCACCAAAGTCCATACTTGGTTTTCGTACATGGATCCAATCTCGGATTTCATGGCTTCTTGCCATTTATTGGAATCAGGCTCATCATCGCTTCCTCATATGTCTCGGATCATCGGTGTTGTCCACCAACATGACACTCATAACAGATCATACCAACTGGAGTGGTACGAGTTCTCATTGACCTCCAAGGCTCAGAGCAACTTCAACAAGTTTCATGATCACCATCATTAGCTTCCTCTCTATTTGGTGCAGAACCACAGAACTTCTTCCGTCTGCGCTACTCGCAATTCGAGAGAAGGTTCGACAACCTCGTCGAGTTCTACTTTCCTTCCAGCCACTTCTTTCGAGAGAAATTCCTTCTCTATAAAGGATCCATTCTTGGCAACGTTTTTGCCTTCGGATCTATGATAGAAGGTATACCCAATAGTTTCCTTCGGTATCCTATGAAGACGCATTTTTCGCTTTGGGTTCAAGCTTGTCCGTAACTTCTTTACATAGGCTTCGCATCCCCAAACTTGAAGGAACGACAATCTAGGTTTCTTCCCAAACCATAATTCATACGGTGTCGTTTCAACGGATTTAGACGGTGCCCTATTTAAAGTGAATGCGGCTGTTTCTAATGCATAACCCCAAAATGATAGCGGTAAATCTGTAAGTGACATCATAGAACGAACCATATCTAAGAGAGTTCGATTACGACGTTCGGACACACCATTACGTTGTGGTGTTCCCGGCGGTGTCAACTGTGAAAGTATTCCGCATTTCTTCAAATGCTCGCCAAACTCGTAACTTAGATATTCACCTCCACGATCAGAACGTAGAAATTTAATCTTCTTGTTACGTTGATTCTCTACCTCACTTTGAAACTCCTTAAACTTCTCGAAAGTTTCGGACTTATGTTTCATGAAATAGATATACCCATATCTACTCAAGTCATCTGTGAAGGTAAGAACATAACGATAACCACCGCGCGATACTACACTCATTGGGCCACATACATCGGTATGTATGATTTCCAATAAGTCCGTAGCTCGCTCCATCATACCAGAAAATGGAGTCTTAGTCATTTTTCCCATCAGACATGCTTCGCATCTTTCAAGTGATTCAAAATCAAGTGATTCAAGAAGTCCATCGGAATGGAGTTTCTTCATACGTTTCACTCCAATGTGACCAAGACGACAGTGCCACATATAGGTCGAATTATCGCTTGATTTCAAACGTTTAGCCTCAATGTTGTTGATATGTGTATTTCCACTATCGAGATTCAATAAGAATAGACCATCTATCAAAGGTGCATGTGCATAAAACATATTACTCATATAAATCGAACAACCATTATTCTCGGACTTAAATAAGTAACCGTCTCGCAATAAACAAGATCCCGATATAATGTTCATGCTCAACGCAGCACCAAATAACAATTATTTAAGTATAAAACTAATCCCGATGGTAGATGAAGGGTAGCGTGCCGACCGCGATCACATCAACCTTGATCCGCTTTCCCACGCCGCATCGTCACCTCGCTCTTCGCTAGCTTCCGCTTATTCTCGCAAAGACCTGCTTCGAGTTACAAATATGAGCAATCGAACCAAGATTAAATACCCAGCACTACTACAGTACTAGTGAGATACACATCAATAACATGTATATCGATATACCTTTCTTCTTGATGTTGCCGTTCTTCAGATCCGCCAAGTACTTTGGGCAATTCCGCTTCAATGACCTTCTCCCTTGCGGAAAAGCACTCAAGATCGTGCTTGGTCCAGCCTTGGTCTTCTTCGTCGGTGTGGTAACTTTCTTACTACCCTTCTTGAAGTGTCCCTTCGCTTAGACTTGCCTTTCTTGAATTTGGTGGTCTTATTGACCAACAACACTTGGTGCTCTTTCTTGATCTCCACTTCGCAGACTTTAACATAGCAAACAGTTCGCAACTCTTTGTTCATGTTCTCGCATGTTGTAGTTCATCACAAAGTTCTTGTAACTTGGTGGTAGTGATTGAGGACACGGTAAATCCCCAAAGCATTAGGAATCACAATACCCAAGCTTTGAAGTTTGTTTATGCGCCTGCACATCTTAAGCACATGCTCACCGACGAGTCGCCTTCTACCATCTTGCAGCTTAAAGAACTTTTCAAGCCTCATAGCTTTCAATTGCCGCATGAGTCTCAAAAATCAATTTGAGATCCTCGACAATATCATATGGGTCTGATTCTTCAAACCTTTTCAAGCTTCGATTCTAAACCATACAAGATAGCACACCGAACTATGGAGTACCGATTCTTCCGAGCGAGGTAAACATTCTTTACTTCATCGAGCATCACCGCAGTGGGTCACCCAATGGCATCCAAAGACATAGGTCAAATTACCAGTGTGAGGACAATCCTCAAATTATGGAACCAATCCGAAGTTGCTTCCATTGTTTTTCAACTTTTCTTTCTCTAGAACGCATTAAAATTGATGGTAGGTTGCCATTGATCTACAACATATTTGCAATAGTTTAGACTAAGTTTATGATAAATTGAGTTCAAATTAATTAATGAAATTAACTAGGTGAACTCCCACTCAAAACAACATCCTCACATTGTTTTAGTGATCACACGAACCAAATCCACTACATCAACACCGATCATCACGAGTTGATATAGTTTCAATGGCTAACAATCGTCATGTTCATCATATCTACTATATGATTCATGCTTTACCTTTCGGTGATCCATGTTCCGAGACCATGTCCGTACATGCTAGGCTCGCCAAGATCAAACCTTAGTTTCGCATGAGCAATCTGGCTTGCTCACGTTGTATACACTTGTAGAATCTAACACACCGATCATCACGTGGTGCTCAAACAACAAGCTTTAGCAACGGTGCTAATCGAGGTGAACACTTTATGATTTGAAATTCATGTGCATGAGGGATCATCTTATAATGCTACCGCTGCCTACTAAGCAATACAAGATGCATAAAGGATTAACATCACATGCAATTCATAATGTGTGATATGATATGGCCTTTCTTCTTTGTGCTTCCGATCTCCATCTTCAAGCACGAACATGATCTCCATCATCACCGCATTGCATCAAGGTCAATGACGCTTCACCATGGTTGTCGCCCACCGCTTCAACTATTACAACTACTTTGAATAGACACGCTGGTCTTAACATAAATTAAAGACAACCATATGGTTCCCGCCATTGCCAACTTACAATAAGGAACATTGCATACATCAAATATAATCACAATCATGGCCATATCACATCATCGCACACCGCAAAACAAAGTTAGACGCCTCTACTTTCTTTTGCATATTTTACGTGGTTTGGGGCTTTCAAAGAAGTGTCGTTATAACTACTTAACAAGAACCACAACATTGATACTAGCATTGTTGATTACCCGTTGTAAATTGGATCTTAACTATGCTAGGAGAAACAGGCACCCGCAAAGCCACTTATGCAATACAAGTTGCATGTCAAGCGTGGAGCAAGTCTCATGAACGATGTCATGTAAGGTTAGCCCGGGCCGCTTCATCCCAACATACCGCAAGATGCAAAGTACACAAAAAGCAATCTACAATAAAAGCATCAACGCCCACAATGACCATTGTGTTCTACTCGTGCAACAGATCTACATATAGACACGGCTCTGATACCACTGTAGGGGTTCGTAGCATGGAAAACAAAATTTTCTATCGTGATACAAACAAACAAGCCAAGATCTATCTACTAGATTGTAGCAACGAGTCGATGGAATAACTTACCCTCAAGATTCCAAAGTGTTTAACGAGAGATTCGTGGATGATGTAGTCGTATTCTTTCCGATCTCAAGATCGTGGACGATCCTTCCAAGGCTGCGTTCGCAGCTTCCTGCAATGGGTCACATCGCTCGATTGACGAAGACCTTCCTCTCCTTGTTCCAAAGCAATGGAGGTTGTAGCACTCTCTCGCGATTCCTAAGAAGACAACGGCGTGGTACCTAAGTAGAGGGAGATCTGCAGGCTTCGCTTGCCGGAGTAGTATGGTGGAGTATGAGAGAGCTATTAGTGGTCTAGGGTTTAGACACACCAATTAGAAAGGCTCTAAACCAAGGCTAGGGCAATTAGAAGCTCTAAACCAAAACGGCTCTAAACCGGGAGGCTTTGGCTAGGGTTTAGATTAGAGGATAGGAACTTGTGTATAGAGGAGGGAGCCCCGCCTCCTTTTATAGGTGGAGGGCGGCGCGCCAAGGGGAGGGAGGAGTGCCTCCCAACTCGGCTTGGAGGTGGGTCACGGTTGGAGGAGGGATTCCTCCCAACTCGGGTTTGCCCCTCTTTCCTCTTTCCCTCTCTTTCCTGTTTTAGCCGTTTGACTTTTCAAACTTGCTATTTGACTTTTCAGTTTAGGATTCAATTTAATCCTTCATTTGGAACAGCGAGAACACTTAGTACATGATGCAATCATTCCAATATGTAATGACACATTCATGTACCCCTCCCCCCCCCCCCGGAGTGCCGGACATTCCGGAACCTTCTTGTGGCATCCCGTAAAACCACTACTAGAAAATCGCGTTGTTTTTGTGCATTGCATCATCATGACCGCATGCTCATGTCATCATGCCACATTGCATTTGAGCATCGTCATCATCTTGCATTTGCTCGCATAAAACTATATGCGGAAAAGTCTGGTTTTGTTTTCCAAACGCACCGTCTTAATTCTAACGCAAACCCGGGTCTCCGGATTATTTTGTTTTGTTTGCTATCGGTTTGCAAAAGCCATGTTTGAAACAAATAAAATATTAAATTATTTTAGTGGGGGCAGTCGAACGGGCCGATTCGACCCGAACGACCACCCCCAGAACAAAATCGGTCCACCCCCAAACCCTTTCCTACCAACCTATCTACCCACACCCTCCGGCCACCTCACCCGGACCAGTCCCACTCCGCCACGTCGCTCTGTCCCCAACCCTCACCCAACCAGACACCGCCACTTGGCCACAGCCCTCTCTCCTTTCCCTCTCTCTCTCAGCACACAACAGGTACCCACACAACACACACACACACTCAGCACACCCTGTCCCGCTGCCACCTGGGCCCCTCCTCCCTGGCCCCACGCGCCCCCCGCACACACCCGCCAGCCGCCCTCCACCCAGCCCCACTCCCAAAGACGCTGGCCACCCCTGTGGACCCGCCCCCACCAACCGCAGTCCTCTCTCCTTCCTGACTCTGCTTCGCCATACCTCTGCTCTTTCCCCCTGCCGCCCCGGTGCCTCTGGCGAGACGCGGCCGCCCCACATCATTTCGCCACGGCCGCCCGCCTCCGCCTCACCCCACCGACGCCCGCCCACCTCCTTCAACTCGCCTCCAGAAGCCCTCCTGCCATTCTCGCCTCGCCGGGCCTTCGCACGGTCAATCACACGCCTCACGCCCGCCCATCGACCCAGCGCCACCGCTCCTCGCTCCCTCAGCAAGCTCCGCCACAAGCCGCCATCGGTCCTCCGCCTCCTCGGCCTCGCTGCCCTTCCTCCCCATCGACCACCGCCTGCCGACGCCCAGGTCGCGGCCTCCTCCTCGCCAGCTGTTTCCTCCGCGGCTCTGCCTCTCCGTGGCCGCCTCGCTGTCTGCGATTGCCGCCCGCCTGGCCTTCCAAGGTCGCTAAGGTTGAGGCCACCGAGCCAGCGCCACCACTTGTCGCTCGGGCCGACCTCGCCATGAGCTCGCAACCCGCCATACCTCTGTCGTTGTCGCTGCAGATATCGTCTCAAGGCCTCGCTTGTTGTTCGTTGGTGACCATGGCCTTTTGTGTGGTGGTGGTGTTCGTGTTCTTGTTTTGATGCAGCCACTTTGCTCTATGCGTATGATGGAATCGTGGTTTGCTGATCCGAGCACGGCCGCCGATGACCCAACCGAGACCAAGTTGCTCACCCTTAGTGTCCTGTCGACTAGTTTTAGCTGCCAAGGTCTCGATGTTTGTCACGCTGCTCAAGTTCGCCATCGAGGAACCCCGAAATCGCCGATACGTGATCGAGGGTGATGCATGCCAAGCCGAGGATCCGTGACATCGGTACGACAAGGTGTTCATGGAGCACCGGCGACGCCACAGCCTCAAGACCAAACCAAACCCGATGGCTCGACATGATCTTCCCCAGAGGACGCCAAGATCGCCACGGAACGGCAAGCCCTCCACCCCGGTTACGACAAGTTCGTCAAGAACCCGGACGCCAAAGTCGTCAATGCGAATACGACAAGTGCTTCATCCCGAACGCCATGACCGTCGACATGACCCGAAGACCACGGATGCGCCGAGATCTACTCCGCTATCCGAGAACGACCCCGGAGTCCGAGAACGCTTCCGTCGAACCCTGAACCCCGAGACCGAACCCCGAACCCCGGAACCCCAAGTTCGTCGAACCCTAATGTGTGAACCCCTTCCCAAAACCCTATTTTATAATATAATACAATTGTTGCATATTAAATCATTCATCTCGCATGCATATCATGTGGTTTGGGGGCCTTATGCCGATTCACCTAATAATTAAATATGGGGCCCATATGCGGGCAAATCTAGTCTCATATTGGCCTCATTTAAAATTTGTGTAGCGAACCGGTGATATATTCTGCCTTGTTAAACAACATTTAAAATGCGGGTATCTCGAACAACTGGAACCATGTATTTAATTGTCGGACCCTTGCCCGCTTAATATGACCTAATTGCATTGCACCTTTGCCATGTCATACATCATACATGCATCATGCCGATCTTTTGCCGTAGTATTAAATAGTGCATCCGTCTCTTCTAGTGTTTTGCTTCTTCATGGATAAGGCCGTTGAGTTGATGTGAGTTTTCGATCTTCGTTGAACCTTCGACAATGTTTTCAAAGCAGCATCTCCCTTTCTACCTATCTTACTTTTATAGTATTTATTCCTCCTGTTGATCTATTGCTATCTGTGTTGCGATGCTTTAGTTTCCGCACTGATATATACCGTGCAGCCCTATATTGCCTTGGACACATCCTATTACCGTTGTTTGGTAGATAGTTGGACTTATGCCGTCAGTCGCTTGCTCAAGTGCTGCTATGCGTCGTCCAAAGGCCACGCTTGTTGATGTATTGCCGCATGTTGATGTTGGAGATGATCATAGTTTTACTTATCGTTCACTTTAATTCCTGTTTAACAACTAAAATTGAAGTAAGCAGAGGCATCGGTGGGTGATAGATAATATTTGGTTTCCGAACGCCCACTTGTGTCCCGTAGGACCCCGAGTACTTTGTGGCATCCCGCAAAACCACTACTAGAAAATCGCGTTGAATTTGTGCATTGCATCGTCATCATCATGCATTGTTTGTAAAAAAAAACTATTGTCGCAAACCCCGTTTTATTTTCCAAACGCCTCATCTTTATTCAAACGCAAAAACCCGGGTCTCCGGATGTTAATTTGTTGTTGCTGTCGGGTTGCAAACGGCCCGATTAGAATAAATAAAAATTTAAATTGTTTTAATAGGGCAATCGCCGGGCCAATTGATCGACCACCACCCAGAAATAACATTGCCACTCCGCCTCCTAATCCTAGTCTTTTCTTACCACCCTTTCTACCCTCTCTCACCTCCACCTCACCCTACCCAATAATAGCGCCACCTCACCTCCCCAACTCCCTCAACCAACCACACCTGCCAAGTCACCTCACCCCTCACCCCTCCTCTCTCTCCTTCCCCGCCCACCTTAACACACAACGCACGACTACACGCACTACTCCATACCACGCGTCCCTTCCTCGACTCCACCTGGACTGCCCCACCCACCCGCTGGGCCCCGCCTCTCTCCTCTCCCCATCTTCTTCCCAACCAGCGCCGCCTGCTTCCTCGCCCTCATGAGTTCAAGATCGTTGTCACGGCTGGTCAGGCTGGAGTCGCCCTTGCTCACTGGCCACCGCTTTCCTTCCGTGGCAGCCGCACAAGGCCACATCAGAACCCCGCTTATCATTCGTCAAGGCTCGACCCACCGCCTGCCCGCCTCAAGGCCACCTCTGCCCGGCCTCTCGCTAGGGCCAGGCCTGCTTCTGCACGCCTGTCACAGACCTGGTCCACCCTCTCCACCTCCCGACCTCAGAGCCTCTCCATCGCGCTGGTGCCTCATCCGCCCGGCGTCGCTTGCCGGCCGCGCCACTGCTCCGGCCGTCTGCATGACTCCGCCGCCAAGGCTGCCTCCCACGCCGCCGAGCCGGGCCGGAGTTTCCCCACAGGCTGAAGGCCCGCCCGGGACGGCCTGGCCACGGCTGGTTCCTCACTGTCAGCCCGCCCCCTCGCAGCCTCCTGCAGCTAGCGCCCATGACCGCTGCCTCCCCATCACGCACCTCCGCCGCCCGAGCCGCCACCTCGCTTGGCTCGCCCGCACTCCGCCTCCGCCATCCGCCCCATCGGCCGCTGCCCGAGGTGCTGAGATGGCCTTCGGTGATGTCCGAGGCATCGGTTGGTTGCAAGCGGGATCCACGCCACTGGTGGAGCCCAACAAGCCCAACACGACGCCAAGATCTACCGACGCCATGATCGTCGGCAAGGTTTCAAGGTCGCCTACACGGACGACATGGCCTTCGCCACGACTTAAGACCCCAAGCCCGATCCGAAGACCGAGACCGCGTCCAAGATCCCTCACGACGTTCCGGACCCGAAACGCCAGATCGCCACCGTTCAACAAGTGCTCCGCCTGACGCCAATCCTCGCACCGCCAAGATCTTCATCGACCTCAATCAAGATCGCCTTCCCGAACACCGAGTACACCAACGTGAACCCGACATCGAGTCCGCCGAGAACCCCGGCGCGACAAGTATCCCGTCGAACGCCATGACAATAACGCGTTCTCGAGAACCGGATCCGCCAAGACCCTACCCGATATCCGAGCACGAATTTCGAGGCCGAGAACGATCCCGTCGAACCCCCAGATCCGAACCTCGCCGTCCCCGGACCCCGAGATCTGCTCCCCGTCGAACCCCGGACCCCGGAACCCCGAGTTCGTCGAACCCTAACAAGATCGTCGAGACCCTAATGTGTGAACCCTCTCCCGCAAACCCTATTTTATTGAGATACAACTTGTCGCATAATAATTGTTCATGCATGCATCTTATCATGTGGGTTGGGGGCCTTTTGCCGATTCACCTAATAATTAAATATGGGGCCCATATGCGGGCAAATCTAGTCTCATATCGGCCTCATTTAAACTTGTGTAGCGAACCGTTGCCATCTATTGTCTTGCTAAACAACATTTAAATTATGGGAGATCTAAATAACTTGAACCATATAATCAATTGTCGGGACCCTTGCCCGCTTAATCTTGACCTAATTGCATCGCACTTGCCATGCCATGCATCATACATGCATCATGCCGATCTTTTGCCTTAGTATTAAATATCGCATCCGTGTTTATTCTAGTGTTTTGCTTCTTCGGATAAGGCCGTTGAGTTGATGTGAGCTTCATCCCGATCTTCTGCTGAACCTTCGACAATGTTTTCAGCAGCATCTCCCTTTCTACCTATCTTAATTTTATAGTCTTTATTCCTCCTCGTTGATCTATTGCTAATCGTGTTGCGATGCTCTAGTTTTCGCACCTTTGATATCCCCTGCAATTGTGATATTGCCTTGGACACATCCTATTACCCGTTGTTTGGTAGTTAGTTGGTCTTATGCTGTCATTGCCGCTATGTTGTTGGGTGTCGTCAGATGCCACGCTTCGATGTTTTGCCGCATGTTGATGTTGGAGATGATTCTAGTTTTACTTATCGTCACTTTACTTTCTGCTTAACAACTAAAATTGAATAAGCGAGGCATCGGTGGGTGATAGATAATATTTGGTTTCAACGCCCACTTGTGTCCTGTGAAGACCCCGAGTACTTGATAATTGCTCTTGATTTTATGCGCTATCCACATCCGGAGGTATATGGGACCCCGAGCCGTAGCTTGATTCCATCTTATTTCTTGGGGCCACAACCTAGTTTGAGGTTTTATTTACGATCCTGCTTATGCCATGCTTTATCGCTTTATTTACGACAGCGAGGTCGCACACTGCATCGCTTTAGGATCGACACGATTCCGCTGTGTCGATAAGCCCTGCTTAGTTCCCTGTCGTTCACCAGATACCCAGACCTTGAGGCCGCGAGCTTGCTTATCTGCTATGGATTCTACTTAAGGGTGGCCTCAAATATTTCAATCTGTGATTGTTCAACGTGAAAGCCTCGTTGGTTTTGATTTGGTTTTTCCGAGGTTGATCGAGCGTGTGTTGCTAATGGTGCACCCCGCCGGGTAAAACTTTCTCAAAGCCGTGTCCGCGGATATGGACGACTTGGAGCATGATTCTCGATCATAGACAAGCATAACTAAAGTTTATCGCTATAAATTTGACTTATAATGACTAGTAATCAGCTCCACTATAATGGAATGACTAAATAATACCGCCCACAATTGCTTGTTTTGTGTGTCGCTATGCACCATTGTACTGACTAGTAAGTATTGCAACTACAACACAATGGCTGAATAAAAGTACCAACAACCTGGGTTATGGGTTTATCTCATGCTATCCTAATCGATTAGTAATTGTTGCAACTATCACGGAATGGTTAACTAAAAGTGCCCATCGCTTACTTTATCGTGACGATTATCTATACCGACTAGTAATCGCCGCAACGATAACCAATAAATAAAATTGCCAACTGTGAGTTCTCGCTTGACTTCCTCGCTTGGTCTCGAGGGGAAACACCAGGATGGGTTTGTTTGGTAATAGCTTCAGTTGATCCGTTAGGTCATTCTTACCTCTCTCGATAACCGCCATTGTTTTGAGTCTCTATAGGTTGTTTAGCGCATGCCGCTGCCGCCGCCACCATATACCTATGTAGGCGAGGACCGCAATTTAGCCTCGCTGTAATCGCCTCAAGATCGACGCCGTTTTTGTTTTCTGCTTTGCCCTTTGTCGGCACCCCTTTTGTTAAGCAGGTTTTGAGATCGACGCCATTAGGTGGTTACCCTTCCGCTTGGCTCGGGGGTTATGGACGCCATTGGTTATTCTTCAGGCTCTTAGCCCCATTTGCATCTTGTCCGTAGGACGCTATATCGCTTTCCGTGTGATTTGGATCTTTGTATATTATATCGTATTCTTGACTCGGAGTCGCCGTTATATATATCTGCTCAGTGGGTCCCATCGAGGACTGTTGTGTAATGTTATTACTGCTTTCCACTCCGCACGAAAGTGCCGGTGGGCACCTTTGAATCGCTTCTATGCGGGTTTGGTGAATTTTGCTCGAACTTGCATAGGTCCGATTCTGAGGGTGTTACAGAGTGGTATCGAGCTCAAGCTATGCGATACCCCACAAGTCCAAATTTCAGGATAACCTAGCTAACGGCCGAAGTAGAGTGTCAAAACTATTTTTGCAAAATCGGTTGGATAGTTCTGGCTAGGTCTGATTTTACTCCTTACCCCCTGCTGTTCTTCTCTTACCTCGACGTGTTTTGAATCTGCTCTCTTATCTTTCTTCGAGTCCAGGAATTCTCGCGGTTGGGTTTCCGTCGTACCTTTAGGGTTTCGCTTCCTCCTTTGGTAACGGTGTTCTACCATCCGGTGTTCAAGCTCGATGAATCCGCTCACGGTGTTACCATTCTTTGTTCTTTGTTGTGTTTTCCGATGTTTTCCATGACGACATCATCTACGCCAGATCCGATGCGTAGTCCGCATCACTCCTTTGTTTCAACCTCGCTTGTCGAGATCTTCACCGATTCGAGAATGGATGCACGCTTATTGATTGTGCAGGTAATAGTTTGGGTGCGTGATGGATTGGCCCCATGCCGACTACCCTTTCTATTCGCTTTTGTACATTGAAGTGGACGAGAATGCATCGGTTCCCTCTTCCATCGGAGCTAGGTGGCTTAATTTGTTGATACCTCTACCTTCGACCTTTTGTTCCCGGAGTGCCCTCTCGACGATCACGGACAAACGACCCTTTGTTGGTGGTGTCGCCGATTCCCAGATGAAGAAGGAACCCTCGTTAGTGGTGTCGCGAGGATCTACACGAAGCGAGAAGACGGAGTACGCCGACCTTCCTTCCGGTACCATGAGGCGGATCTCGAGGGCGAGATCCATTGTTAGTGGTGTCGAATTGTGGCATCCCGCAAAACCACTACTAGAAAATCGCGTTGAATTTGTGCATTGCATCGTCATCATCATGCATTGTTTGTAAAAAAAAAACTATTGTCGCAAACCCCGTTTTATTTTCCAAACGCCTCATCTTTATTCAAACGCAAAAACCCGGGTCTCCGGATGTTAATTTGTTGTTGCTGTCGGGTTGCAAACGGCCCGATTAGAATAAATAAAAATTTAAATTGTTTTAATAGGGGCAGTCGAACGGGCCAATTGACCCGATCGACCACCCCAGGAAATAACATCTGCCCACTCGCTCCTAATCCTAGTCTTTTCTTACCACCCTTTCTACCCTCTCTCACCTCCACCTCACCCTACCCAATAATAGCGCCACCTCACCTCCCCAACTCCCTCAACCAACCACACCCGCCAAGTCACCTCACCCCTCACCCTCCCTCTCTCTCTCTCTCCTTCCCCGCCCACCTTAACACACACGACGACTACACGCACTACCCATACCACGTCCCCTTCCTCGACCCCACCGACCTGCCCCACCCACCCTGGGCCCCGCTTCCTCTCTCCTCCCCATCTTCTTCCCAACCAGCCTCCGCTTCCTCGCCCCTCATGAGCTCAAGACTGTCGCTCACGGGCCATGTCGCTGAGCCGCCTCTGCCACCGCCATTTCTCCTTCCTGCAGGCCGCCACGGCCGCCATCAAGAACCCCGCTTTCCATCCGTCAAGGCTGACCCACTGCCAGCCCACAAGGCCGCCTGCTCCGCCCTCTCGCCGCCACAGCGCTCCTGGCCTGCTGCTCTGTCACAAGCCTGGCCCACCCCTCTCCACCTCCCCGACCTCGCAGAGCCTCCATCGCTGGTGCGCCGCCCTCCGCCGCCGCCTGCGCCGCCTCACTGCCTCCGCCGCCCTGCTGGCTGACCTCGCCGCGCTGCCTCACCCCACGCCGCCGAGCCGCCTCGCTGAGCTCGCCCCACAGTTCGCCCAGCCAAGGCTACTTCGCGACGGCCCCGCCGCCAAGGCTGGTTCCTCTCGCCGCCGCCGCCGCCTCGCCTCCTCAAGCAGCGCCCGCTGACCGCCTCCCCATCACGCACCTCCGCCGGCCCGAGCCGCCCTCACCTCGCTTGGCCCTGGCCCGCACCCGCCTCCGCCATCCGCGCCTGCCCATCGGCCCCTGCTGCTTGCCCGAGGTGCTGAGATGGCCTTCGGTGATGTGCTGGAGGCATCGGTTGGTTGCAAAGCGGGGATCCACGCGTACCTGGTGGAGCCCAACAAGCCCAACACGAGACGCCAAGACCTACCGCCGGACGCCATGATCGTCGGCAAGGTTTCGACAAGGTCGTCTACACGGACGACATGGCCTTCGTCACACGGACTTCTAAGACCCCAAGCCCGATCCAAGACCGAGACCCGCTACTCCAAGATCCTCACGGACGCTTCCGGACCCGACGAACGCCAGATCGCCACCGGTTCAACAAGTGCTCCGCCCGGACGCCAATCCTCGCACTCGCCAAGATCTTCATCGACCGAATCAAGATCGCCTTCCCGGAACACCGAGTACACCAACGTGAACCCGGACACCGAGTCCGCCGAGAACCCCGATGCGACAAGTATCCCGTCCCGAACGCCATGACCGACAACGTGCCCCGAGAACCCGGATCCGCCAAGACCCTACCCCGATATCCGAGCACGACCCCGGAGGCCGAGAACGATCCCGTCGAACCCCCAGATCCGAACCTCGCCGTCCCCGGACCCCGAGATCTGCTCCCCGTCGAACCCCGGACCCCGGAACCCCGAGTTCGTCGAACCCTAACAAGATCGTCGAGACCCTAATGTGTGAACCCTCTCCCGCAAACCCTATTTTATTGAGATACAACTTGTCGCATAATAATTGTTCATGCATGCATCTTATCATGTGGGTTGGGGGCCTTTTGCCGATTCACCTAATAATTAAATATGGGGCCCATATGCGGGCAAATCTAGTCTCATATCGGCCTCATTTAAACTTGTGTAGCTTAACCGCTGCCATCTATTGTCTTGCTAAACAACATTTAAATTATGGGAGATCTAAATAACTTGAACCATATAATCAATTGTCGGGACCCGGTTCCGCTTAATCTTGACCTAATTGTATCGCACTTGCCATGCCATGCATCATACATGCATCATGCCGATCTTTTGCCTTAGTATTAAATATCGCATCCGGTGTTTATTCTAGTGTTTTGCTTCTTCATGGATAAGGCCGTTGAGTTGATGTGAGTCATCCGATCTTGGTTGAACCCTTCGACAATGTTTTCAAAGTAGCATCTCCCTTTCTACCTATCTTAATTTTATAGTCTTTATTCTCCTCCGTTGATCTATTGCTAATCGGTTATGATGCTCTAGTTTTCGTATCTTTGATATCCCTCAGCCGATATATTGCCTTGGACACATCCTATTACCCGTTGTTTGGTAGCTAGTTGGTCTTATGCGTCGCCGCTTGCTATGTTGTTGTTGGGTGTCGTCAGATGCCATGCTTGTCGATGTTTTGCCGCATGTTGATGTTGGAGATGATTCTAGTTTTACTTATCGTCACTTTACTTTCGCTTAACAACTAAAATTGAATAAGCAGAGGCATCGGTGGGTGATAGATAATATTTGGTTTCAACGCCCACTTGTGTCCCGTGAAGACCCCGAGTACTTGATACTGCTCCTTGATTTTATGCGCTATCCACATCCGGGAGGTATATGGGACCCCGAGCGAGCTTGATTCCGTCTTATTTCTTGGGGCCACAACCTAGTTTGAGGTTTTATTTACGATCCTGCATTTATGCCATGCTTTATCGCTTTATTTACGATTGTGCGAGGTATCGCACTGCATCGCTTAGGATCGGGACGATTCCGGGTGTCGATAAGCCCTGCTTGGGGTTCCCAATGCTCACGTACCGTATTACTCAGACCTTGAGGCCGCTGAGCTTGCTTACTGCTATGGATTCTACTTAAGGGTGGCCCCTGAAATATTTCGAATCGTGATTGTTCAATGAAAGCCTCTGGGTTTTGATTTGGTTTTTCCGAGGTTGATCGAGCGTGTTGCTAATGGTGCACCGGCCGGGTAAAACTTTCTGAAAGCCGTGTCCGCGGATATGGACGACTTGGAGCACAGTATCTCGATCATAGACAAGCATAACTAAAGTTTACTGCTATAAATTTGACTTATAATGACTAGTAATCAGCTCCACTATAATGGAATGACTAAATAATACTGCCCACAATTGCTTGTTTTGTGTGTCGCCATAATTCATTGTACCTGACTAGTAAGTATTGCAACTACAACACAATGGCTGAATAAAAGTACCAACAACTACTGGGTTTTGGGTTTATCACATGCTATCTGTATCTGATTAGTAATTGTTGCAACTATAACGGAATGGTTAACTAAAAGTGCCCACTGCTTACTTTATCAGGACGATTATCTATACCGACTAGTAATCGCCGCAACGATAACCTAATAAATAAAATTGCCAATCGTGTGAGTTCTCGGCTGACTTCCTCGCTTGGTCTCGAGGGGAAACACCAGATGGGTTTGTTTGGTAATAGCTTCAGTTGGATCCGTTAGGTCATTCTTACCCCTCTCGATAACCGCCATTGTTTCGAGTCTCTATAGGTTGTTTAGCGCATGTCGTCAGCCGCCACCCACCATACCTATGTAGGCGAGGACCGCCAATTCTAGCCTCGCTGTATCGGCCTCAAGATCGACGCCGTTCTTTGTTTTGCTTTGCCCTTTGTCGCACCCTTTGTTAAGGTGTTTTGAGATCGACGCTGTTAGCGGTGGTTACCCTTCCGCTTGGCCTGGGCAGGGTTATGGACGCCATTGGTTATTCTTCGTGGCTCTTAGCCCCATTTGCATCTTGTCCGTAGCTGGACGCTATATCGCTTTCCGTGATTTGGATCTTTGTATATTATATCGTATTCTTGACTCGAGTCGCCTATATATATATCTGTTCTGTGGGTCCCATCGAGGACTGTTGTGTAATGTTATTACTTCGTTTTCCACCCGCACGAAAGTGCCTGGTGGGCACCTTTGAATCGTTTCTATGCGGGTTTGGTGAATTTTGCCTGAACTTGCATAGGTCCGATTCTGAGGGTGTTACATACTTGATACCTGTTCCTTGATTTATCGCGCTATCCACATCCGGGAGGTATATGGGACCCCCCTGAGCCAGAGCTTGATTCAGTCTTATTTCTTGGGGCCACAAACTAGTTTGAGGTTTTATTTACTATCCTGTACTTATGCCATTCTACTACTGTATTTACAATTGTGCGACAGATAGCACCTGTACTTTTTAGGATCGGGACACGATTCCGCGGTGTCGACAAGCCCAGTTTTGAGTTCCCAGTCATTCACAGCCGTCTACCCAAACCTTGAGTCCGTCTCGGAGCTAGCTTACTGCTATGGTAAGACTCAAGGGTGGCCCTGAAATATTTCAATCCTGTGATTGCTTTGTCGTGAAAGCCTCGCTGGGTTTTGATTTGGTTTTTCCGAGGTTGATCGAGCGTGTTGCTATTGGTGCACCGCCGGGTAAAACTTTCTCGAAAGCCGTGTCCATGGATATGGACGACTTGGAGCATGATTCTCGACCATAGACAAGCATAACTAAAGTTTATTGCTATAAATTTGACTTTATAATGACTAGTAATCAGCTTCACTATAATGGAATGGCTAAATAAACCTGCCAACAATTGCTTGATTGAGTTGTCGCTGCACCATTGTATACGACTAGTAAGTATTGCAACTACAACGGAATGGCTAAATCAAAGTACCAACAAGCTGGGTTTTTGGGTCATCTCATGCTATTTGTCCGACTAGTAAGTGTGAACTATAATGTAATGGTTAACTAAAAGTGCCCATCGCTTAATTTATCGTGATGATTACCTATACCGACTAGTAATTGCTGCAACGATAACCGAATAAGTAAACCGCCAACCGTGTGAGTTCCTCGGTTGACTTCCTCGTTGGTCTCGAGGGGAAACGCCAGTTGGGTTTTGTTTGATGGTAGGATCAGTTGGTTTCAATAGGTCTTTCTTTCCCTCTCGATTGCCGCCATTGTATCGAGTCTCTATAGGTTGTTTAGTGCATGCTGCCGCCGCTCACCACCATACCTATGTAGGCGAGGACCGCCTAATTCTAGCCTTGCTGCATCGCCTCAATACTGACGCTCCTCTTTTTCCTTTGCCCTTTGTCGGCACCCCTTTTGTTTAAGCAGGTGTTGAGATCGACGTCGTTAGCAGGGTTACCCTTCCGGCTTGGCCTGGACAGGGTTATGGACGCCATTGGTTATTCTTCAGGGCTCTTAGCCCCATTTGCATCTTGTCCGTAGCTGGACGCCCTATCGTTTTCAAGGTGATTTGGATCTTTGTATATTATATCTGTATTCTTGACTCATTGAGTCGCTGTTATATATATATATATCTGTTCTGTGGGTCCCATCGAGGACTGTTGTGTAATGTTATTACTTCGTTTTCCACCCGCACGCAAGTGCCTGGTAGGCACCTTTGAATCGTTTCTATGCGGGTTTGGCGGGTTTCGCTAAAACTTGCATAGGTCCGATTCTGAGGGTGTTACACTTCTAGAACATTCCCGATGAAAACACCGGAATCATTCCCGAACTCCGAAACGGGACTTTCCTTATATGAATCTTATTCTCCGGACCATTCCGGATCACCTCGTGATATCCCGGATCCCATCCGAGACTCCAAACAACATTCGGTCTCTTTCATAATACCATAACTACTCAAACAACGTCAATCCTTATGTGTCTCCCTACGGTTCGTGAATTATGCGGACATGATCGAGACACTTCTCCTAACAATAACCAATAGAGGAACTGGAAATTCATATGGCTCTACATATTTCTCCGATTACTTTGCATCGAATGAACCACTTACATACGATACCAATTTTCCTTTGTCTCACGATAGTTTACTTATCCGAGGTTATGATTGTCGGTATCTCGCATACCTAGTTCAACCTCACATCGATAAGTACTCTTTTCTCGCCGTGATATGTGATCCCTTGTGAGCACCACATGCTTGCAAGCTAATTGGATGACATTCCACCGAGAGGGCCCAGAGTATCTATCCGTCATATGGATGGACAAATCCCACTCTTGATCCATGTGTCTCAATCAATACTTTCCAACACTCAATGCCACCTTTATAGCCACCCGCCACGGTGTGGTGTTTGATGTCATCAAAGCATCCATCCGGTAAAGGTGATATGCATGATCTCATGGTCGAAGGAATTAGGTTACTATGTATCAGAAAGCATATAACAATTGAACTATTGAAATGACTTGATCTTTATGCTACGCTTATCTATAGGAGTATGTCCACCATATCATTCTCCTAACGATATGATCTTGTTGTTGATAACATCTCAATGTTCATGACAGGGAAACCACAATCATTTATCAACCAACAAGCTAGTGATGTATAGAGGCTATACTAGGGACTTCAAATTAAGTTTACAAATCACACAAGTATCAATGTTTCCTTGTTAATACTATTATAGCATGAATGTAAACATTTATCATAAACACAAAGATATAATAATAACTATATTTATTATTGCCTCTAGGGCATATCTCCAACACTAAGCAAGTATCCAACACGATTGTTACAACAGGATGGAGTAATGATGATGGTGCTGGTGGAGATGATGGTGTGGATGATGATGATGATCCCGATGAAGTCTAGCTTGACAATGGTGTTGATGGTGACGATCTCCCCTCTCTGGGAAGGAATTTCCCTGGCAGAAATCTGTCTGCCGGAGAGATCTTTCTCTCTCGGTGTTTTCCGCCCCGTAGAGGCGGCGGAAATCTATCTGTTGTCGCTCCCCTGGTATTAGGGTTCCGTGATGAAGATATAGGTGAGAAGGCGTAGTCGGAGACCGGGCAGGTGGGCCACACCTGCCCTAGGCGCCGCCCAGGGGGGACCCGTGACTAGGGGGTGTGGGCCCCCTGTGTCCCTTCTACGTCTCCCCTTCTGGCTTCCTTCGTCTTTTGGGAAAATATAATTTTCCCATATTTTTCTGATCTTCGCGAAATTGCATCAAAACACCTCTTTTTCCATCAGAATCTAGACTCCGGCAGTTCATCCTCCAAGAATCATCCAACATGTATAAACAGATGAAAATAAATAAGTAATACCTCATAATAAGACATATATCAATAAATAGAGGAAAATTATGATATAAAATGGTGATGCAAATTGGACGTATTAGGATCCTTGTCGGAGGAGTTCAGGAAGGTAGGCACAGAGGCCTTGCCTTTTGGGTCTTCATCACAGCTCATGTTGGCGTAAAGTGTGTTGATGTAAGAACCGAGGAAGGCAGTTGAATGCCCAATAGTTTCCCTTACCTGTTGGTGTACGGCATCGTTCCTCAAATGCCATGCTCTCCACAAGATCAGCAGGATCCGAGACCTGGACAAAGATCAACATTGTCCAAATCTTTCCCCGTGTACCTAAAAAGATGTTCCTGAGGCAGAGACCAGTTGCCACGCATAGCCTAGCAGAGGCTATCAGCCTTAGTGCACATGACAGTGGCATGATGCGCGTCCTCGACTCCATTTCCGCAGATGATGCAGCGGCTATCGGGCTCGAGATTTCTTTTTCACTTGTTGTTCCTTGTGGCCAGCGTGTCTGTGGCCACCCTCCATCCGAAAACGCAGACCTTCGGCGGGACGTTTGCCTTCCATATGAGACTCCAGATTGACCTTTCTCCATCAGGCTTGTTGTTGCAGCTTTGAGAGTCCCGGTTCAGGTGTTTCAGACTCAGACCAAGCCGATATGCTCTCTTCACAATAAAAAACCCATTTCTCTCATAGTGCCAGGCCACCCGGTCAGGTCGATTATCCCCCGCCTATATAGAATTTATTTATATTCTAACAATATTTCACAACTAGCTTCATGACAACAGCCAACAATGGATTGGGGACGTCTCCAAGTCCCAATATAGAAGGGAGAAGTCGTTGGGCTGGGGACGCCAATAACAGGCCCCTATCTTTCATGTGGGGGATGATATAGAGCTACTACTATAAGGATTACTAGATGAGGAAAGCCACCTACGACCATCGGGTGGTACCGACCAAGCTAGCCGACTAGGGCCCACATGCCTCCATCACATCACCCGGGACACTAATTTCATTATGATGAATCATGGCATGACTCAAGATCACTCATGGCTAATGGAATCATATAAATTGATATCCTAGTAATGCCATGTATGATGATTGGTGATTTAGAAACGAAAGAAATAAAGTCATTCCTCTTATTTTAGCTAAGAGGGCGATCTCTTATTGAGAAAGATATGATATTTTTTCCATTATACAAGATATCTTCTCTTAATCAAAAGTTCTCTAATTCAAATTTAACGAACATATAAACTTTATAAACCATGTGCATTAATCGAAAAATATAACATCAATAGACCATATAAGTTTTTCGGGAGAAAGGATTTGCGGCACCCAAGCTCGAGTGCTCCTTATATTTGTTTTTTTTCGAATTTATACATTTGAGTTTCAAAAAATCACAAAATTTATATTGCATGAACACGTGCACATGCCATATTGTGAAATTTTGGTAGAAATTGAGTTGTATTTTGAGCTATAGAAACAAATGGCTGTATATAGGACTATAAAACTCAATTTTCTTTGAAAATTTATCCTTTTTTGTATCCCAAAATACAATGTACACGATTTTTCTACCGTGCCTTCAAAATATTTATTTATACGTGATATTTGTTTTCAGATTTTCTGGAGTCCTAGAAATGTGTTTTCAAAATTTTCAAATATCAGGAGCCATGGAGCTCCGGTGCTCCTGCTTCAGTCCTTTTCTCTTTATTTTAGGTTATCTAGAAAACATAGAAAAACTGATAAACCTGGAATTAACAAGACAACATCAGCTTATAAGATTGTTGTACATACCCTTAGTGAAATAACGGGAGTAAGATATTAAGTTTAAAAGCAGCTAACAATAGTATTATTGGATTGGATTAAACTAAAAAATATATCAACTAGGTGGACTGGCACTGGCCTTAGTGGAGTGCAGAGCAGAAACTAAAAAAAGAGGGGTAGGGTATATAACAGAGCAGAAACAATGGGAAGTGCTTAGACGACGGTTTGATTGGCAGAGTGATTTACTGCTACAAAACGCAAATTGCGAAAGGAAAATGATACCGTACCCCCGGGAATAATAGGAATCGATCCCCCGGGTCGTCGCTGCTAGCACGTACCTCCGGACGCACGACGCCTGCTGAAATAACCGCCTTATCTTCTAACTGCAGATCACGCCGCGCGCTGCCGTGCGCCCGTGCCTAGGATCCCTGCCGCTCGTGCGTTGTCCGCCCCGCAGCTCGCACCGCCATGCTCTCTCACCGGCGGTTGGCCATTGATGACGACGACTATCTTTCCATGGAGGCTCCTGCTCCACTGTCTCCCATGGCACAAGCCCCTCTCTGCTTCTTCTCATGGTGTCCGCCCCCAATTCCTCTGGGACAAGATCCCCAAGCCCCTCCGCACGTGCTCCGGCGCTAAAACTCCTCCGCCACGGTCGACGGCGACGACCATCACCTCATAGCATCTGCCTGCTCCGCGGCCAAGTTCACCGGTGCGGACACGACGTCTTTTGCTACCTGTGACGAGTGTCATTGCTACTTGCGGCGAGCAACCTTGCTACCTACGGCGAGTGACGTTGCTAGTTGCGGCCAAGGCCTCCGGCAAAATTATATTTGTTATATTAGCAGATATTTTTTGCTACAACTTTTTTTTGTTTTTGCTACAATAGCATATAGCTTTTGCTACATGATTTTTTGGGTCCCGGTGAGAGTCTCCGGCGATGTCTCTAATGAAGTCTCTTTTTTGCTACATGTGCTAATTTCTTTTGCTAAATCTGTTTAATGGTTTTGCTACAATATAGTAAATTTTTTGCTACAAGTTCTCCGGCGAGATATTCCGGCGAAAGTCTCCGGCGAGTCTCCGGCAACATCGGTTTTGCTACATTAGAACGAAACTTCTGCTACAAAATCCCCGGCGAGGTCTCCGGCGAGTTCTCCGGCGAGAACGGTCTTTTTTGTTCTATTTTCTAGGCGAACCCTTTTTTGCTACAACGAAGCAAAAGCAGGACCAATGTAGCAAAAGCGAGACAAATGTAGCAAAAACCGAGTAAAGGACGGAACGTGAAGATCTGGACCATCGACCTGCACTGATCTAACGGCTGGGGACCCGGGGGATGGAAAGTTTCCATCCCCCGGGGGACGCCTAGCATTGCCCATTGCGAAATGGAAAACATTAAAAATTGGTTAGGACTTTCCAAAACAGCTAACAATCAGAGGATTCTTGGGAAAAAAAAAACAGGTCCTATTAAATCAGTGGATTCTTTCATTTATTCTTGGTTGGTTTAGTGCCGTTCTCGCCTCTATCCTATCAGACTCACTCGGCGTGATGCGTGCGTGCGTGCGTGGGTGGGCGTGTGTTCTGCGGAGAATTCACTGGAAGTGGCGTTGAGAATTGATAGATTAGCATGTGGGCATCACACATCAGCAGGGGAACAGAACCATTCAGTATTCTAGTAGTAACTCAACTCTGCAACGCCAGCACGTTCCAACCAATATTCATAAACGTGGGTAGTAGTTCAAACCATTAAATATTTGTTTTGTGTTTGATGTGACTAGTAAATCTTCTAGCCAATATTTTGATATAAAGCTTTCTTTGGGATATTTTGATATCAAGCTGCCAAAGAGCCCCAAGCTCAAGAAAAATATAGAATCTTCGCACGAGACTTTCATCTTGATTTTCAGACAATCTTTTTTTTATATTTTCAGACAATCTACATCAAATAAATGAATGGTTGGAAGTATTATGAATTTTCTTGGATTAACTCGTACATGAAGTTTTTCTAGGGATTCATGTCCGTTGTACTTTTAAGAGGACGTATTTATCAGCTGCTTCTTGAAGGCATTTCTTTGACGGATCATTCACATATCTTGTTCCCATGACGATTTTTTACTATGCCATGACGCGTATCATGGTGCAATATGCGTTATTCTTAATTTTACTGATTTATTCAAATATGTATTATTTCAGTATTCTAATATCAAACATTTGGTATGTCATTTGCATACAATACTGGGTCATGTTTGGTATGTTTCATGGGGAGAAAACATTGGGCGGGTTTTACCTTCCATTCTGTTTCAAATTTATTTTTGAGTGTTTTTGGCATCCGGATCAAACACCTCATTTGTCCTTTCTACACGTTGTTTGATCAGTACGCGGAACTACCGGGTATATCATAAGTTTCAAATGTGTATGTTTGTTTGAAGTATAACGATAACAATGTCTTTTTCTATACTAGATTACCTTTCTAAGCCAAATTTACTTGTCAAAATACAACAATTTCTTTTTTATTCCACCGTATAATGAATTTTGGGAAAATTGAAAATAATACATGGAGGAAACTTTGCGGGCATAAGATCAACTCCAGCAGTTCTCCTATTTCTCCCCTATGCCTTCATGTAGGGGACTGCCCAATAAGATTCCTCCTCTATTTATTTTTTCCCTCTCTAGCAGGTCCTCTATATCCTCCGCCTATATAGAATTCATTTATATCCTAACAATATTTCACAACTAGCTTCATAGCATTGGGCTAGGGACGCCAATAATATGGGGGAGGGGGGCTATCGGAGACCTTGTTTTCCCTTCTCTCTCCCTATCTTTCGTGTCAGGGACGATATAGAGCTACTACTAGACTTGTATAAGGATTACTAGAGGAGGGAATCCACCTATGACAATCGGGTGTTAACGACCAAGCTAGCCGACTAGGGCTCACATGCTTCCATCACATCACCTACGACACTAATTTCATTATGATGAATCATGGCATGACTCAAGATCACTCATGGCTAATGGAATGATATAAATTGATATCCTAGTAATGCCATGTATGATGATTGGTGATTTAGAAACGAAATAAATGAAGTCATTCCTCTTATTTTGGCTAAGAGGACGATCTCTTATTGTGAAAGATATGATATTTTGTCTGTCCATTATAAGGGATATCTTCTCTTAATCAAAAGTTCTCTAATTCAAATTTAATGACCATACAAACTTTAGAAACCATGTGCATTAACCAAAAAATATAACATTAATAAACAATCCTTTGTAATATAACAAGTTTTTCGGGAGAAGGGATTTGTGGCACCCAAGCTCCAGTGCTCCCTATATTTGATTTTTTTTTGGAATTTATACATTTGAGTTTCAAAAAATCACAAAAATTATTGCATGAATACGTGCACATGCCATGGATATTATTGTGAATTTTTGGTAGAAATTGAGTTGTATTTTGAGCTATAGAAATAAAAATGGCCGTATATAGGACTATAAAACTCATTTTTTGGAAATTTATCTTTTTTGTGTATCCCAAAGTACGATGTACACGATTTTTTCTACCATGCCTCAAAATATTTATTTATATGTGATATTTGTTTTCAGAGTTTTAGTCCTAGAAATGTGTCTTTGAATTTTTCAAATATCAGGAGCAATGGAGCTCCGGTGCTCCCGCCACTTCCCGTTTTTTCAGTCCTTTTCTCTTTATTTTAGGTTATCTAGAAAACATAGAAAAACTGATAAACCTGGAATAAATAAGACAATATCAGCTTATAAGAATGTTGTACACACCCTTAGCGAAATAACGGGAGTAAGTTATTAAGTTTTAAAGCAGCTAACAATATTATTATTGGAGTGGATAAAACTAAAAAATATCAACTAGGTGGGCTGGCCTTAGTGGAGTGCAGACATATGGTTCCCAAGCTACATGTAGCTCTTTATTCTTTTTAAATCAGAAACCATATGAACGTGCAAAATCTTGTTGAAATAAAATGTTATACAGTATTTAAGCTACATTGTAAATATTACAAAATTGTAGCTCTAGTAAGCTTAAAAAAAATCATTTTGTGGTCTTCATATTTGTCTTTTTTATAGGTCCCAAATGGAAACATAATTCTAGTAGATACCATATGGACATGCATGGTTATTTTTTTTTCAGAATTCTGTCGAAGAGAACAAAAGATAAAGTAAGTTTTATAAATTTTCAACAAAAAAAAAATGCTACATGAAGCTCGCGACCCATTCAAAGTTTTCAGCCTTAGTGTTTCTCCCGAAAATCAGAGACCACTTCACTCATTTAGTACTCTATATGTTTTGAATTAATTCAAATTTGAGTTCGATATTTGTACTCTAGCCTTTACTTTGGTAGCAGCCGTCAGGTTCCACTTTGAGAAGGAGCAGAAACATTCTTCAGTTCGCGGTACAACAACAGCGGACTGCAGAGCTCGGTCAGGTTCCACATTCGCTGTTCTTGCCGAAAGCTTCTCGGCCATGGCAGTGGCCGCCTCACCATCTCTCAGCCTCCCCCCACCTGCGCGGCGCGCCACCCAGAAGCCGAGCCGCCGGACGCAGCCGCGAGACGTGGTCTCGTGGACGTCCGCCATCGCGCGCCCGGCGCGGGAGGGCGACCTGCCGGCGACGGCCGCGGCGCTCTCCGCCATGCTCTCCTCCCCCGCCGCGCCTGCGCCCAACGACGTCACGCTCCTCACCGTCCTCTCCGCCTGTGCCGGCGCCCCCTCCTCCCCGCTCGCCCGGCCCCTCGCGCTCTCGCTCCACGCCCTCGCCATCAAGCTATTCCCCAGCCACCTCCTCCTCTGCACCTGCCTGGCACGCTTCTACCTCGCGTCCCGCCTCCCCCAACTCGCCCTCCAGCTGTTCGGCTCCATGCCTGAAAGATCCGTCGTCACCTACAACACCATGGTCACCGGCCTGATGCGCAACGGCCTTGTCGCTGCCGCGCGCGAGGTGTTCGACGGAATGCCGGCACCGGACAAGGTCTCCTGGACAGCGCTGATCGACGGGTGCGTCAAGAACGGGCACCACGAAGAGGCGATCGACTGCTTCCATGCCATGCTGCTGAACGGTGTCGAGCCAGACTACGTCACATTGATAGCAGTCATCTCTGCTTGCGCTGAGGTCGGTGCTCTCGGGCTTGGGATGTGGGTTCATCTGTTCGTCATCAAGGAGAGGCTGGAGCAGAATGTCCGGGTCGCCAACTCGCTGATCGGCATGTATGCACGGTGCGGTCAGGTGGAGTTCGCGCGACAGGTGTTTGGGAAGATGAGGAAACGGACGGTGGTCTCTTGGAACTCGATGATCGTCGGGTTCGCTGCCAATGGACGGTGCACTGACGCACTCGAGCATTTCGAGGCAATGTGGCGGGCAGGGTTCAAGCCGGACGCGGTGACATTCACGGGCGTGCTCACGGCATGCAGCCATGTCGGGCTTACTGACCACGGGCTTAGGTACTATGACGCCATGAAGGCAGAGTACAACATCGCGCCGAGGATGGAGCACTATGGATGCGTGGTGGACTTGCTCGGTCGGGCTGGGCGCCTGGATGAAGCGATGCAGGTGGTGACGACCATGCCGATGCGGCCAAACGAGGTGGTGCTCGGAGCTCTGCTCGCGGGGTGCCGGATGCACGGGGACGTGGACATGGCCGAGCAGCTGATGCAGTACCTACTCGAGCAGGACCCTGGTGGCGACTCCAACTATGTGCTGCTGTCGAACATCTATGCTGCCGACGGGAAATGGGGCGGCGCGGGCAAGGTCAGGAGCCTGATGAAAGCCCGGGGAGTGAAGAAGACGCCAGGATACAGTGCCGTGGAGATCGCCGGCGACGTGCATGAGTTTGTCTGCGGAGATCGGTCGCATCCTCAGGCTGGGAGGTGTTTGAGATGCTTGGCCTGCTCGGTCATGAGATGGCAGGGTGTGGAGCTGTGAATGAGCATCGAAGCGGCTGACTGGATGAACGAAACTCAGAGCTACAAGAATGCTGTAGGCTGGAGACCTCGAGCATTTGGAAAGGCTAATGTCGATAAGATGAAAAGTACCCACTTTTGGTCAGAAATTTTGTGTGTTGATATGTTATTTTAGGAACAGTGACTCCCTGTAGTGCCCCGATGATTTGGGCTGGATGGTTTTGGGGATTTTGGGTTGAACTCAGGGATAGTTGGTCGGGATCTGACGATCGCCGGCGAGGTGGTTGACGAGAACAGAGCTACAGCTAAGGAAACTAAGTATATGGTAGTTACTTTCTTACTTCTCATTCAAGCCAGAGTCGGCTATAAGACGTGTTCTGTTACAGGTTGTAATACAACTGTTTTAATAAAAATAATAAATGCATCCAGAAACTATGACAGCCGTAGATGAAGTTCTCCTCGTCCGCTTCACTCTGACCGTTGGATAACTGAAGATGTGTCATGGGTTGTCTTCAGGTACTGACAATGCCGCCTCCTGGAGACAGACCTTGTCCTCAAGGCTGAAAGGACGGAAACTGAGTCTGAATGAAGCGAAGATCGTCCCAGGTGGCGTCTTCTGGACCCAGGTTCTCCCAATGGATGAGCAATTGCTTGAGAGGCGTCTTCTGGCGTTGTATAATGCGCTCGTCTAGAATTGCCAGTGGTGCTGTCTTGATCTTGCCTTCTGCTGTTACGAAGGGTACATTGGGTAGTGGTATTGCGTTTGGGCCGACATGTTTTTTGAGTTGACTGATGTGGAACACTGGATGAATGGTTGTTGAGTCAGGCAGGTGCAGACGGTACGAGACCTCCCCAACTCGCTCTGTAATCTTGAATGGCCCATAGTACTTGGAACGGAGCTTGAGGGAACCGCGAATGCCGAAGGCGTTCTGTCGGTATGGTTGGATCCTGATGTATACCATATCGCTCACATTGTATTGCTTATCAGTGCGATGTTGATCAGCATAAACCTTCATTCTATTTTGAGCTGCCAAAAGATTTTCCTTCAGTTTCTGAATCATATGCTCCCTGGCTGTAATTGTCAAGGTAGCTGCAGGGCATGTTTCGTTGGTTAAGTCAAATTCACCCACTGTTGGAGGAGGGTAATGGTATAATGCCTCAAATGGGGTCATTTTCAGAGATGAGTGGTATGAAGTGTTGTACCACCATTCTGCTGTGGGTAGCCATTTAGTCCACTGTTTGGGCTCCTGGAACACCATGCTGCGTAGGTAAGCTTCCAAGCATTGGTTTACTCGTTCAGTCTGGCCATCAGTTTGGGGATGGTAAGCTGTACTGAACTTAAGAGCAACACGAAGAGCTCGGAAGATATGCTGGTATAGTGTGCTGGTAAAGATCCTGTCACGATCAGAGACGATCTCCAGAGGAACTCCATGCAGTCTCACAATATTGTCCATAAATATGTCCACTATTTGTTCCACAGAATAAGGGTGAGATATTGCAATGAAGTGTGCATACTTTTTCAGTCTGTCCACTACCACAAGAATGACTTCTTTCCCATTGGATTTGGGTAAAGCTTCAATGAAATCCATACTGAGACAGGACCAGGGAGTACCTGGAATTGGAAGTGGTCGTAAGAGACCAGCTGGAGCTGTATGAGGAACTTTAACCAGTTGGCAAGTTGGGCATTCAGACACAAACTTTTCCACCATTTGTTTCAAATGTGGCCAACAGAAAATCTTCTTGATTCTTTGATATGTAGCTTTTGCTCCTGAGTGACCACCTATAGCAGAGCTGTGAAAAGTATCCAGCAGTGTAAGTCTCAGATTTGTAGCTGCTCCTACATAAATTTTGGAACCATGTTTGATGATGCCATCTTTAATACTGTATTGTGGTGGATTTGTCACATCTTTAGCCATTTTCTGGAGAAGTTTACCACTATCAGCATCTTGTACATAGCTCAGTTTCACATCTTCCATCCACTCAGGGACACAAGCAGTAATGGCATGACAGTGGGAATCTCTTCTAGATAAGGCATCAGCTGCAATGTTTTCCTTGCCTTTTTTGTATTCAATAGTATAGTCAAATTCCAGCAGTTTAAGGAGAAGTTTGTGCTGTATACCATCAGTGAGTTTTTGTGTGGTCATGAATCTGAGGCTCTGCTGATCAGTTTTAATAATGAGTGGGTTACCCAGAAGGTAGTGCCTCCATTTCTTGAGTGCCTTTAGAATGGCCAAGGCTTCTTTCTCATAGACAGATTGTGCTGCAGCTTTCACCCCCAGGCATTTGCTGAAATATGCTAGTGGTCTACCAGCCTGCATCAGCACAGCTCCAATACCTATCCCACAAGCATCTGTCTCTAAGATGAATGGTTTAGAAAAATCAGGGAGAGCCAGTACAGGACAAGTAGTCATAGTGGTCTTTAATTTTTTAAATGCATTTGTATGTTCCTGTGTCCAGACAAAAGCATTCTTTTTAAGAAGATCATGAAGAGGTCTGCAGATTTGGCCATATTGCTTGACAAATCTTCTATAATAACCAGTGAGACCAAGGAATCCTCTGAGTTTGCTGACAGATTTTGGAGTCGGCCAGTTGGTAATCGCTTCAATATTCTGTGGTTTGGTAGCAACTCCTTGGGCAGAGATGACATGACCCAAATATTCTACCTGGGTAGTGGCAAAAGAACACTTGGACAGCTTGACAAAGAGTGTATGTTGGTGAAGGATCTGCAGAGTAATTCTCAGGTGATTCAGATGTTCAGGCATGTTCTTGCTGTAAATGAGAATGTCATCAAAGAATACTAAGATAAACTTTCTCAAATGTTCTTTGAATATATTGTTCATCAGATTCTGGAATGTAGCTGGTGCATTGGTGAGCCCAAAAGGCAATAACTGTGTACTCATAATGGCCCATGTGTGCCTTGAATGCTGTTTTGGGAATATCAGCAGTGTTCATGCGTATCTGATGATAACCAGATCGAAGGTCAAGTTTGCTGAAAATGGTGGCTCCTTGTAATTCATCCAGAAGATCCTCTATAACAGGCATAGGGAATTTGTTTTTGATAGTGATGGAGTTAAGTAGTCTGTAATCCACACACAATCTCCAGCTGCCATCTCTTTTTCTGACCATCACAGCTGGTGAGGAATAAGGACTGAGGCTAGCTCTAATTTCTGCATTTTTGAGCATCTTGAGAATAATCTCCTCCATTGCATCTTTTTGCATATGTGGTACTCTATAAGGTCTGAGATTTGGAGGTTGTGCCCCATCCACTAAAGGAATACTATGGTCACAATCTCTAGCTGGAGGAAGGCCAGTAGGTTCAGCAAGCACTGGTTGAAATTCTTGTAGCAGTTTCTCAATTTCAGTTGGCATAGGAGGTGTTCCTGACTTATTTTCAGACTCCAGATTGTGAATTTGGATGACATAACCCAAGACCGATTTGGAAAGAAGCTTTTTCATGACAGCTGGCTCCAGTATACACTGCTCAGGAGGAATAGTGTGGTCTGTCAACTGAATCTCCTTGCCTTTGTTATAGACTGTGAGTAGCCTCAGCGAAATCCGGTCACAGATGAAACTATACATCCAGTCAATACCCAAAATAATATCATATGTGTGTAAGGGCAAGACATGAAAAGCAGATTCAAAGTGGTACCCCTGAATAGTGTATGGACTTTGTGGAACCATATGGTCAGAGATCAAATGACCACCACCAGCCACTGCTATTTTCTTGGCCAGTATTGGTTGCATAACACAATTACTCTTGATTGCAAAATTATAATTCATAAAAGTATTGGAGCTTCCACTGTCTACTAGTGCTACAGCTTGATGTCCCCCAATTGTAATCAGCAGGGAGAAGGTTGCCACACTGGATGTGCCTGCTGTAGCATGAGCTGAAAGATGCATGAATTCTGCTTTTACAGGGGTGCTGTCAGGAGTGTTTGGTGCTGTATGAAATGCTGATTCAGAGGTAGGAGAATGATATGATTCAGGATCCTCCTGTTCATCCTCTATTTCCTGCATGATGTGAAAAGTTCTTCCCTGTCTGCATCTATGCTCTCTATTCCAAGGTTCTTTGCGATAAAGATTGTCTAGCAGGTCTGTCACGATGAATGTGCACAGGTGGTTTTTCAGCTTGAATTACTGGTGCTTGTTTGGTGTGAACCTTGAAGTTGTTACTCTGATAGTGTACCCTGTTTCTAGGGAGAGAGTTCTGATAATAAGCTTTTCTAGCTGTGGCTGCATTTTCATAAACCTTGGCATACCAATAAGCTTCTAGAATTCCACTAGGTCTCTGCCCACTTACATCATGTTTAATGTCTGCCCTGAGACCTCCAATAAAACAGCTCATAATAAAAGCTTCTTGCAGATATGGGTGATCTCTTCTGACCAATTGCACACATTCCTCAAAGTTATCTATGTATGCTTGGACAGTTGTAGTTTGCTGAATGTTTTTGAGCTTTTCCACTGCCTCATGTGCATTAGCCTGAGTAAATCTATCTGCAATCATCTGACAGAATTTTTGCCAATTCACCATCTGCCAGGGAATACAAATGTTTTTGAGCCACACATTAGCTCTGCCATAGAAGTGTCCAGAAGCAATATTGACCCATTGCTCATATGGTGTCCCAGACATGTCAAAGAATTTTTCACACTGCTGTAACCAGCCAATTGGATCATCCCCAGCAAACAGAGGAATCTCCAGACGAGGACCTTTGAGCACAACATCAGCATAATAAGAAACAGCTCCTACTTGTTGCATTTTATCATTCCTGTCTCCTTCAAGTTGTGTCAGTCTCACTCCTGAAGTGCCCTGCATGTCAGGTGGCTGGGTAGGGAGAAATTGGCCAGTAACTGGGTTAAAATTAGGTGGAATCGACACCTGATATGGGTTGGTAGTGGTGTCAGACCATATGCCTGATAGCAGGGTTGGGTGGTATGGTGGTTTGAAATGTTGGCCTAGGTGGGATATGGAGGGATCTGGAAGTGTTGTGGAACATTCAGTCCGTTTGGTTGACTGAAAGTGGGAATGGAGGTTTGAGTTGGCTGCAATGTAGTTGCACAAATAACACTATCAGTGGTTATCATTCTATTGCCCATAGCAACAGGACCTGTCTGCTGGATTCCTCCTACTGAACCCACCATTTGTGCTACTACTGAATGAGCCGATGGAATGTAGGCAGCCTGAGTTGATGACTGACCAATTGGTGGTCGCCGAGGGAGTATGGGCGTGAGGTATACCGACGAATCATGATGCTCGAATTGTTGAAGCAACCGGGTTGATGATATTTCGCATCAGCTTGTCCAAATCGCATACCACCATGTTGGCTTTAATGTCCGCAATTCCAGAGAAAGCCAACTTCAAATCAGCTAGTTCACCACGAATCTCCATCATCTCTGCTTCCAAACGCTCAACCGCAACCTGAGCGTCGAAAACTCCTGCCGCCGCCGCGTGAGCCCTGGTGTTTGTCGGTGGCCCCATCAGTTGTCGTTGTCTACCGCCGCCGCGCGATCCCGCCTCCGAATGGCACACGAATCAAGGTTGTTACCGGAATTTTACCACTGGAGGAGATGTTCCCCAGCAACCGTAACAAGCCCCTCGATTTGCGCCGAAGAAGCCGCCGCGCCAAGCCACCGTCCGTCACATTGGACGTCGCAGCCGCCTACGCCACCGTCGACTATCGCCCCGCCGCCGCGAATAGGGTGAGGAGGGTGGGATTTTACGAGAGAACCCAACCACCCGCTCTACCCGATTCAAATCACCTCCGCAGATCCAGGAACGAGTTCGTCCTGATTCGCCTTGCGCTGGAAAATCTTATCAGCCGAGAATCGTAGTGCTCTGATACCACTGTAGTGCCCCGATGATTTGGGCTGGATAGTTTTGGGGATTTTGGGTTGAACTCAGGGATAGTTGGTCGGGATCCACGATCGCCGAGGGTGGTTGACGAGAACAGAGCTACAGCTAAGGAAACTAAGTGTATGGTAGTTACTTTCTTACTTCGCATTTAAGCCAGAGTCGGCTATAAGACGTGTTCGGTTACAGGTTGTGATACAACTGTTTTAATAAAATAATAAATGCATCCAAACTATGACAGCCGTAGATGAAGTTCTCCTCGTCCGGATGTGTCATGGGTTGTCTTCAGGTACTGACACTTCCATTGTAAAATGTATCCAACATGTACAGTGATACAGTATAGATGATGAGATGAATCTTTTCATTTTGACATCTTTCATCTCACCATGTACGCCTTGTCTCATTGCAAATCTTGAAGAAAATCCACATGCACCGAATTTTTAGAGACCCTATAGTTTCAACGTACATCAAACAACTGACAACATGGGAAATACAGCCAGTTTGCACTGGGAACAGAAATTGAATTGCACAGGTATGACCCTGAGCTCTAGAACCACTTCACAGTCCACACATTAATACTTCCACTATCCATCTTTGAATTCTCAATTTGACACAGAACTGCTATTCCCAGTATGGTCACTATGTCAAATAACGAACAGAAACACTTGTGGCAGGTACTTGGACATAAGAAGAAAACGATAGACCAAGAGAAATGGGGCAAGTACAACATTCTGGCAAAATGCCATTCATTGTCCATTTAAACGATTTCCCTTGTTTTCCTTCAAGCACATTACTCACAATGATGGATCACACTGGAACTCGTAATTATGCCCAAATAGCATTCATAATGTTAGCCAATTCATGGTATGTACATAGTGCCACAGGTTTCCACCCACACAATCATATGGGCATGGAGACAACACGCGCCAAACGAGCCCCAAAACAATCAGATCCTACAAGCCAACAAGGTATCTCTTTGTAAGGTATGTCTCAGTGGACATATCTTATCCGTACTGCAAAGTTACCTTTTAACTGAACGTCTCTATATGTTCCCCAGGTTGGAAGGATTCCAGTGTTCAGACCGCTGGCCAACGGTGAACATGGGACTGTGAGCAAGGAACACTTTCAGGATGCGGGATCATCCTCATTCTTCAGCATCACCCACAGCTTTCCACAGGTAAAATTAGAATCTACAACATGCAATGAATGACAACTCATTATGTTTGCAAATACAGTCAACTCAATCGTTGAGTTAGAGGAGATAGAACCACCACTATTTCTTATCTTGAAAAGAAAACGGAAGACTTACCAGCTTATGTACAAGCAAATTTGTTAGCAACACAACCAGACGCCTTAATGTTGCAATGGTCTCTTTACAAAAGGGTGCTCCAACAGCTCAGCAGCAGATGGCCGGTCCTTTGGATTTGCTTGGACACATCTCGTGATGAAATCCCGTGCATCCTCTGATAACGTATCGGGGATTTTTGGTGGTATTCCTCTACCAATTTTGAGCAAAGCATGTGTCTACACAGTAGAAGATTGTATCACAGACAGTAATAATACACACCTCCAGTTCGAGAAAATCACAAGAGGCGAATACAGGGAATCGGTGTGGTGTATCATCAAAATAGACATGAACAATATTACACAGATTTCGTGGGGGCATGGTATGCACTATGCTTTATGATACTTGCAGATACAGATGCCATGTAGTTTGTAGTGTAGATTTTAGAAAATATTACCCTGGGGAAATAGCCATCAATCTTTCCGTTTTTAGTTTAATGTAGTATGCAGTCCCTGATGTCAGCACATTTAAATTTCATTTCTTGTAGTATTTATTATTTAATGTTTACATGATGTTCAAGAAAACAAAGTTGACAGAGCCACGCACCCATTCCATGTCTGGATACGGTACTTTGCCAGTCAGCATCTCCAAAACCGTGCAACCAAGACTCCATATATCTGCTGGAGGCCCATGAGGCTTAGCCTTAGCAACCTGAATGAGAACAGACCATTACAAAACATACATATTTGGTACAGAAAAAGATAAGTATTGTGTGAAACGCAAATCATCGTTTTTTATTGATGTTCCAAATGTAACAGTACAAAGTCTTGCCATACTTAATCTGACAGTAGTTAATGTTCAAACCATTTGCACTCTTAGGATGTTTGAACTCCCCATCAAGTACGGTTCATGCAAAATTCAAGTAACCAGGCAACCTACACAGCTATCAGTTAAGGTCGCACTTCCAAGATATTTGTAACTGGTTCACTACTTGGACCATAGACTTATATTCTGGATCGTTTAGGTCATAAAGATATACATTTCAACTGTAATGATACAAAAAGTCAAAATTTGAATATAGTAGACTAAACACACAGATATGTTAAAAACTTGTGAAACGAACAAGTGAAATTGTAAGCACACTCTGGATATGAGTATCAACAAGATGCCTTTGTTTCAAAAACAAAGTAAGAACAAGATGTTGTAGAAAAGGCACAATAGCACAAGTGCATAAACTAACCTCAGGGGCCATCCAGTAAACAGTTCCCTTGCTAGATCTTGCCTGGCTCAGAATTGACATCTGCAATGTGGCAGAGTTAGTACAACATGGAGGACAGCGGTAATACAAAGGATGTTTGGTAAAGCAAGTACCTCCTTCGCAAGCCCAAAATCTGCCAATTTAACCAATCCATTTGAGTCAACTAGGAGATTTGCACATTTGATGTCTCTGGTTATGTAGCGAATGAACATCAATAGCCAGCAGAAACATAATACAGATAAGTAAATACCCAACAACTGAAGAAGTCTAATGTAGAGTTCTGTGGTGACTAACCTGTGCAGCACATTTCGCTGATGTAAATAGTTCAAACCATGCAAAATCTGCCTTGTGTATGCTGAGACCTGTGAATCTTGTAAACAATATTTTTGATATAAAGCTGCCAAAGAGCCTTGAGTCACAAGTTCAAGAAAAATATAGAATTTTCCATCTTCCTGCGAGCCCACCAGAAAGTAAATATGTAGAATCAGCACTTCATGTCAGACAAGTATTGTTTACTCAGAGAAATCATGCATAGGAAATACAGCATAAAATCCAGCCAAGAAATCACTACCTTGGTCAAATCACAAATTGTGCAATTCCCAGAAGGATAACATCAATAATTAATTAAAAGTGAATAGTAGATACATCCAAATCTAGAAAAATCCAAGTCAACTAATATGGGTCGGAGGGAGTACTAATTACTCCCCCATTTCTAAATGTAAGGCGTATTTTGACTGTCCAAGTACAAGCATTGACTGCAAAGTATTATGTTAGTGGTTACAAAACCACAATCATAAGAAAGTGTTTTTAAGAAAAAACCAACATCAATTTTGTGTAACATAAGTACATGACACTCATATTATCGGATTCATTCTTGGTCAAAGCTTGAATTTGGGAAGTCAGAATACGCCTTACATTTAGGATCTGAGGGGGCATTACTCTGTAATAGATTTGCAAGGCATAAGTATTTAGAGAACTACCTTGTCTGTTCCATAATACTGAACTATATTGTCATGTTCCAAACGACTCAAGAGAGATACCTCCTGGAAACAAACGATTCACAAGTAGTGTCAGTGGACCATGAGAGAAACGAATATTTGGTTAAGTGTTGACTATAACAAGGGTAGAGTAATAACAAACATAATTTCAAACCAGTGTAACCAACATAAGTTGCTCAAGCATGACATAATCCACAACTTACATGCTCAAGCTGAACGATGCGCTGTTTTGCATTGATTCCTTGGTCAACTAATGACACTTCCTTGACAGCAAAGAAAAACCCATCACTGCAAAAGCAATGTTACAACCAGTCAGTGAAGCATTTTGTTGCAGAGCATGAGGACATGCTTTCTACTTCTACACCAAATGCTCAACAGCTGAAGTGTACATTCTCATGACATGACGTGGTTGGTATCTACCCATCCATGTATTATAACAGAGTTGTGCAGAGGTTCACTTGACTAATTCAATTCCTTCATATGAAGGGTAAAAATAGTGTAAGAATTTTCATAAATGTTGCAACAGAAATTATTTGGTTCACTCAACCTCTGATAGCAGTGGCGAAGCTTGACAAAGATTGCTGAGGGGGAAACCATATTTGGTAAGGCCAACAGAACAAGTTCTGCTTAATTTTAACTAGATTTTAGAATTTAAGCCTAATAAAAAAAGAGTATCCTTAAAAAAAATCTGGAGTAGGAGGGCGCCCCCCCTGGCCCTAGGGAAGCTCCCCTACTGTCTCTAACCAGTTGCAATAGATCAAACTAATATGGGAAATTTTAGTGGCTGCCCCTAAATCAAGACAAAAAGTGTAGCGCATACAGCCAATTATGGAATATATACATTCTGATTTCTCTCCATGGACCAAAACAAGCATTGTTCGTACCATGTTATATTGTCTAGTACTACACAACCAGGCTTTACCAAATATCAAATTTGACAAATCAACATCTACAAATACAACTGATCGCCTTGTAGACTAGTTAAAATTAAGCAGGCACATGATGAAAACTAACATGACAAAATGAAATGTGTAATCTTCACCAAAGTAGGCTCATGATGAAGACTTACTCGCTGATCGCCTCGTAGACTGACCCAAATGATCCGCTGCCGATATGCCCTCCCTTGATCCAGGATGTGATGGTCCTCCTGAACCGCCTATTTGGCGACGGCGAGACCAGATGCTCGATGTCAGCTGAAGTGGACTCTGCAACGACGACAGCCAGGGCACCACCACCACCAGCAGCAGCAGTAGTCTTCGTTGTCGCCTCCACAGTCACCTCCCTTCTCCTCCCCTGTCGTAATGTTTCTACTTTGGCCGATTTGTCAGTCTCATTCTGTTCGCCTGCATTCTCCGGCTCAGAGGCAGAGGCAGCGGCAGCCTCTCGTGTAGCAGAGGTTTCCACTAGTATCTCCTGTTGGACGAATTTGCTTTTCGATTCGGTCCCTAATCCTTGGTATGTTGGTGCGGAGACCTGTGTAATCTCCGATTGGACCAATTCGGTGGCTAACACAGCTTCCTCCCCTTCTCCGGCTGTGTGTAGCCTAGTCGGCACGACGACGTCGCGCCCAGAGGTTTCTGGAATCTCCGACGGTGAGGAGGAGGAGGAGGAAGGTTCGTCTCCCGCTCTAGGGGACTCGTCCAGCGAGGCGCGGCGTCGGGTGGCGCTGGGGAGGTGGGACATGGCGGCGGCGTAGACGGCGGGCGGGATGGCGAAGTCCTCGGGGCCGGAGAGGCCGAGCTTGCGGAAGAGCTCGGCGACCTCCTCCGCGCCGCCCCGGCCGCCGCGGATGCGGAAGCTGGTCTGCGACGCGAACCCGCCGCCCCCGACGGCGGCGTAGGCCACGAAGTCGTCGTCGCCGGCGTCGGCGCCGCCGTCGGCGGAGTAGGAGGAGTTCCTCATGGCGTTGGTGCGCGCCAGCTGCCGCGGGCGCGGGCGCCGCGGCGTGCCCATGGCAGCGGTGGGTGCTCCGGCGGCGGGTGGTACTGGAAAGTGGAACCGGTAGGCTTGCGTGGAGGAAGCGAGCGCAGCCGAGCAAGGGAAAGGGAGGGGAGGAAGCGAGAGACCGAGACGCGTCCGCGCGTGAGTGGGGGTTTGACCTGCCTGAGATTGGGGGTTGCGAAGTGCGACGGCGACCGCAGCCCCGCTGACCTGGCGCGGTTTTTGTCGGGGAGGGCCGGGGTCGCTGTGCCTGCGCGCGTGGCAGATATAACGGCGACTCGCCGAGAGGGTTGGACTTGGCTGGCAGCGCGGTGCCGGCGCGGCGATGCGATTGGCGGCGGCGGTGGGTGGAGAGCAGAGCACAGCTGACCATGGCCATTCGGTCAGCGAAGGCAGGTGGTGCACAAATATGATACCGAACCGGAAGCGTCCGTGCCACCTAACGGTCAAAGACGGATGTTTCGTTCCAGACAAAAATTACTCGACGACGCATGAAGTTCGCTTGGCGCACAATGAGCCAAGCGGGAACGTTACATCGTTCAAGAGTTTATCAAACAAAAATCCAGGAAATTCATCGATCCAATTACAAGAAACTTTAAACGAAAAACACTTCTCAGATAAAACATGAGCTACTTGGTTTGTTTTCCTCGGACAATAACAAAAAAAAGCCTATTGACAAGAAATGAAGTTAATTAATTTTTTGAATCACCGACGACTCAGGCTCATTGTAGAATCTAAATTTTTTGCAAATCCAAAAGTTTAATACTACCTTCCTACAAGTGTGTCCCTGGCCAAGTGATTGATACTACACCCCTGGGCCAAAACTTCTTGTTTCGGAAGGGGAATTCTTTCATTTCACTTCCTTACTTCTGCTACCAGTAGGAAACGTTGAACGGTTACTTGGAGCATCCCTCGACGACGCATGATGTTTCATTACGGACAAAATTACTCGGCGACGCATGATGTTCGCTTGGCGCAAAATGCTTCCTTGGCGGCCACGTCCCTCTCCTTCCTCGACGACGGCCTACATGACGTCGGCGAGGCATGAGCCAAGCGGGAACGTTACACCGTTCACGAGTTTATCAATAAAAAATCTAGGAAATTTATCGACCCAATTACAAGAAACTTTAAGCAAAAAATACTTCTTATCTAAAACATGAGCCACTTTGTTTGTTTTCCTCGGACAATAACAAAAAAAACTATTGATAGCACCGTGTCGGTGCAAATTGCAAACAATGCCACCGATTCGCTCCACCAAGATCGTCCTTCATGGTCATCGTATCCGCCATCGATGTTGAAGCCACGTGAGCCAAAAACTTGGGGACATGTTTGTCTTTTGTAAGAGAAATAGCAGGACTTTGTTTTTTTATAAGTTCACGAGTTGAGATTTGGTGCACATGAGCACCGGTGATCCTATTTTAAAAACAAAAATCACATTTTTGAGTTTTAAAAAATTATGAAAATAAATCGAGGTAGAACCATCGATATATATATGAAAAACTTGCAAAATATCAATTAAAAATAATGTCTAATTTGAGCTACACAAAAAATAACAAATTTGTAGATCTAAATATAGTGGTTTCAAATAAAAAATCCTAACTTTATCATTTTTTGTGTAGCTTAGAATATAAAACATTTTGAATTGAGATTGTGCACGTTTATGGGAGACATCATTAGATACTTTTCAGATTTTATTTCATAATTTTTAAAACATGTAAATATAGTTTTACACTTTCTTAGATTTGTTTTTATTGATTAATTCATTTAGTAGATTTCTCATATTTCCAACGGATGCGACTCTGCTGCGGGACATGAGGTGCGGAAGCGCACATGGTGTGACGGCAACTCCTACGGTGGCGGGAGTTCCATTAGACGGTTTTACCTGGCTTTAAAAAAAAATTCTAGGTCTGCCATTGTATACCGTCAAGTCTCTTTTGTCGGCATTCATCGCTTGGTGTGGCAGGTTTCAGGGGCGTAATGCTACAGTTGCAAGCTGCAAATCCCGGAATTTTCCTACGGAATGACGTGGAAGAAAATCAGTGGGTTACCATCCTGTAATCATGAGATGCGTGAGGTTTGAACCAACCAACAACATGCGCATAATCCTGTGAGTTCATTACCGAAGTCTAGCATTATTGGTTTGAGAGCCTCATATCCTGCCATTTTTGGGCAGAAGCTTTTGTTGTTCTAGGAGGCGAAGAAACTAGTGGTGCCAATGAACTTGGACATGTGGCTTTCCCCGAGACTGTTTGGAGCTACTGCTTCTCCGAGATATTCCTCGCTATTTAGGGCCTTGCCAGAGTTTATTTTAGTAGGTTGCCTAAAAGTTCGTAATAATACACGTACTGCATTATTTTCCCGTGTCTCTCATTCCCAAGATGTCTCCAAAGTCCAAACCAACTTATGTAGAGGCCTTATTGTTTCGCTCTCAGCCATGCCAACACAAGGGAATTGCATGCTTGGGTTTACTGTCTCTAACTACATGTAGGTTTGGGACATGCTTTGTCTACATGTAAGTATCCATCTGATGAATGCACACAAATGAGAATGTATGTTGTCCATTCTTTGAGTGAGAGAGGAGTAGGTGAGCCACAACATGATGTTCGTTAATAGCTAACTGGAGCAAGTAGGTGAAACAATACTAGGGATCTTACAAAATAAATAGGCATTAAGTGGTCTCTAACAAGTACAAGTTTTCATGGTAGCAACAGCCGAGAGGCAAGAGTTACGTTCACTTGCACACCAACGTTGTTCTAGTGTTTTTTTTTTTAAGTTGTTCTAGTGTTGGCAACTAGAGGAACACAAGCCACTATTTCTTTTTTCCTGGGCCCTGCATCAGTCGATGCAACAACCTCTTTTATTGCATAGTTTGAAAATTTAAAGCTTACAATTCGTGGGTCACTCATGATTGCTACAATAAATGAGCCGTTGAAAGATGAAAAGCAAAGTGCTTAAGCAACATCTATCCTATTAGAACATTGCCGGCTAACCCGGGTGCAGATAGTTCACAACCATGATCCACGCGGCTACTCTCTATTTTATAATATAAGATGTTTTAGCTTTGTGAAGATAATGTATCTAGACCCCTTTTAGTTTGTAGGTTTGGAGAGATTTATTCTGAATCTACACACTAAAAGGTGCTTAAATACACTACCTTTACAAACCTAAAACATCTTATATTTTAAAATGGAGGAAGTACATCTAAAACCCAAAGTTGTCAGTTGCCCATCCGACAGCAGATAAGACCACACATAGATCAAATGTGAAGCTTTTTGAATAACATGCAAGTAACATTTTCAATCTTGTTAAACACCAGTTGATTCCAACAATTCCAATTTATGATTATTTTAAGTTTAGCCATCCCATGCTACAAATTACCAAAATAATTCGTAATATTAGTTGGTGTTGGAAGATTAGAAGTAAATTCAACGAGTTTCCAAGCAAGATAAGGGACAAGTAATTCAACGAGTTTTCCTCTGAATTACAAAACGACATCTGTTACAACCATATACCATTTTCGCTTGGCTAAATTAGATTGGCTTAATTGGATATACGATAGTTGCAGGGGTAGTTGGGTCGTGGCCTGGAGAGAAGCGAGGTGAAGAAATGCAGCCTGTTATTGTGGTTGAACCTGTGCAAATACACATTCTAAACTGATCCGGGCAGTTTCCTTACCAAAAAAGGCAACTCTTGTGGGGCCCATTGTATGTACCTATGTACGAGTTCGTATGTCTGTTTCAGTAGCCATAATGACATCTAAGGAATATACATAGTGGGGTTTTTTGAAAGACAAAAATTATAGTGATGTTCTTCAAATAGCCGGAAATTGCAGGAACTATCCAATATAACCCGATTATCATTAGATAGGAGTACTTTTCGTGCCATTGATTATATTGTTGTGTCGATGCCGAAACCACCACAATTTGGGTTAACCGTTCCAGTGGCCCGACCACTTGTCACATTTTGACTGGCGTGTTGAGAACCACCTCGGTTCATTTGTGTACACCATCTTAGCATCATAGTAAGATTTTTATACCCTCGTCGTTCAATTGGGTTATTATGTCTTTCGAATGGCCTCGTGACAACCTGCTGCCACCGCTTCTGAAGCTCGCGGCCGGCCATCTTCCGGTGCTCCACCAAGTTACCCGGACAGCAATCGTTGGTGACATAACGGTTCCCCTAGAGTCTCTGGTTTCCTTTGTTTGTCTCCCAGACACATCCTTCCCATATCCAACGGGTGCGACAACTGTTATAATCACGATAAGAAGATAACAAAGAACGAAAAGAAAATCATAGCAAAGGGATACCGATTTAACGTGGAAAAACCTCTCCAACAAAGAAAGAAAAAACCATGGGCACATCGAAACTTCACTATAATGGGGAGTGTTTACACAATGCTGGGGGTTTCACAGATGCAATTTATCCCAGCCAATGGCTTATAAGAGGTATATATAGTGGTGAAAACCTAGGTCTTCAGACTTCACTACGATTTGGCCCAAGCCTCCGGTGATGGGTCTCGCTCCGCTTGTTAGAAAGTCTCCTTAATAAATATGGATCATACTTCAACAAGAACCACTCTATGGTTTCTCTCTCTGTTTGTGTGTAAAGAACTAGAAGATGTCCCTTCAATTTATGATAATGCTATCAAGGGCTAACGTGTTATCGCGTCAGCATTTGGGACCCAATTGAACTAAACCTACCATCCCAGCTATTTGGCGCCAGCTTCTAGGTGTACGCCAGGAGCCGTGCGACACCACCGAGCGCAAGTATGGACCGAGGCCCTCGTGTCTCAAAAAGAGAAAGTGTGGAGATAATCCATTTTGAAGAGTTTTTTTTCGAACCATGCAGGGAAATAGCATGTAACATTAGGGTCCGCTTGGAATGTTGTTTTCTAACCAAAACCCTTGGATTACACTGAGATCCCCTGCCTAGCATGTTCACAAAATTAAAATGACCGGATTAAAAAACAACTATCCAAGTGGGACCTAGGAACGGTTAGAGTATAAGCAGAAATTATATACGAGTATATCTGACGAAGAACGACCGGAAAGTAAAACTAACTGAAACTCCACCACCCAAGAACGACGACTAAGGGAGTAGGGAGCGGATATAACAGATCAAGACCTATGTTCCGAAGTGATATCATAAAATGCTTTAAAATTGATGGTGACGTTTGTGACATATCAAAAGTTTGCTGCACTGCTGCAGATCGGCCTAGGAGTAAGTTGATGATCGGCACAAAACGAAGTGAAGAGGATGGATAAACTGGACCAGTTTTGTGCTGCTTCCGTCGTTCTAAAATACAGAAAGTATTATTTTATAGGATAGTGCTAAGCGTCCCCCGGACGATGGGGAGCTCCCATCGTCCTGCTTCCCGTGCTGACACGTGTACATTTGCTGCAAATCATCCCGCGTTTGCTACATATGTCTCCGTTTTTGCTTCCGAAGCAAAAAAAACGGTTCGTTTCAGAAATAGAACATCTCGCCGGAGACCTCACCGGAGACCTCGCCGGAGACCATGCAGCAAAAAAATTATACTAATGCAGCAAAACCGACTTCGCCGGAGACATCGTCGGAAAAAATCGCCGATGACTCTCGCCGGAGACCTTGTAGCAAAAAGTTGACACTATTGTAGCAAAACCATAAGACGGTTGTAGCAAAAAATTTCTTCTAATGTAGCAAAAAACTAACTTCGCCGGAGACTTTTCTAGACACCTCGTCGGAGACCTCACCAGGGATGTCGCATAGCAAAAAAAAAATAGAAGAACGATTGTAGCGAAATATTTGTACTATTGTAGCAAATCCATTGACCGTCGGTAGCGACACCAAATTGCGGTAGCAAAAATTGTCGCCATACATGTAGCAACAACATCACCGTTGCTAGCAGCCCTCGTACCTTTGCAAAGCACCATCACGTCGGGAGGCGGCATCTCCAATAAGGACAGGCTAGGAGGCCGTTCCTCAGCGGCTGTGCTTGGCGAAAGCTAGGGAGCCGGCAGCTAGGGGTTCACGTGGAGGAGCTAGCGAGAAGGAAAACTTCGCCGGTGAGAAGCTAGTAGCGGTGAGTGAATGGCGGCCTTGGCGGCCGCAGAGGCGCAGCGCGTGAGCCGGGCGAGCAGGGCCGCTTCGTCGGCAGAGGAAGAGCGGCCGGGCGAGCGGCGGAGCAGCTGCAGAGGGCGCGCGTCGGCAGAGGAGCAGCGCGGTCTCGCGCGTGTCAGCGTAAGAAAAACAGCTGGAGCGGGCGGCTCATCCGCGGGCTCGTCTTGGCCACACAGGAGAAGGCGTGAAAAGGATAAGAAGGCGTTAAGGACTGGTAGGACCTACCACGTTGCGTGCGGTGCTGACCCGGACGATGCGAGCGACACGATCGTCTGGGGGAACATGATCGTTTTCCTATTTTATATGTAGAACGCTCTGAAATTTTGACCAGTAATGCGTGCGGAAGTATGTGGATTAGACGCGTGAGGAAAATATTATTGCAGTATTTGGTTATTGGCTAAATTTCTTCATATTAAAAATTACTCTGTCACAAAGAGAAGGCGGTTTCTTTATCTTTAGTGGAGGCTTTAGTTTCCAAATAAATTTCTTGCAGAAACAATGACCATAACTTTTTATTAACTCAAATCTCCAGGATTACAGTCAGCCAACAGGCTGGTAGACAAAACTCTGGACTGTCATTCAGCCAATCCGCGGACAAACCATGGACGCAAGCGTACCGTGCGCATTCATGGGCCACACAGTTAGCTGAACGACGGGAATACAGAATTTCACAAAAATTAAACCTACAGAGATCTCTCTAATCTCAGTAATTGGTTCCCCGTCTCCATCCACAACCGGACTAGCTCTGAGCTGTCAGTTTCCAATATAACCTTATCAAAATTCTGAGGCCACTCATTCCAAATTAGTTAGCTCTAGTCCAAACCATATGTCCTACGACGACCCTTCTAGTTTCTCCCACGCGCAAAATGAATCTGCTCGATCAATCGGGACAGTCTAAATGTTCTCTCTTTCTGGATGGAGCTAAACAGTACATTTTATAGGCGAGCAGAAATGATTTTCAGTGGTGAAGGACAGTGTATCAATTGCTTTGTTTCTTTATCTTTGAGTGAGGTGTAAGCCGCCCACTGCGCCCAAATATAATCTTCTGAGTACGAGTAAGTGAGACATTACATCTAGCTACCTATGTTTCACATGCATATATAGGTGTTTCTGGCTCATATTTAAATAGGTGGTTGGTCAGGCAAAAAGGTGACCAGAGCCTAGCTAGGCAGATATTTTGTTACTTTGTTATAGCTCCCATGTGGAACGTGCTCATATTTAAATATACTCCCTCCGTTCACAATTATATAGCGTTATTGGTTTATTCAAATTCAAAATTTGTAAAGTTTGACCAAATATTTTTAAAAAATATTATGATCCACAACATAAATTCTGTAGCATTAGAATCATTGTAAAACATATTTTTATATTATATGCATTTGTTATTATGAATGTTGATATTTTTTCTTATATCTTTGGTCAAACTTGACAAAATTTGACTTTGACCAAAGCTTGAAGGCGAACTAAATAAAATAGAGGGAGTACATGTAAATGCCTTCCGCATAGCGTGAAATGGAGAAATTTAAGTGCCTCTATCAGGTTATACTCCATGCACAAGGATGGATTATGGGTGAAACAAATGCAATAAGAATACAACTTCCAAGTAAGGTAGAAAAAAGATCGCTGCCCGCAACTCGAAAGGGAAAGTGAGAGTTGCATCTTGTTGGCACACACCACCTTCTTTACCACCTGCCCCACGCAAAGATAAAGATCCTACATAATGATCACCTGTAGGCCTTGTTCGTTTAACCCACCTCCCTAGTGGATTGGAGTGTTTTGAAGAGGATTGGAGTGGATTTTAACTTATATGAGATTTAATCCCTTTCAATCCATGCCAATCCCGTTGAAACCTCGGGTAACCGAACAAGGCCTTAAGGAGGTACCATCGACTAGTGGATCAGTGATTCCATTATTTTAATATATGTTATCCAAATGAGTGGGAAAACACAAAGATACTATTTCCCCGTTTCCTAGCATGTACTCCAAACCAGCTTTTGTAATCTTATTGTTTTTCTTCCGTGCAAGCACAATCCACAAGGGATATGCTTGCTCGGGTTGACCGCCTAACTATATGTAGATGTGCTCCATGCTTTGTACACACCAAATTTTTCAGCTGATATACCTACATATAGAGTAGAACGTATTTTATTTGGCCCCTCTTTGTTTGAAAGAAGAGTATGTCAGCCACAACATGATCTTGCGCTAGAAACTACCAAATAAGTGAAACATCAATACAAGGATATAGCAATTTTACTTGCAGAACAAATAGACATGAAGTTGTCTCTTATAAGTACAACTCAAGTATTCATGCTAGTAAAGCAAGAACACAAAAAACCTCCCGGGCCGCTCGCACGTGGCAACTCCAGAGGACCCCCTCGAAATCCTAACCCCTCCCCCCCACCTCCGGCCTATCTCCCCGTCTGTTGCCGCCACGGCGCCGGCGGTGGTGGCCACACCCCTACTGCCCAATGGGGTTGGTCATAGTGGAAGGAATGATAAAATCCCTTTTAATAATATGTAAGTCTTAAATTAAGGTTCACGGACTGGCTTGATTGAAAGGATTGTGTGACCTAGGAGTATCGCACGGTTGATATAATGGATCAAGCTAAATATCACCTCTGTCAGTTGAGAAAATAATCATAACATGCATAAAATCAAGTTCTTCAATGCATGTCCTTGTTCTCATAGAATAGCATAGTCATCATGCGGTTATAGTTTGTACCTAAAACATATATTACCAAAACTGAATTATGGATTCTGGTATGAATCTGCATGTTCTAGTAATTCAGTTTTAGGTACCAATCTATTTGAGGGCACCAAGAAGACACAACTTGGATCCTAACACAAAACAAAGCGAGAGGATTTCATGTGATACTTGGAAGCATCGATTGCATGCATTGGGATGAAAGAATTATTCATTCGCTTGGCAAGGGTTCTACAAAGGTCATACTGGAGAGTGCAGTGTTTACTAGAAGCAGTGGCGGATTATGACATATGGATTTGGCACACTTTCTTTGACATAACGGGATATCACATTGACATCAATGTGCTATAGCGCTCTCGGGTGTTTGAAAAACTTGTTGAGACGAACAAGTAGCGCCCAAGCACTTCCTGTGTAGCTTTGCCTGACACCGTTGGGAGCTACACATGTGGGCAGCAGGTCTCGGCCCAGCAGAGGCTACCCCTCCTCCGAACTATGCCTCGCCAGCAAGGGCCTTACTAGAGCTATTTTATTAGGTTACCACGAAGTTCATGAAAATACAAGGAGATTGTTTTCCCGTGTCTCTCATTCCCACCATGTAGTCCAAACCAGCTTCTCTTGAGGCCTTATTGTTTTTCTGACATGCAAGTGCTTGCTCGTGTTGATTTTCTAACTATATGTAGGTTTGCGCCATGCTTTGTCTGCCCCTAAATATATATCCATCACATCAAGGAGTAATATTCTAGCCCCCCAAGGAAGCTTTTAGAGGCCATGTGCCCTCCTGACCGTCGGATTGGGCTTCCAAAGCGATCTTGACCGTCCACTTCTTCCATTCATCTGGACTGCCGGTACTACTTACGCTAGCTACCCTCCCTAAACGGTGGGGACCTGCATTTTGCGCGCCCCACTCGTCAGGGAGCGTGCGAGCGTGGCGGTCGGCGGGCCACGCGTTGCGCTGGACTGAACAGGGCGGGAGAGCATGCCGCGGGGTAAAATTGTCTTTTCACGTCCAGCTTATTCCAGACCCTCTCCTCTCCCGTTCCCCTCTATCGTCTCCCTCATCTCTGCCTGTGGCAGCGCACTACACCCCTAGCGCCGCCGCCCCTCAGCCTTCGCCTCCTTGCTGTCCGGCCGCCCCTCCACCCCCACGCCCCTTCTAGTGCCACCAAATTAAACCATGAGAGGGGTAGAAAGAGAAGGTGGGATGGAGAGGGAGGAGCACGGGAGGATCGATCTGGCCCTGCTGCTACGCCTCTCCCTGCCAGGCTGCCACTGGGAGGGTCCAGTAGATGGCGGCGGCTCCGCAAACCCTAGCCATGGAGAAGCCACGGGAGTGGGTGGTGGCCAGTTGCGCGTGCACAGGTAGGTGATGGTGGCGGTTGCTGGTGGAGACGGAGATGGAAACTTGTGTTGTGTGCCTCGGCGGCGGCGACCATGGAGGAGGGCGGCCGTGTGGGGTGGCCGAGCAGCAGCCGTTGTCGGCGGCCGCAACCCCTCTCCTTCTCTCCAACGATGGGGTGCAGGAGGCCATGGAGAGGGGCGCCTCCAATCTGCTTCAAGTCATCAACCCTGCAAGGAGGTTCTTCACCCATCTCCTATCCTCTCATTTCTTCCTCTTTGGCTTCAACAATCTGCATATGTTGACTCTCTCTCTCTCACCAGTCTGTTTCTATTGTATATATTTTTCTGCCAGTTGATATATGGATCTCTAGGTTGTTGATGTACTGAGTGTAGATGGGCAGTGGTGGACGTACACATGAAATATCTCTGGGTAGTAATTTATACGAACCAACCAATAATTAACTTGGAATGACTCTAAAAATTAAATTACCTTGCTGAGATGCAAAAATTTAGGACAGAGTAGAATCCATATTGTACTTCTGCTCAGCAACTAAATAAAAGCTTGGACCTGCTTCTTTTCTTATGCTGAATCTACTTCTTGCTAGAAATAACAGAGAAAATTATACATCTCTGAAAATATAATTAAAATCACGAAAAAGGCTGTTGTATAGCACGTCACTCAATCCATCTATATATAATAACAATTGTGTGTTAAGTTAGACCCCTATTGTAAGCAGTGAACATTGTCAATCAATATTTGAACGGTAGTAGACAAATAGAGTGAAGAGATTCACCGCAACACTATTGGTGTGAACTGCTTGATATAGAGAAAATCTCACACATCTTGTGACCATTAGTATGGTGAGAAATTGAAAGCGTCATATATTAATTAACCATTATAATCTTGGCCAACGGATCAGTATAACGCAGTCGGATTATTAGTGCATAATTAAGTGTTATGTAAGAAAACAACATATGTGATCAACCTTAAACACACACATGGAAAGAGAGGTTATGTGGAATAAGTTGAAAAGAACTAATTAGCACTTGCATTTTGCTGATCAAGACATGTCAAAATTCAACATGTTTCATCTCTGGATACACGCGTTCTACGGTACATACATCAACACATAAGTATCATGGCATACTCAGGAAGTTACAGATTTTTGTGCCTCAAATCTGGAGCTCACCGTTTGCAATCTCTTGACCATGACCTGCAGTTACATGCATATCTTGTCTCTGCAAAATTAAAAAAAAAATTAAAACCATGATGCATTAGACATATGGCAGAAGGCTAAACCTGACTAAACTTTGAAAATTTGTCAATCCTGGAATACAAAGATATAAAATAAATAGTCATAGGAGTAGGCAGAAAGAAGAATCCAGTTGAAATACAGATTAGTGAGTCTTTGAAGGAAGAGAACCCATGGGATGTAAAAAATTTATGTTCAGTGACGTAGAGATGGTGTGGCAGGGGAGAATAAATAGTCAGGCTGCTGCTAGATTGTATCGTGGGATATGGTGGCAAAGAATGCTATGATGGTTGGATAAATATGTAGTCTACGATTTGCCTGTCTTGAATGTCAATCATTTCATTTGCACGCAAGTGTTATGAGGATATAAATAGGCGAAGCAGTATGCTAGAGGCAAAGTGGATGGTAGGTTGGAGGTAAAAGTGAAGCGACTGATATGGCATGAGCAAACTGAGTCGAAGGTCAGTATCTTATTGAATTTTTTTTGCTTAGGTGCGGCCACTCGGGGAAAATTTAAACGTGGATGGTTGATTGACGTGGACCAATAGCTTGCATGCTTAGAGAAATAGGTTAGTGGAAATGAACTTATTAGTTTTATAGGATTAGGGTTCAGGAGAATATCATAATAGTAACACATCACTTATCAAGTAAAATAGGTTAGTATTCATCCTATTTCCAATTTGATTTTATCCAGGTACAAATTCTTCAGTTAATAGTACTTGGTTTCTTTGATATTTGTTCAAAGCAGTGACATGGCACATGCTGCAGATTCTAGAGGTATTTCTGCCTCCTTTGCGCCGGCGCTGGGTGTGGTGCGTGGCTGGGAGCTTCTCGACCACGAGCGGCCGAAGATGGTGAGCATGGCCACGGATGCTCCTTCACTTGACGATGAGGCATGGCCTCCTGGAGGCGAGCCCCCCGCTGACCTCCTACGCCCATCGCAGCCACTCCTAAGACCAAGGTGATCCATTCCCCTACATAACTTTTGGTTTCCCCTTGCAACATGAGCACTTGTTGTCGTCTACTGGCTGAGTTGGAGCTGCTGCTGGCGAGACTGATTGTGCCACGTGAGGAGTCAGTATATTGACAACATGGATAAGCAGTGGTGTTTAGATGTACTCAAGTTTTATTGTTGTTTAGATCGTGTTAAACAAACTAGAATATTATTGTTGATTTTTTGTTTATGTTAGTTTTGGTACATCAAATTGAAATAGCTAGCAATTAATCGAAGTTATTTATTAATTGGAGACAATACCAATGTTGTCTCCAATTTTTGTTGGTAGTTGTATTGTTTCCAATTAAGAAATGTTTGCAGTAATGTAGATATTGTGTCCATTTCTTTACAGAACTTGATTTTTTTGTGTTTTTAGATCGTGTGGTGTTAGTCTGGATGCTAGGCTATCACAAGAAGATCATGAGGCCGTCCTAGCGCACACAAGGCTGTGCTTGCATTCAATCCAAGGTCGTTGGACAACCTCTGTTTTGGTGATATTTTGGTTCAATCACTACTCTACAAATTTGCTACTCACGAAGGTAATTCAGCTGTTTGTTATTTATAACTTTAAACAATGGAAGCAGATCACGTGATAATGTGGTTGATTTTATACCTCATGACTGAACCTGGGTATCTTTTCTAGGAAAATCATGTGTCAATTTGGTGATGCTTCAATTTAGGCACAATCATACAGATTTGGGAGTTGTCATCAGACTACAACTCTGTTTTGGTGATATTTTGGTTCATTCGCTGTTGTACAATTTTTTTACGCGTGAAGGTAATCCACTTGTTTGTTATTTATATCTTTAAACAATGGAAGAAGATACACGATATATGTTGATTTTATAGCTCACAATTGAGCCAGGTATCTTTTCCAGGAAAATCATGTGTCATTTGCTTGTCGGACCAATGTTATTAAATTCAGTATAACCTATTCTTGGAGTGGTATGAACTTGTTTGATTCACAGGAAGAGAGGAAAGTGGAAGATATTCAACATTTGTTATATGCAATATAAGGTAAACATATTGAAGGGATGAGCACCGTTTGGGTAAATCTCCTTTGAGCTATATCCTCAGACTGAGATAACGAAAGTGACAAGTTTGTTCTCTTAATTACTTTTGAGTCTCGCAATATTTCTTAAATTCTTTCTCTCATAATTGTCGTACACGTGACCCCTATTAATTAATCCATGTTGTATATGCATGGTACTATGGTAGGTTTACTTGTTAGTGTGTTCAACGTGTTGCAATAATTGTGTGGTAGTTGCCGTAAGCTGTGAACTATATTTTCCTTCCAATCAGTAGCTTGTCCATGTTGATCTTGATGAACGGTCTTTTCTTTTAGATTAGCTTCGCCTTGTCATAGCTTCTTTGTTTTCTCATTTGTGAGGTTTCTTCTGAAGGATTTGACCGGAGGCCAACCGACTCTTGGAATAACAATAGCTTTGCATCACATTAAAGCACTGTTCAAGAACTTGGTTTCAAGTTCGTGATTTCATGTGTGACCTTTTACTTTATTGTAGAATCTAGATGGACATATACGGATTTTTTACCATGGTTAGCAGCCATTGTTGAGAATAAGCAGAGTGAGAAGGAATCGCTTCAACATTTGGGCCTTTTTATTTTTTTACCTTGGATTTCTCTTATAGACTACTATTCATGTTCCAGTATTACATTTTGATTATTTGTTATATATTGTTGTTGAAGTGAACAGTCTTTTGTGTGGATTCAGGTTCATGTGGATTTTCTTCTTTACCATTCATTTGATCTGCGTCTTAGCATTTGTGTTTCCATCTAGCAGGGTAGGAAGTTGTTTCTTTGCTATAATCTCTGCGCACATGGGAACACGATATTTATTACCTACTATTTTTTTGAATGCTAGGTCTACTGCCGCAGGTTGTTTGCAAATATTCAGATAAGGAGTTGTATGCAGATAGACTTGCTAAGTTCAGTCTCTTTACATATATCACTGCTTCTATTTCCTTTCCTGTCCTCTTTTTTGAGTGATATTCTAACTTATAGTAGTCTTCTAAGAAGGGACTGACATGGTTACTCTGGTGGTCAATGTTTTGGGGTACATACATGCTTGGTGAGCCTGTTTGATTCTTAATTTTGGACATGTCTAAACTGAAGGAATTGTAGACGTGCAATTCAGTATCTATTCAGACATTTCAAGAATCTCTCAATTCATGAAATGAGTGAAATATTGTGTCATTGCAGTCAAAAAAGTATGTGTACCTTGAGATATAAGTTAACAAGCATTTTCTATATTAGACTGACATGCTTCCGTTCTTGGGGTGTATTCAGGTTGCAGCATGACCCATGATGCTTGTAAGTTCCATAGTGTATATGTTTCCTGCTTATGCATATTGTTTATGATGAGCAGAAAGTTGTGGCTGATTCTCGTGTTTTGAATATAGGAACCATTTTTGATTTGTTCTGAAGACGTGAGCAATGAATATTTTCTGAGCATAGATTTGAATATGAGATAGAGGTCAGGTACCACCATGATGTACATCATAATTTTAGTTTTCATCAATCCAGTTGTTATTTTGATCTTCTTTGTAGCTTCATATAAATGAGTTTTTGGACTGAATGCCTCAAAAGTTTGTTTCATTGCCTCACATTTGTAGGACAGAACACATATTTATGAGCTAGTTTTAGGCGTGGTAGCAAGATATCAGTGAAATTAGCGGATATTTTGAATTGCCTTCGAAATCTCACACGGGAAACAGTCATAGGGCATTAACCGTAAAATCTGCCTAATTTCCATACTGGTGGTTTCATTACCATGTGAAAATATATACTCATGGTTAAGATGAAACTGAATTTCATGTACTCCCTCCGTCCCAAAATAGATGTCTTAGATTTGTCAAAATTTGGATGAACCTATATACTAAATAGTGTCTAGATTCATCCAATTTTGACAAATCTGAGACATCTGTTTTTGGGACGGAGGGAGTATAAGATCAAAGCTTAAGATGTAGTTCTCATGTTGCATTAATTCCATTTGGAATCCTCATTCTCGAGTTAGACAAGCAAGATATGTACTACTAGATGTGGTGAATGGGAGCAAGTAGCAGTATTGATGTAGTTCTTATGTTTCACTTTTTTTCCATATTTAAGTGCCAGGTTCCAGCCTTTTGAAATTAATTTTCTTGCATTTCATTGTTTCTTGTTGTGGTAGTTTAACACATAATTCTTGCTCGAGTTTTGTTTCCTAAACTGTTTTTTTGTTTAGTCGAATCTTGGCTTTATGTCCAAATTTTTTGGGCCTTAGAACTTTATATGTATATATTTTTTATCTTCTCATACATTTTTTTAGCTTCCTGTTTCAAAATCCGCTAAGATATTTCTGATTTAGATCTTGGAACAACAGTTGTTTTTACAATTAATAGAAGTTTAATCTATTACCATTTAGTTGAGGGAAGATAGGCTATTGAAAACTCCAATATTCTTTATCCCAGCCCTAAGTTTAGGGCATGTACAACCCAGATGCTAACAGGGGACGCTATGATCTAATTCCTGGTAGTTAGCCCTGATTCCTAGCCAAGCTCGGGTTCCAGGCTTGCGTCGACGCTTAGTTAGTCACTGCCACTAAGGATTTTTTTTTCCCGCAGGAGGCAGATTTATCGCTGCGGACTCTAGCATTGATGCTAAATTAGTAGGCCATGACATTACCAAATAATTTTGGGTTTTCTATTTATTTTTGAATCGCTTAAGAGCCTGGATAAACGCCTAGAAGTTGTACATACCATTATAGGACATTGTTTCACCTGCCTTGCGTGTGCCCCCATGGTGATTGCTGATTGCTGCCGCTGTTACACAACAGATTTTGGGAATATTAAGTTTTATTGCAGGATTCTTACCAACGATGGACATGCACTCAGAGACTCACCATATGTTTGTTCAAATTCTAATATGTGTTTCAGCTGCTCATAATAATTCTTTGGTGCAGTACACGTTTACAAGCATCAATCTTTATATCTGGGAGCAAAATCTAGAGCAGAAGATTTTAGCTTATTTCAACTCAATGATGGCCGTAGGAGTCAGCTGCTCAACTTCACTTGAGAGCACAACAGGTAAATATGCCATCCTACACTGGATCACTCAAGATGTTAAATGTAGGTTTGAAATTTTTGATAGTGAATCAAGTAGACGAATCTATATGTAGACAAATCTACATTAATTATTTCTTCTCAAGTTTGAAATTTTTGATGGTGAAATCAAGATTTTTCCTGAAGTAAAAAAATCTTAATTACAATAGAATTTCCTATGTGCATATTATAAGAATACAAATATAACACTAAATTTCAGTTGCCAACCTTAGTCAACCTTATAGTAATTTTAGTTGTATGCTTTTATTGATTATTCAAATCTGCTTGCCCGTTGTATTGTAATTTCACTTCATGCTAGTGACTCAATGGCAACCATCTAGATCCTAGCTAATATCACTCTAGAGGCCATGCTGAAGAATATATGGCTTCCATGCCCTCGGTATAAGAGACATGCAGCTTAAGGAGGTCAGATTATAGTGACTGATGTGTTTTATCCCTCTGTACAACGGCTATAGAACTTACTTGCCACTGAATCAGTGTCCGGCGACCAGTCAAGCTCTTTAGATATGACAAAGAATGATGTCGCAGTCAAAGTAATCAAATACATGAGGACTGTGCAGAACAAAGCAATGAGACTTCAACTACACCGAGATGGAAAGAAAAAAAAATAAAAAAAATGAATATTTCACTGATAATTAAAAGAGGACAACGACAAGCAGCTCAAATAGGTTACCATGTCTTGGGATGACTTCATGAATACCACGTGTATATTAGTATGCCAATTAGCCATGACCTTCCTTTCTGGATTGAAATAAGCGGTATACATCTGAGACTAGAATGTCAGTACCATTCATACTGTATTTACCTTTCTGCTTCTCCCTTGTCTTCTTTGTAAAGTATGATCTCCTATGTTATTAGATATAACATCTGTACTTGTCCTTAACCTTCTTCAAAATGTTTTTTCAGGTATTGCTTGTCCGCCGTGCTTCCTTATCAACTTCCTCAAGGCAACAAGGAGGAATTCACTCTAGAAAAATTCAGTCATAAAACGAATTGAGTTAAACAACAAGACCCATGGCCTAGCCTATACCATGGCTGATCTAAATTTTGATTGTCACGTCTTTGAATTCAAAGAATTACTAAACAATTTTAGATTTTGTTAACATGATTGTGAGTATAAGGTAAAAAGGACTTGTATGCAAATTCAAGTACTCCCTCCGTTCAAAAATAGATGTCTTGGGTTTTTCAAATTTTGGATGAATCTATATACTAAATAGTGTCTAGATTCATCTAAATTTTGATAAATTTGAGACATCTATTTTAAGATGGAGGGAGTATATGAAATTAAAACATGGATTTTACGAGCTATTTTTATGTTATATCAAACTGTGTATTTTTATTGGATTTTTACATCTGCTTGGCCACAGTAGGCAGGCAAAGAAGTCTTAGCTTCATTGTTTTTCAAAGTGATTGTTTATATCGTGTTGCCCGCGAAGCGGGCTAGCGAGCGGCAAGCCGCGTTTTCTACCTAGTGGCTATATATAGATGAGAGGAAATGTACATGTATGAGAGCGCGTTTAATTTGGCCCCTTTTTGTTTAAAAAAGGAGTACGTGAGCCACAACATAATGTTCTATTAGTAACTACCGTGGGAGCAAGTAGGTGAAAAACATTACGAGCGATCTTACAGGCAAAAAAAAAGGTACAACTCAAGTTTTCATGGTAGCATGATCCAAGAAGCAGGTGTTGCATGCACTTTCACGACGGTGTTGTTCTAGTGTTCTTCATCTTTCTTGCCTAACAAACAAAGGTGTAATAAAACACTAATAACATATTGGTTGTGCTTCTGTATCAACACGAGGAAGACAAGTTGTTTACTAGTACATTGTTTGTCCTCCTCGAGCTTCAAAAGTTGTTTCCCAACATGTCAGGCCAGGCCTTCTTGCTGCATTTTTTTCTGGCATGTTAAGAACCACCTCGATTATTCATCTTGACTAGTACAACATCTTAGCATCATAGTGAGCATTTACCTCACCATCTTTCAGTTTGTTTATTCTATCCATTCAACGGCCTCGCTCAGTCGAGCTGCTCCCATTGCCTCTGAAGCTCAGCGCCGGTCAGCTTACGGTGCTCCACCGATGTCTTTTTTTAGGAATCTACAGCGGGATTAAAAGCCAGCCTGAACTATTTTCTCAACAAAGTATTACAAAGTCAAAATATAAAGCCATCCAAAGGCAACCAGAACAAATAGAAAGCAAACCATTAGCAAAAAACAAGATGGACGCTACACTCCTAAGAAACAAACTATTCCCAAGAAAAACTCATTCCAAAGTTCTAGTTCGAACCGCATATCCTAGTGCGGCAGTTCTAGTTTCTCTCATGCACAAAAAAACTTGCTCGATCAGGTGTAATAACAATCCAAATATTAATTAGGCATGCAGAAGTATGTTGATTAGGCATGTGAGAAAAATGTTATTGTAGTATTTGTTTAGCTAGTTTTTCATTAGTATGAAATTACTAAGAATTACAACTTTACAAACAAACGATACGAACTTTTTGATCTTTAGTTTTCTTTTCCAAAATGGGGACGTGCCTCGGTCTCTATATCAATCAATACATGCAGCCTGTTTTATGAGTTAACAAATATATTTCTTGCTGAAATGATGACCATTGTTCGGCATATCAGGACACAAAGTAATTCAGGTATCCAAAACATGCATTGCTATCCCCTAGGCGCTAGGTTGCTGGAAAACGATGTCGCACAAATCAACTGTCTTTCCCAGACGGACCAACAGTAAGAAAGAAACTATTTCCTGAGGCCACTCATTCCAAAGTTAGCGCTAATCTAAACCATATATCCTAGGACGACCAAGCCTTGACGACGAAACAAAATTGCTCCCATCCGCAAAGAAACTTGCTCGACCAATGGTGACAATCTAAATGTTCTCTCTTTTTGGATGGACCTAAATAGTGTAGTAGGAGTACATTTTATAGCTGAGCAGAAATCATTCGCACTGGTGAAGACTCTGTCAATTGCGTTGTTTCTTTGTCATTGAGTGAGGTGAGCTAGTCTCTAACGAGTAGTACTATAATGCACCCATGTATTGCGTGGGGAGCCCCAGCAGCCTCACTTTATTATATAAGGAAACAAATGTACAAGGATATTTACAGCTTATTGACAAAGAAAACTACTGTAGTCAATTGGGGTAATCTCGGATCATTATCCAATCTGATTGCCTTCAAGTGGTGGAGACTCTACAAGAGGGCTACTGCTCATCTACGGCTGCGGCCGCGGTGTTTGAAGACATTTATGTGCAAGCTTCTATTTTTTCTAATTCTGAATTTAGTTTTTGTAATGGGGAGGCTAATGCCGTTGTAGATTGTTTAGCGAGAGAGACGTGATCACTACCATCTATTTGGGTATATGAACCGCCGAGTTTTACTGATTTTTTGTTAATTGACGATGTAACTATTATTGGATCAATAAAGCTCGCAACAGGACAGAGTCCTAGCTGTTTCTCTAAAAAAACTATTGTAGTCAAGCCATGATGACAGTATAGGAAGAACTTAACTTTCATCCCATAGGCAAGGTGATCTCCTGAAAAAAGCAAGCCTAAGGTAGGTCTAATGACTAATGTCCATAAAGATCCAACCACTTCTCTACCTACTTCCATATGCCTCAACAAGCTACAATAACAATCTCTGTAAATCATGGTCTGTGAAGGACGTTTTTTTTGCTGCTAGAAGTGATTCAGTGGTGCATCCATGACAGCATGACTCCATGAGATCCGCAAATAATTTCATATCCTTGTACTTAAAACACATCTTGAAACCTAGTGATTTTTACCTCTAGTGTACTAGTGGTTTTACTTGGAAAATATTAAGTGATCTCTAACAAGTACAACTTATTTTTTTATGCTAGCAAAATCCAAGTAGTGTATGCTTGCAGGGCAGTGTTGTTCTAGTGTTCTTCACCTTTAATTTCTTGCCTAAGGAAGACATTTTTAATAAACAAATACTCAACTAGACATTTCTAATTAAAATTAACTACTCCGCTGAGTGCGAGGGCCATCGGAGAAGCTACCTCTGTGCAGTTTCCGGTACATGGAAAAGGGAACCCAAAGGGGCAGACTCAAGTCATTATACTTTTTTCAAGTCATTATACTAGAAATTCAGAATTCAGTTCTAGTATTGCTGTATTAGTGGCCAACTATATAACCACATGGTGAATATGGCTGCTGTATTAGGACAAGGACGTGGATTGAAGAAGTTGAATTTATGCATGTTATGAACTTATGATTAGTTTCTCAATTGACGGCAGTAAAGGTTAGCTTGATATCCCTCATTTCAACCGTGCAGTGGTCCTACGTGACACAGGCGCTTCGGTCACGCCAGTCCACGCAACCTTAATTCTAGACTTACAGATATAAACAAACCTTGCTACTCCTAGTTTTCAGTAAAAAAGTAAGAACAAATCGTGAGTTGGAGTTTATTTCGACAGCATCATGAGTTGGGTCTCGTCACTTCAAAACATTGAGGCAGTTGTACACCACTAATTGAGAAAAAAATATCAGCGAAATATTATAAGTTGTTTCCTCCAGCACAAGTGCAAAACTCGCGCCAACCACCACCTCCAGCAACGAGTGTAGATGGCAGCCAGTGCAAATGCAAACATTTAAGAACGCATTAAAGTTTCAAATGTGGAGGTGTTTGTATTTAGACAGAGGGAGTGCACAACTTTGGTTCAATACCGATGATCATCATCTTATCCCTAGACAGATCTGCAGTAGTGCACCTTACTCTTTGGGTGCCGGCCGTGACACCTCCATCAGCTCGGAAGCACTTTAGACGCTGTGAGGATTCTCGTTGCGCCTCCTCCTTTAGGCCTTGTTTACTTCTAATGTATTCTAATCCCTTAGAGGTTTGGGGATGGGAGGGGATTTGGTGAATCCCTCCATTTCACCCAATCCTCATATTTTCCATCATTTCCTCACATTTCCCCTCATTTCCCAATCCCTGGCATGTTTACTTTGAATTATGGGGATTAGAGGGAATGTGAGAGAATTGAGATCAGGTGATAAAAAGAATAACTTTACACCTATAACATGTTAATTGACAAGTCACTCAAGTAAAATTCGAATCTTTGCAAGGAGCGTTAACATCTCTTCATAGACTTCATGAATACGAGTTTAAATATGTGCTCTCGACAGACCGAAGCTCAAACAATTGCCTAATTATTTCCACAATAATATTTTGCATGCCCATTCCAAATATAGTTGATGCGATCATTTTCTTGTCCAGCTCCGCCAGATGCTTTCATCGACACCCTATTATATCACCAAAAAAAAATGGTTCAGCACTAGCAAAATAAACAGGAAACATCATCTCTGCTAGCAGGTTATATAACAAAAACAAGGAAGAACAGTATATGTGAATAGAAATTGCTAGCAGGTTGCATACTAAAAGTAAATGGGGGAGAACAGATTATAGAAGAAAAGGAAGATACATCTAGTTTTCTGGAATTTAGATATCACAGTCTCAATACACGATTTAACACACGATTTCCTGGGCATGCAAACATGAAGCATTGAGCAGATATAGTTTTTCTTTCCATGTTATCTACATAGATACATACTAGCACATGATCTACTAATCAACTCACTTGACATCATGGTCTGTTTCCTCAATAGACTACTAACTAATAACTCATGCATTAGATCTCTTTTTTCTCACACCAACTATAAATACACAAACTAAAGTCCTAGCAAGTTATCAAGTAGACATTAAGCACAATCTACACATAGAGAACACCAGACCAGACTCTAGCTAGCTCTCTTGTCTCAAGAAGTTTGTCCAGCTAGCACACAACAAAGTTTGTCCAGCTAGATCAGAGACATACTACAGACTACAAAATGAAGAGAAAAATCTGGAGCTAGCTATCTTTGCCAGCATTAGCAAATTATTACACAACAGTGACATAAACAAACATAAGTGATGTAGTATAAACTTCCACAAGTCCCTAGCTGAAAAGAACACCCAAACTACAAGTATGGATCACTAGCTTTATTCATGAATGATTAATATAGAGAGTTCTCAAGGGTCGAAATAGGAGGTTCACACGAAAAGGCAGAGATATAGAACTTCATGTGCTGAGTAGTCAACATCACAAAAAAGTAACGTAATGTAAAATTAAATTTCATTTGATGCCAGAACACGTAGAGAACACCAGGCCGACTCTAGCTAGCTCTCTTGTCTCAAGAAATCAGCTTAATATAATCCAATGCAATGATTTCTTGGTAATATACAATGTTGAACAGATTAGACACAACACCATCTTGGTACGAGTATGGGGCAGCAACAAGCATACTAATATACAACACCATCTTGGTACAGTGAACACACATCAATTGGAGCCATACAAGCATTTGTCAAATATCTAATTAGCGTTCAGCAGCAGTCAATTTGTAATTCTATATTGGACAATATTGGTATAGTGAGTATTAATCAAATTAGACAAGTAGGTAGGCATATGTACGAGATACTTGCAATTGTTCAGTTACCTTAAGAAAGAAAAGTTCATTTACCACGGCAGCCATGTATAATGTACTAATGGTGTTGCCCAGTGCCTTACTCATGGCAACTTTATTTCTCTGCCCAACAATGTAACGATAGAGCTACTTTTAAGTTCCATCTTTCTTAGTCATATGTAGTGACCTTGGATCAATAAAGATCCTAAGTCCCTATGATTAACATGCTAGTCCCTGAATCATTAGCTAGCACTCACAGTCGATGAATATCATGTAAAACACAAAGTCTTTATTACACGGAGAATCCAGAGTATGAATTTATTACAAATTTGCTTAGCATTAAGCTATCTCAAATAACAGCGGAAACATAAAAGCAGCTTGAGTCCATCAACGCCCCAGGCTTGTCGGGTGTAGACTCGCAATCCCTACGCACCTTTCAATCTTCGGTTTCTGCACATAAGACGTGCAGCCAACAAGTTGGGTCAATACTTTGAATGTATTGGCAAATTACACCAAGGAGAGAAAAGACTATCTATACATGCAAGGCTAGTTTAGGCTGTAGAGTTCATTTGCTCAAAGCTAGTTTTCTTAAGTAAAGAGAAGAAGAGAAGATTTTCCATACTTTGTAAACATTTGCTTAGATAAAATAGGGTCGAATGGCACACGAGGATATTACTCACCAAGTGTCCAAACAACCAAACACTTGGATATTACTCACCAAGTGACACTTGGATATTACGCACCAAGTTCCCAAAATCCCACCCATTGGCGATATTACTCACGCCATGGGGTTTCAAAACTTTGTTTAGAAAAGAGAGAGGAAGATCCTTCAGAGGCTCCATCCTTCAGATGCTCAATGTTGTTCTGTTACCGTGAACACGGCTGATCGATCAGATTGCAATACTCTCGAGAGTTTGTGCACTTTACCCACAATCCACAATCAAGTCATTTTACAGAAAAGACCATGGCGAGGCTTTCCCTTAGTAGCCCCTCTACCTTCTGGATCCAACCGTTCCAAGAACCTCCAAATGTTGGTACCCAGGTGAGGTTTCCCACTAAGTACTAGGCCAAGACAGAGCCCATATGTATTGTGGTTGCACTGGAAGCTTCTAAATTCTGAAACATGGCAGACTTCTTTGATTCCTGGGCGACCGTCCTCCACCAAAATCTCACTCATTGACCCGACAACCATTCCGTCCAGAAGAAAACTTAGTTTTATTTTGAAGTAGATTTGAGAAGAAAAGTTTGCTCTAGAGAGCCTTTATACTTAGAAAATTTCTTTGTCTTTCGAACCCCCCAACGGTACTTTGTATATGTAGCATAACAAGCAATACTTAGCAAAAACAGGGGTAACCTATTAGGAGGGGAAATCCTAAGTATAGAGCTACTCATGCCATACTACAAAATCATCGCACTTGCAAAATAATACTAAGGAAAAATTCTACTAGAACATCCTACACATGCATACTACAGAATTTTGAAGATCACATGCATAGAATCAAAACTGGGACAAAAATTATGAACAAGCGGTGTAACTTGCCTTGATCCGAGCAGCACTCTACACAATAGCACTCCTTAGCGCACTCCGAACAATCTAACGAATCACAAACATAGATCCGATCACAACTTGCACAAAATATACCACAGAGATAACATGCATGCATGCACATGGTATTTATGCAAGATTGGTTTTCTAAATTGACCAAGGTATTATAATTGGATTGCAATTGTGTTAAGGGTGTTATTAGTATTGATTACCCATAGGTTTAAATTAATTTGAGTCAATAATCTAATTCATAGGCTTAATAGGAGATCCAACCCTCTAATTAGCCCCAAATCAAAACTAATGCTCTTAAGCAAGGTTCTATAATTTTGTTCAGTAGGTGTTACGGAAACAAATTCATCACAACAAGAATCAAATAAATCGGAATTTTAATTATTTTTCCATAGATTAAACACTCTAATCTAGAGATTAAATTCTACATCAAAAGCCCTTCTGTAAACTTGAAATTTTATTGCAGATCTGTGTTCTACATAATTTTATGAATCCAACGGTATATTATATGCTAAATTTTTCCAAGTAATTATTTTTCTATGAATTTTGCAAGTTTTAACACAAATCTGCCAATTAGATCTAGTCCTAATTCGAGAACTTGCCAAGTGGCAGAACCCGATTGGGCCAGCTAGGCAGGGCGGTGGTGACGCATCGCGTTAGTGGGCTGGCAGACATGGCGGCCACGCGGCGCAACTCTATTGGCGCATACCCCTTCGTCCACCCCCTTCTAATCTGGGCCGTAGCCAGCAGATCCAACGGACATGGAGGAGGGTGGACTTACCGTGGCGGCGTCGATGGAGAGACGACGCCAGCGCTGTCGGGCGTGGTCGTCGGCGGCGGTACGGTGGCTCTTCGGAGCAGCGGAGAGGACGACGGTGCGCGGATACTCCTTGCGGTCTTGCGTGCGAGATTGGCTTCAGCCTTCTCTTCCTCGTCTAGCCGCACGGCTCCGCCAGTTCCCGTGAGCTCCGGCGATACGTCGGCGAGAAATCCCCGACGCTGTGCTGCACAAGGTAAGGAAAGAAGAGGTCGGGGTGAGGCGGTGTCGCACGGGGAAGACGATTAACAACGAAAGAGGGTTCGGAGTGGCGTGAAACATTGGATCCTCAACCTTCCCGAGCGCGACGACGGCGAGGGAGAGCGGCAGCGGTTTCAGCAAGGCTTGAGCTAGGGTTTGTTGAGGGGGAAACAACGAGAGGGGGTCGGGATTTTATATGCTGCCTGGGGAAGTCCTGGCTGGACACGGAGACGGGGGAAAGGCATGGCCGGCGGGGACTCTACTCAGGATTTCGTCGGGAGGGGAAAGGAGAGAGATGACAGGTGGGGTCCGGGTGTCGGCGGGAGCGGCAGCGCGGGCTGGCGCTGGGCTGTGCTGGCGGCTGGTAGCGCTAGGGGACGCGCGCGCGTTAGTGGGCTGGCATAGCCGGCCCAGTAGGTTAGACAGGTTTTTTTGTACTTTTCTTTTTTTTTCATTTCTGTTTTACTAATTTTGTAATAACTTTTGCAAAACAAGTCCAAAAGTGATGAAACCAACTTCTAAATTTCTGTAAAAAGAAGGTGGTCATCATAGGACCATAGATTAATATTTTTACAAAAAATTAGAGGGGTCAAGCATGATTGCACCATTATTGCTCACATAGGGAAAATCTTTATTAGGGTTTTGGTAGGTTTTGTTGTTAGGGTTTTGTTGCAACTTCATTTGTAGGATCCAATGATGCAAGGATGATCCATGCTTCTAATAACACCCTAATATAAAATCTGGGATGTTACAAACCTACCCCCCTTAAGAAGAATCTCGTCCCCGAGATTCGGGCTGGCTAGCAAATAGGTGTGGGTGTTCTGCCTTCAAGTCTTCTTAACGCTCCCACATGGCTTCTTCCTCGGAGTGGTGGTTCCATTGTACTTTGCAGAATCTTATAGTCTTGGTGCGGGTAATCCTTTTGGATGTTTCAAGTATTTTGATGGGTTTTTCCTCATAGGTAAGGTCATTTTCCAATTGAACCTCATCTAGGGGAACGGTATCTCTTAGCGGTGTTTCGGCCATCTCCGGGTGACACCTCTTTAGTTGTGACACATGAAACACATCATGAACAGTCAGTCCTTCTGGTAACTCCAAATGATAAGCAACTTCTCCTCTACGGGCCAGAACCTTATACGGACCTATGAATCGTGGGGCTAATTTACCCTTGATTCTGAACCTCTTAACTCCTCGCAGGGGTGAAACTCGGAGATACGCATGGTCCCCTATTTTATAAGCCACATCTCTGCGCTTGGAATCAACATAACTCTTCTGTCGGGATTGGGCTACCTTTATCCTATCCTGAATCTGTCGTACCTTTTCTTCGGCATCCTTGATCAATTCAGGTCCAAAAAGACTACGTTCACCAACTCCACTCCATAACAGCAGAGTCCTACACTTCCTGCCGTACAGAACCTCAAACGGATCCATCTTGATACTTGTCTCGTAGCTGTTGTTGTATGAGAACTCAGCGTATGGCAGGTTATCGTCCCAACTAGACCCATAGTCTAGTGCGCAAGCTCTCAACATATCTTCCAGAATCTGGTTCACCCTTTCTGTTTGGCCATCTGTCTAAGGGTGGAAGGCAGTACTGAATTCTAGTCGGGTTCCAAGAGACTCATGTAGCTGTCGCCAAAACTTTGAAGTAAACTGGGTGCCTCTGTCTGACATAATTCCCTTGGGAACACCATGTAGGCTTACAATCCTTGACATGTATATCTTAGCAAGCTTAGCACTTGTATATGTGGTCTTTACGGGGATGAAGTGAACCACCTTGGTAAAGTGGTCCACCACTACCCAGATAGAATCAAATCCAAAACGAGTCCGGGGCAATCCCGTGATAAAATCCATGCCTACCTTATCCCACTTCTAGTCGGGTATAGGTAGCGGTTGAAGTAATCCGGACGGTTTCTGATGCTCGGCATTAACTCTATTGCATACGTCACACAGAGAAATATATTCGGCAATTTCTCTTTTTAGGTTATTCCACCAAAATCTATCCTTCACATCCATGTACATCTTCTTGTTACCTGGGTGAATTGATTAAGGTGAATCGTGAGCTTCTTGTAAAATCAACTTCCTGATGTCGGGGTCATTGGGAACGCACAAACGCTTCTCATACCAAAGGGTCCCTCGTTCGTCCAGACGAAATTCTTTTGTCTTACCTTAACTTATTTTGACTCTTATTTCCTCCAACTCTTTATCTCCCTTTTGTGCTTCCTTGATTCTCTCTTGGAGAGTAGACACTATTTCCATAGTCGCTACGTGTCCTTTCGGAACTATTTCTAGCCTGAGATCCTTGAATTGCTTGCATAAATCCTTTGGAAGTTCCCCTGCGGTAAGTCCATTCACATAAACCTTACGACTTAAGGCATCGGCCACCACGTTTGCCTTTCCGGGGTGGTACTGTAAATCCAAGTCATAATCCTTAATTAGTTCAAGCCATCTTCTTTGCCTCATATTCAACTCCTTTTGGGTGAAGATGTACTTCAAACTCTTATGATCAGTGAACACATCACAATGTTTGCCCATGAGGTAGTGTCTCCATACCTTGAGTGCATGTACCACAGACGCAAGTTCCAAATCATGTGTGGGGTAGTTGTGTTCGTGGTTCTTAAGCTATCGAGAGGCATAGGATACCACTTTCCCATCTTGCATCAATACACTTCCAAGTCCTTGTCGAGAAGCGTCACAATAGACTTGAAAATCCTTTTGGATATCGGGCAGACACAGAACTGGTGCCGTTACGAGGCGTTTCTTCAACTCCTGAAAGCTTGGTTCACACACTTCGGTCCATAGGAATTTCGTTTCCTTCTTCAATAGTTCCGTCATGGGTTTCGCTATTTTGGAAAAGTTTTCAATAAACCTCCGGTAATACCCTGCGAGGCCCAAAAAACTCCGAATATCTCCCACATTTTTAGGTGACTCCCATTCAGTCACGGAAGCTACCTTACTAGGATCTACGGGAACTCCTTTTGCCGACACAACATGACCAAGGAATCCCACTTACTTTAACCAGAATTCGCATTTGCTGAATTTGTCATACAACTTGTGTTCTCTTAGTTTCTCCATAATAAGGCACAGATGTTTCTCATGTTCCTTCTCATCCTTAGAGTATATGAGTATATCATCTATGAAGACCACGATAAACTTGTCCAAATATTCCATGAACACCTTGTTCATCATGGTCATGAAGTATGCTGGGGCATTGGTTAGACCAAAAGACATCACGGTGTACTCATACAATCCGTATCTTGTGGTGAATGCTGTTTTGGGCACATCCTGTTCTCGAATCTTTAGCTAGAAGTAGCCTGATCGCAGATCGATCTTTGAGAAGACACTGGCTCCCTTTAACTGGTCAAACAAATCATTGATGTTAGGCAGAAGATACTTATTCTTGATCGTCACTTCGTTCAACGAGCGGTAGTCCACAACTAGCCTCTTGGTTTTATCCTTCTTTTCCACGAACAGGACGGCTGCTCCCCAAGATGATGCGCTGGGTTGAATGAATCCCTTGTCCAATTGTTCCCTAAGCTATTTCTTGAGTTCCTTCAACTCGTCCACATCCATCTTGTACGGTCTTTTAGCTATCGGCCCCGTGCCCGACATCAAGTCAATGAGGAACTCGATATCACGGTCGGGAGGCATCCCGGGTAGCTCCTCCGGAAAGAAATCTGGGTATTCCTTTACAATAGGTACATCCTCCAAGCTAAACCCCCTTAAGAGAGTTCACCATGACTTCCTTAAGTGCGAAATTCAACTTGATGCGAATCCTCTTCCCTTCCGGTGTTGTGAGCGTGACAGTTCTTTTGGCACAATCTATGACTCGTTCATATTGGGTCGTCCAATTCATGCCCAAGATTATGTCTAATCCTTGTGACTCCAGAACTACTAGACTTGTGGGAAAGATGTCTGTCCCAATCCTTAGTTCTAATCCCCGGCAACCAGAGTTTGCCACTATTTCTCCTCTAGGAGAACTTACCCTTAGAGGGGAGTTTATAGACTCCGTAGGTATATTGACTTTATCCACAAATACCCTTGATATGAATGAATGCGATGCACCGGTATCAAAAAGAACAACTGCGGAAATAGAATTGAGCTTGAACTTACCAATCACGGAGTCTGGTGCGTCACAAGCATCCTCCATAGAGACATGATTCACCGTGGCTTTGACAAACAGATTTGGCTTCTTCCCGTTTCCATGGTTGTGTCCATTTCCATTTCCATTGCCATTGCCGTTCTTCTCGGGGCAAGTGGTTGCATAGTGCCCTGTCTTGTTGCACTTAAAGCATGTCACCTCACTGAGATCTTTTCCATTGCTGCCATTCCCATTGCAGTTTTTATGTCCATTGTGTTTATGGCCGCCATGGTGATGACCGTTATGGTTGTGGCCATTATTGTTATAAGGTGGTGGTGAGGAAGTGCGCTGCTTCTGGTATGGAACAGAGTGCTTGTGAGGGTTAGACTTCCTCTTGCGGTTTTCTATGCTCTTTCTTTTGGATTCAACCACAATGGCTCTGTCCAGGAGTTCCTGAAAGTTGTCAAATTTTTGAGCCACAAGCTGAATGGATATCTCATCATTGAGTCCTCTTAAGAACTCTTCATGCCTCTTGGCATCAGTGGAAACATCATCGGGTGCATAACGGGCTAGCTTATTGAAAAGCTCTTCGTACTCGGTGACAGAACGGTGCAACTGGTGTAGGTCGCGAAATTCGCGCCTTTTCAGAGTCATGACACCAGCAACCACATGATCAGTGCGAAAAGCTAACTCGAACTGATCCCAAGTGATAGCATCAATATCCGGGTGGGTGACTTGGTAGTTATCCCACCATTCTGCAGAAGGTCCTTCAAGCTGGTGTGCGGCATAACATACCCTGTCGGCTCCGACAGCTTGCACGGTATCTAGATTCTTGTTAATTGTACGTAGCCAGTCATCTGCGATGATTGGTTCAGCGCTGCTAGTGAAGGTAGGTGGGTTCAGCCTCAAAAACCGAGTCAAGCGATCCTGTTGAGGTGGTGGTGGAGGTGGCGCATTGTTGTTGTTTTGCATGTTCTGAGTGAGAAGTTGGATCAGCTGGTTTTTAGTGGCCAGGAGTTGTGCAATTTCCGGAGGAATTTTGGTGTTCGCACGTGTTGGCGGCATCTGTGGGGTTTGAGAGACAAGTTAATAAATAGACAGAAAGACTAGGTAGTAAACTCCTACCCTTATGAAAACACACCAAGCACACAAAACACATAAGACACATTAACACAACTTAACACAGAAATCAACCAAGTTTAACTAAACCAAAGAAAAAAACGACTTGGTATTTATTACAACCGCGAATAACGTTCTACTATAGAATTAAAGGTGGTCCAACTATTACACATCTTCCACGCCTTCCTCTTCCTCGTCCTCGAACGAGTAGCCTTCCTGTTCTAGGGTTGTCTTGTACAACTCCATCTCCTTTGTGGTGGCTTCAAGCTTCTCTTGGAGATTCTTTATCTCATCCTGCAGCTTCTTGGTAGTGGCTTCTAGCTGCTCCGGAAGTCCTTCCTTCTCGCTTTGTAGCTCCTCCACTAGACTTGACTTCTTCGCGGCTTCAAGTTGTTTTGCCAAGTCTCTCTTGGAAGCACGTACATCATTGATTATCTTGCAAAGGCCTTCAGTTTGCACTTCAGTTCCATCGATCTCCTACTTGAGTTCCCTAATCCTCTTGTTTTTTATCACCCTCTTCTCTTGGTTAGCGAACTTCTTCTCTTGGTCCTGGAACTTTATCTCTTGGAGCTTCATTGCTTCCTCCTGCTGCTTGATCATTTCCTCCTTCTCCTTGATGAGAGCGCATAGCTCATCGTTCTTTAACATCTCGAGGAAGCTACCCTTTTCAAGGTCATGGATGTGGCACTCCAAGTCTTGATACTGGGTCCTTCGGCGCTTGGTAGAAGTCCTTTCATCAAAGGTTAACTCCATGGGAATTCCTTCCTCATCTCGTCTTCCAAAGAGGCCGCCGCAGTGTCCTTGGAGAGTCTCATGATGACGTCCACATAGGCGACCAATGAGCTGCTGCAAGCTGATGCTAAGGGCCTTCTCCTTGGAATCGCTAACAATGTGGATTGCTATGTCTTCCTCCGGGTTCTTGCCTCGCTCTTTTCCTGGCTGGATGACTTTGACTCTCCAACAGCCGTCGTTGTGGAGTTTCTTCATTGTGCTCCCCTGGTTTTTTGGGAGGGGAAGGTCCAAACGTGTGAGAAGGTCCATGAGGCATCCACCAAAGCGAAGGGGCTCGATGTCCACGACGGTGTCGTAGAGGAAGCTTGTCATCTTTAAGTCATAAGAATGAAAATTAGATACTTAATCAAGTAGAGCAAAGAAGATACTAGAAGTGCGGAAAATAACTTAGTAGAAAAGCAAGTAAGGCGCATCTTAAAGGTCGTTACAATCCTAGGGTCACGTCCTACAGGCAACGATGTGCTCTGATACCATCTGTAGTGACCTTGGATCAATAAAGATCCTAAGTCCCTATGATTAACATGCTAGTCCCTGAATCATTAGCTAGCACTCACAGTCGATGAATATCATGTAAAACACAAAGTCTTTATTACACGGAGAATCCAGAGTATGAATTTATTACAAATTTGCTTAGCATTAAGCTATCTCAAATAACAACGGAAACATAAAAGCAGCTTGAGTCCATCAACGCCCCAGGCTTGTCGGGTGTAGACTCGCGATCCCTACGCACCTTTCAATCTTCGGTTTCTGCACATAAGACGTGCAACCAACAAGTTGGGTCAATACTTTGAATGTATTGGCAAATTACACCAAGGAGAGAAAAGACTATCTATACATGCAAGGCTAGTTTAGGCTGTAGAGTTCATTTGCTCAAAGCTAGTTTTCTTAAGTAAAGAGAAGAAGAGAAGATTTTCCATACTTTGTAAACATTTGCTTAGATAAAATAGGGTCGAATGGCACACGAGGATATTACTCACCAAGTGTCCAAACAACCAAACACTTGGATATTACTCACCAAGTGACACTTGGATATTACGCACCAAGTTCCCAAAATCCCACCCATTGGCGATATTACTCACGCCATGGGGTTTCAAAACTTTGTTTAGAAAAGAGAGAGGAAGGTCCTTCAGATGCTCAATGTTGTTCTGTTACCGTGAACACGGCTGATCGATCAGATTGCAATACTCTCGAGAGTTTGTGCACTTTACCCACAATCCACGATCAAGTCATTTTACAAAAAAGACCATGGCGAGGCTTTCCCTTAGTAGCCCCTCTACCTTCTGGATCCAACCGTTCCAAGAACCTCCAAATGTTGGTACCCAGGTGAGGTTTCCCACTAAGTACTAGGCCAAGACAGAGCCCATATGTATTGTGGTTGCACTGGAAGCTTATGAATTCTGAAACATGGCAGACTTCTTTGATTCCTGGGCGGCCGTCCTCCACCAAAATCTCACTCGTTGACCCGACAACCATTCCTCCCAGAAGAAAACTTAGTTTTATTTTGAAGTGGATTTGAGAAGAAAAGTTTGCTCTAGAGAGCCTTTATACTTAGAAAAATTCTTTGTCTTTCGAACCCCCCAACGGTACTTTGTATATGTAGCATAACAAGCAATACTTAGGAAAAACAGGGGTAACCTATTAGGAGGGGAAATCCTAAGTATAGAGCTACTCATGCCATACTACAAAATCATCGCACTTGCAAAATAATACTAAGGAAAAATTCTACTAGAACATCCTACACATGCATACTACAGAATTTTGAAGATCACATGCATAGAATCAAAATTGGGACAAAAATTATGAACAAGCGGTGTAACTTGCCTTGATCCGAGCAGCACTCTACACAATAGCACTCCTTAGCGCACTCCGAACAATCTAACGAATCACAAACATAGATCCGATCACAACTTGCACAAAATATGCCACAGAGATAACATGCATGCATGCACATGGTATTTATGCAAGATTGGTTTTCTAAATTGACCAAGGTATTATAATTGGATTTTAATTGTGTTAAGGGTGTTATTAGTATTGATTACCCATAGGTTTAAATTAATTTGAGTCAATAATCTAATTCATAGGCTTAATAGGAGATCCAACCCTCTAATTAGCCCCAAATCAAAACTAATGCTCTTAAGCAAGGTTCTATAATTTTGTTCAGTAGGTGTTGCGGAAACAAATTCATCACAACAAGAATCAAATAAATCGGAATTTTAATTATTTTTCCATAGATTAAACACTCTAATCTAGAGATTAAATTCTACACCAAAAGCCCTTCTGTAAACTTGAAATTTTATTGCAGATCTGTGTTCTACATAAATTTATGAATCCAACGGTATATTATATGCTAAATTTTTCCAAGTAATTATTTTTCTATGAATTTTGCAAGTTTTAACACAAATCTGCCAATTAGATCTAGTCCTAATTCGAGAACTTGCCAAGTGGCAGAACCCGATTGGGCCAGCTAGGCAGGGCGGTGGTGACGCAGCACGTTAGTGGGCTGGCAGACATGGCGGCCACGCGGCGCAACTCTATTGGCGCATACCCCTTCGTCCACCCCCTTCTAATCTGGGTCGTAGCCAGCAGATCCAACGGACAGGGAGGAGGGTGGACTTACCGTGGCGGCGTCGATGGAGAGACGGTGGCAGCGCTGTCGGGCGTGGCCGTCGGCGGCGGTACGGTGGCTCTTCGGAGCAGCGGAGAGGACGACGGTGCGCGGCTACTCCTTGTCGTCTTGCGTGCGAGATCGGCTTCGGCCTTCTCTTCCTCGTCTAGCCGCACGACTCCGCCGGTACCCGCGAGCTCCGGTGATACATTGGCGAGAAATCCCCGACGCTGTGTTGCACAAGGGAAGGAAAGAAGAGGTCGGGGTGAGGCGGTGTCGCACGGGGAAGACGATTAACAACGAAAGAGGGTTCGGAGTGGCGTGAAACATTGGATCCTCAACCTTCCCGAGCGCGACGATGGCGAGGGAGAGCGGCATCGGTCTCAGGAAGGCTTGAGCTAGGGTTTCTTGAGGGGGAAACAACGAGAGGGGGTCGGGCTTTTATATGCTGCCTGGGGAAGTCCTGGCTGGACACAGAGACGGGGGAAAGGCGTGGCGGGTGGGGACTCTGCTCAGTATTTCGTCGGGAGGGGAAAGGAGAGAGATGACAGGTGGGGTCCGGGTGTTGGCAGGAGCGGCAGCGCAGGCTAGCGCTGGGCTATCCTGGCGGCTGGTAGCGCTAGGTGACGCGCGCGCGTTAGTGGGCTTGCATAGCCGGCCCAGTAGGTTAGACATGTTTTTTTTATACTCTTCTTTTTTTCCATTTCTGTTTTACTAATTTCCTAATAACTTTTGCAAAACAAGTCCAAAGTGATGAAACCAACTTCTAAATTTCTGTAAAAAGAATGTGGTCATCATAGGACCATAGATTAATATTTTTACAAAAAATTTGGAGGGGTCAAGCATGATTGCACCATTATTTCTCACATAGGGAAAATCTTTATTAGGGTTTTGGTAGGTTTTGTTGTTAGGGTTTTGTTGCAACTTTATTTGTAGGATCCAATGATGCAAGGATGATGCATGTTTCTAATAACACCGTAATATAAAATCTGGGATGTTACATCATATGAGCATGTTGAGTGCTATCGGATAATCTTTAAACGTGTGTACAAGTAAAAGATCATACATCTGCATCTATTTACCACCACAAGCGCACAAGCAACAAATCACTACTACCAGATTCAGCACAAGCAAAACCCGCAGCAATTTATTATGTGACTAACAACTGAGTATATATTACACACTGCAGCCATATATATATATATATATATATATATATATATATGCTAAGAATAGATGCATCCATGGACCGAAATAGATGCAGGTTCATAATCAAAGGTACGTTTTATCCCCTGCGCTTGCATTTCCTCTACTATTGTGTAATGTTCCTTTGGGCTAACAAATCCTAAAAACCCTCTGAACAAGCAAAACTGGTGTAAATATACCCTCGGATGAGTTTAACAACTGTTTAGCTAGCACGTGGGCTTCTTATAACCGCACTGCAGTCGATGTTACCACGTTGGTGCAGAGTTTTGACCATCGCAATGGTTATCCTGCTATATAAACACGGAGGAAAAGGGAGGGTATCCCATTTTATATGTGGGGTTCTTATCAAGCCTGTCCTTTTCAGTGGTGACATAGTGCTATATTCTTCGATATTTGCTCTGGTTTTCTCAGTTCATAGAGAACATAGTAAATGGACACCAATAGTTCTAGCGGTCAAACAGTCTCATTTGTTTTTATGTCTATGATATAGTCATTAGAGAATAAATCATTACAACACTTTGGCAGCAGTTAAGAACAGAAATTTGAGAAGACACAAGAAGATTGGTATGAGTACCACTTACGAATTTGGGGAAGGAAATTCTCCCCATGATCATGAATTTCCATTTGTAAGTTTTGAGGAAATTGCACCGGCAACACATAATTTCTCTGAAGAATGTATGATTGGACAGGGAGGCTTTGGTAAAGTTTACAAGGTAGCTCGACCATTCATCCATCTCCTATTTTTACCTTCCAAAATTAGTAGAATTAATATGTTCTTATGACAAAACTGAATCTGTGTTTTCTCTTATAATTTCCTAGGGAGTGTTAGGTATCCAAGAAGTATCCATTAAGAGGCTAAGTAGTGATTCTCACCAAGGAACAAAGGAATTTAGGAACGAAGTAATCCTCGTGAATAGTCAATCTGATCGGACCTGCGTGCTAACATGGATAGGACCTGCGTGCCATGACAATTTAGATCCGGAGGCCCATTTTCTGCCCCCAACGACAAATAGGGGAGCAAGAGGAAGCAAACCAAAGAACAAAGAAGTGCCATGGAAGCCATCTCTCTCCCGTTCGGCGGGAGGTGGACGGCGGCTGCGACTGAGAAACCCTAGGGAGTGTAGAGAGGGGAAGAGGCGGGGGAGCGACTCACCGGTGAGAAGGGCTTGCCGCAGCCGTAGCCACAGGAGGTGTCCGTCGGCGGTGTCCCCCTGTAGCCCTTTGCACTAGTGGAAACAAGGTCTTTTGTTGATCCCGAAAAGGGGCTTTAACACCGGTTCTTCTACGAACCGGTGTTAAAGGGGGGGCCGTACCAGCGTGGCCCTCAAGTGAGGTGCCTTTAACACGGGTTCGTGCCACGAACCGGTGTTAAAGGTCCCAGACTGGTGTCACAAGACTTTTAACACCGGTTCGTGGCATGAACCGGTGTTAAGGGGGGGGGGCTATATATAAGACACCACCCCAGCCCACACACACCCCACTCTTCCATTCTTTCACATTTTGGAGCCTAGCAAGAGGGTGTGAAGAGTGCTAGTTTTTTTTTCATATGCACAAGAGGTGTTCGTGAAATGCCCGAGCTCAAAATAAGCTTTCTTGTTGCTCTTTTCGTCTCGGTCGAGGTCGGCAACTATAGTTTCATGTGTCATTGATGTACTATATATAAATGGTCATCTCCTATTATTTTTGATATATACTACATATTAATGCAGATGAATCGGCAATGGATGTACGGTGACCGCCGCACTTCCGAGTACATTACGGGCCTCCAAAATTTCATCGTTGTGGCTAATGCAAACCGTGGTCACAATGGTTTTATGTGTTGTCCGTGTTCACCTTTGTCGAACAAGAAAGACTACTCAAATACTGAACCATTCACGCCCACCGCTTCGATCCGGTTTCATGCCCAGCTATAATTGTTGGACCAAGCACGGAGAAAAGGGGTTGTGATGGAAGACAACGAAGAAGAAGAGGATGATGAAAACTATCATAATATGTATCCGAATATGATGATAATGCAACGGAGGTAGATAATGAAGATCAAGAGGGAGCAGATGGGCCCGCTGATGACGATCTTGGTCGGGCCATTCTCGATGCAAAGGAAGAATGTGAAACCGAAAAGGAGAAGGAGAAGTTGGAGCAGATGTTAAAGGATCACAAAACATTGTTGTATCCAACTTGCGAAGATGGCCACAAAAAGCTAGGTGCCAATCGGATTTGCTGCAATGGAAGGCAGAATGGTGTGACTGACGCATTTTCAAAGTTGTTGGTAAAATGAAGAATCTTCTTCCAAGAAATAATGAGTTGCCCAGTACATACCAAGCAAAGAAGGTTGTCGCCCTCTAGGATTAGACGCAGAAGATACATGCTGCATTAATGATCGCATCCTCTACCGCGTGAGAAGTACGAATTTGGATGCATGCCGGTATGCACTGATCGCAGTATAAGATCAGACGAGACGATCCTGGCGATGTTGAGGGCGAGGCCCCTAGGAAGAAGGTTCCCGCCAAGGTTATGTGGTATGCTCCTATAATACCACGGTTAAAACATCTTCAGAAATAAAGAGCATGCCAAGTTATTGCGATGGCACATGGAAGACCAGAAGAAAGACGCGATGTTGAGACACCCGCCGATGGGTCACGGTGGAGAAAAGTCGAGCGAGTACCCGGACTTCGTGACGTGACGCAAGGAACTTAAGGTTTGGTCTAAGTACAGATGGCATGAATCCTTTTGGTGAGTAGCAGACACAAAGACCGGCTGTGACCCTATGTATCTATAACCTTCCTCCTTGGTTGTGTATGAAGAGGAAGTTCATTATGATGCAAGGTGCTCATCCAAGGCCCGAGGCAACCCGCAACGACATTGATGTGTACCTAAGGCCATTAGTTGAAGAACTTTTACACTGTGGGCCAAACCAGGTGTACGTATGTGGGATGAGCACAAAGGGGAGCCATTTGACCTACGAGCATTGTTTTCGTAACCATCAATGATTGGCTCGCTCTTAGTAACATTTCAGGCGACAAACAAGGGATACAATGCATGCACACAATGTTTAGATGATACTGAAAGTGTATATTTGGATAAATGTAAGAAGGTTGTGTACCTAGGGTATCGCCGATTTCTTCCGAACTCGCATCCGAAGAAAGAAAGGCAAGCATTTCAAACGTCTGGCGTAACCCCGGAGGAAGCCTCCCTCCGCATCGTGAGGAGGTATTTGGTATGGTCAAGGACCTAGTAATCTTTGGAAAAGGTCCCGGCATATCTGCTCGAATGACGATGCCGACACGCCCATGTGGAAGAAGCAATCTATATTTTGGGACCTACCCTATTGGAAAGTCTTAGAGGTCCGCTCTTCAATCGACGTGATGCACGTGACGAAGAATGTTTGCGTGAACCTGCTAGGCTTTTAGGAGTGTATGGAAAGACAAAAGATACACCGGAAGCACGACAGACCAGAAACGCTCAAGGCCCTCAAGAGCCTATGCATCCCGAGAACGAGAAGGGTAAACGATGCCACTTAACTCCCGCCAGCTACGCTCTTACCAAAGCAAAGAAGGAAATCTTTTTGAATGTCCGAAAGCAGTATCAAGGTCCCGTCGCTTCTCGAATATAAAGGGAATAATAAATATGGCGAGAAAAATTCCAAAACCTGAAGTCTCATGACGCCACGTGATTATGACACAATTGCTTCCGATTGCATTGAGGGGCTTCTACCGAAAATGTTCGAGTACCCATTGTGAAGCTATGTGCATTCCTCAATGCAATATCTCGAAGGTAATCGATCGAAAGCTTACCAGGTTACAAACAGATGTGGCCCAATGTCTTGTCACTTTGAGTTGGTGTTCCCACCATCCTTCTTCAATATTATGACGCATCTCTGGTTCACCTAGTAGAAGAGATTGCCATTCTCGGTCCTGATTTCTACACAATATGTTACCCTTTGAGAGGTACATGGAGTCTTAAAGAAATATGTTCATAACCGTGCTAGGCCGAAGGAAGCATCTCCAAGGGCTATGTAATGAGGAGGTCATTGAGTTCGTGTTGATTTTATTCACGACCTTAAGGCGATTGGTGTTCTAGAATCACGACATGAGGGGAGACTGCGTGGAAAAGGCACCCTAGGATGTAAAGCAATGATATGTAGGGACGGACATTCTCTCAATCAAGCACACTACACGGTTTTACAAAGATCTATCTTGGTTGCCCCGTATATCAATGAACACAAGAATTTAATACGCCTCAAACACCGGCATTCGATGAATGGATTATAAGTGAACACATGGCGAGTTTTGGCGGTCTGCAAAGACTTCTCACGAATAACACCACTGTTAGATCACCTGTACTTGTTGGCTGTGACACCGTCTTCGATCGTATGTACTTTCCAAGGGTGAGATAAATGGGAATACATTTTACACGATAGGCCAAGATAAAAGAGCACCAACCAAAACAGTGGTGTCCGCTCGATGCAGCAGAAGACAATGGGCAAAAGACCATGTATTATGGGTTCATAGAGGAGATATGGGAACTTGACTATGGACCTAATTTTAAGGTCCCCTTGTTTCGATGCAAATGGGTCAAGCTAACAGGAGGAGGGGTTGAGGTAGACAAGAAGTACGGAATGACAACAGTGGATCTCAACAATCTTATGAAGAACTTAGACGAACCATTCGTCCTAGCCAATGATGTGGCTCAGTTTTCTATGTGAAGGACATGTCCTCCGGACCAAAAAAAAGAAAAAATATGCAAACGAATACATCATATGATGAGCCAAAGGCCACATAGTTCTTTCAGGAAAAGAAACATCGTGGGAATCGAGGACAAGATGACATGTCAAGATTATAATAAGTTTGATGAAATTCCGCCTTCACGGTGAAATCGACCCAAGCATTCCGTTAAGTAAAGAAGATGCTCCATGGTTACGTCTGAAGCGATCATAAGGAAGGGCATATGCCAAGAAGTTCATGCTCATATTATATAACTCTAGTTCATGTTTTTAATATTAATACATGTCTTGAGTGTTAGTCATGTTTTGTGGATGGACCGGGACTATGAGAATAAGTTGTCCCGATTCGTACTTACCATTAAGATCTGATCTCCAAACGCGGTCACATATTAGGAGTGCCTCTATGAGTTTTCTTGGAGATGCCGGAGGACTAGGCTCCGTCGGCATCTCCCTGAAACTGGCCGTAGTGGTGTCCCTGCTCTCAAAAACCATCTTTCAGCTTTGTAACTTCTCTAACTAGATCAATACACCAGGGAGCTAACTAATTCCACATATTAGGGAGTGCCTCTATGACCAGTTTCTCGGAGATGCTGGAGGACTGGGCTCCGTCGGCATCTCCCTGAAACTGGCCGTAGTGGTGTCCTGCCTCAACCGCTGGAGGACTGGACTCACAAGGATGCCTATTTATAGTACAAGCTCGACATAGTGTTGACACTTACAAAATAATGTCGACTCACCCTATTATTAGTGCTGACTGTTTTGTGCTTGGGATGGTGTCTACAACCAGGACTAAAGGTTCATCTTTAGTCGGTTGGTGTCTCCAACCGGACTAAAGTTCATCTTTAGTCCCGTTGGTGACACCATCCGAGACAAGGTACACGCCGCACGACATAATGTCGACATGCACTCACCCTATTATTAGTCTTGATCGTGTTTTGTCCCGGTTGGTGTCTCCAACCGGGACTAAAGGTTCATCCCGCCATTTTTTCCCGCCATTTTTCTTCCCGCCATTTTTCTTCCCGCCAGTTCTTCCCTCCAGTTCTTCCCGCTAGTTCACTATATATTGTTGGAGATATGCCCAAGAGGTAATAAAGTGGTTATTATCATATCTTCACACTTATGATAAATGTTTACATACCATGCTATAATTGTATTAACCGGAAACATTAATACTTGTGTGATTTGTAAACTAAAATAAGAGTACCTAGTAAAGCCTCTTGTTAAACTAGCTTGTTGGTTAATATATGATCATGGTTTCCTGATCATGAACATAGAGATGTTATTAACAACAGGATCATATCGTTAGGAGAATGATATGGTGGACATACTCCTATAGATAAGCGTAGCATAAAGATCAAGTCATTTCAATAGTTCAATTGCTATATGCTTTCTGATACATAGTAACCTAATTCCTTCGACCATGAGATCATGCATATCACCTTTACTGGATGCTTTGATGACATCAAACACCACACCGTAATCGGGTGGCTATAAAGGTGGCATTGAGTGTTCGGAAAGTATTGGTTGAAACACATGGATCAAGAGTGGGATTTGTCCATCCATATGACGGATAGATATACTGGGCAGGCCTCTCGGTGGAATGTCATCCAATTATCTTGCAAGCATGTGACTGGCTCACAAGGGATCACATATCACGGAACGAGAAAGAGTACTTATCGGTAACGAGGTTGAACTAGGTATGCCGAGATACACGATCATAACCCCGGATGAGTAAACTATCGTGAGACAAAGGGAAATTGGTATCGTATGTAAGTGGTTCATTCGATCGCAAAGTAATTGTAAAATATGTAGCCATATGAGTTTCAGATTCCTCTATTGGTTATTGTTCGAGAAGTGTCTCGATCATGTCCGCATAATTCACGAACCGTAGGGAGACACATAAGGATTCGACGTTGTTTGAGTAGTTATGGTATTATGAGAAAGAGACCGAATGTTGTTCGAGTCTCGGATGGGAACCGGATATCACGAGGTGATCCGGAATGGTCCGGAGAATAAGATTCATATAAGGAAAGTCTTTGAGTTCGGGAATGATTCCGTGTTTTCATCGAATGTTCTAGAAGGTTCCGGATTGTCCCAAGACTCGGGGGAGGGTACATGAATGTGTCATTGAATGATTGCATCATGTACTAAGTGTTCTTTCTGTTCCAAAACTGAAAAGTCAAACTGCCAATTTGAAAGTCAAACGGCTAAAACAAGAAACTGTGGAAAACAGGAAACTGTGGGAAACAGGAAACTGTGGGAAACAAGCAAGAGGAGGTTGAAACCAACTTGGAGGAGGAGTCCCTCTCCTCCAAGCCGGCGGCCAAGCTAGGCCGAGTTGGGGAGGGACAGCCCCTCCACCTATAAAAGGAGGGGCAGGGCCTCCTCCTCTAGACACACAAGTTCCTATCTTCTAATCTCCGGTTTAGAGCCGCTTTGGTTTAGAGCTTCTAATTGCACTAGCCTTCGGATTAGAGCCTTCTAATTGGTGTGTCTAAACCCTAGACCACTAATAGCTCTCTCTCATACTCCACCATACTCGCTCCGGCTTAAGGCGGTTTCGAGATCTCCTCTACTTCGGTACCACGCTTGTCGCCGGGAATCGCGAGGAGAGTGCTACAACCTACGCTGCCTGCTGGAACAAGGGAGAGGAAGGTCTTCGTCGAGTACCGAACGTGTGACCGACTACGGGAGCGCTGCCGGAACGTGGCGCTGGAAGGATCTGTCCGGCTGCCCCCCTCTGTCGCCGGCCGCCTGCCATGTCGCCGGCCGCCTGTCGCAGCCTCCCTCTGTCCGGCGTGGTCGCGGTTCGGGTGGAGAGCGGCGGTTCGTGGTCGCGGTTCGGGTGGAGAGCGGCGGTTAGAACGCGGACAGGACGGCCTCCTCGATCCCGGCGGCGCACGTCCGGGGGCGACCGAGCTCCACGTCGTCGGCCATGCTCCGCTGCGACGACGAGGCGTGCCGGCTGGCGGCGGTTGGAGAAGAAGTAGGCGACGAGGGAGAGAACGACGAGCGTGGCCATGGAGGCGCCGACAAGACGCTGTCCTCGGACATGGTCGCGTTTAGCCAAGGTCCTGTCACAGCTAGCAAAGCGGCTTTAATTAGCCCTTACCGCAAGGATTAACGCGGTTATTAATGGCGACGAACAAAGCATCAACCGCGTCTTTTTTTACGGTTTGGTCAAATTCCTTGCTTGTTGCGTGAACGGTTCCTCATGAGATAACTTATGTTCCGGACCTTTCTCTCAATTTTTGTAATTTAATTTTTCACTAGCTTTAGATATGACAAATCAAAATGAGCACACAGATTATCTGCGATAAAGCCGCCAAATAATGCTCCATAGTTAATGATGGAGGAACATGATTCTACATGACAAATCAAAATGAGCACATTAAGTTACGTTCAAAGAGTTACGAGAAAGATCCAAGTTAATTTACCTCGTCCTAAGTTAATTAAGGTTATGAACAGCGCGCTTTTAGGTAGACGCATCACGCTACCTCGGCCCCTAGGTCGCTCTCCAACGCCCGCCTCCGGTCGACCATGTAGCTAGCCCTCTCATATGCATCCGGATTTCTCCGAATTAGGGTTTGGACCCCTTGGAACTCGCTTAAATGATCAAGCATCCTTAGGGTTTTAATTTCATTTGTGTATTTTGTATAAATAATATGTATATTTGTCTATGAATCCAAGTCCACTTGAATGTTTACACTCTTACTCTAGATAATATTATTGTTTTAGAAACTATGGATCCACTTAGTAGAAACCTTGAAGAAGAAGAAATAATGGAGAACATTATTGATGAGGACACCTCACAATATCTGAACTTGGAGGGACATAATGACGACAGCTCAAGTACTAGTCATGGAGAAGATGAAGACTCGGTGAACGCAATTTAATGGTTACAAAGTCCGGCGAGGTATATGCATTGATTAAGCCTCGTGACTTCCATAAACAATCTTCTTCTACATGTATTAATTAACGCTTCTTTCTTCTTTTAGCCCTCTGGATCGACCAGCCAACCATCTTCTTCTACGAAAAAGAGCAAGCGAGGCGCGAGCGGTTGAAAGATCATGCAAAGTTCACGATCGAAAGTCCGTGTTGATGGCAGGCCGATGGAGCCCAAGAAGGCCGCAGACAAATTTGTACGTCAGCCGAGTTCTTGTTAGGGACCAAATCCCAATCACAATTGAAAATTGGAATAAGCCAAAGAAGGGCGACGGTACCTTTGTCGATGAGATCCAAAGAAACGCTTTGAATTCGTTGTTGGTAAATTTCACCCTTCCGCCAGAGAAGGATGAAAACAACCAGTTATAAAGGAAAAGGTCAAAGAGTGGACTCTAAAGAAGATGGCCGAGGCTTTCAATCGGAAGACAAAATTGAACAAATTTGTCAAATCGAGACTCCAATTTCAAGACGCATATTATGCGAAGATAAGACCTCACCGCCCGAATTTAAGACATATAAAAAAGTGCTATAGCTAAAAAGAGGTCGAAACCAATACGCTTAATGCCTCAAGAAGGAATATCACCAGAGGACGGAGTCGTGGCTACATATCTCGAGGCCTAAGTGGGAGGAAGCTGAGAAGGCCTCGCGAGAGAGGATCACACCCAGACAGATGGGTGGGACCACGCAAAGACTTGGTTCTACGAAATCGGGGCAAGGTTGGACCCAGAAACAGGATTGTGTATCTTCCCAACCATCCTTGCCAAACCCGTCACTGAACTCATCACGGCATACGAGGAAACATCCGACAGGACCTTCCATCCCGACAGAGAGAATGACCAGCTCACACGCGCCATCGGTAAAAAAGAACACCTTGGACATGCACGAGGCACATGGGGTATGACATGGAAGGATGGGTTTGCCGACTGGAGTGACTCTTACAGATGGCGCGGCAGAAAAGAAAAAGAGCGTACAGAGCGGATGACACAGATAGAACATGCACTTGCGGCGCTGCAGGCGCAAGTGAATGCACAACAGAGCCATCAAAATCCCCTCCAAACCCCTGAGAAGTAAACGGGGCCTTAGAGACAAGAGGGGCCGGCACCGTAAACCCATATGCTCATGCTCGGCATCGGGAGGCACTGGAAGACTGAGAGGATGACCTACTAGTCGATGCACTGAAAATTAGATGTGTCACATAATGCAACAATGCATTTTGCTAGTGGGGCAAGTTGAATAAGGATCCTAAAAGGTTAAATTGTAGCCCATAAAACTCAGACACATAGAGAAACATTTCCTGATGCCACTCATTTCAAGTTATAGTCCAAATCAACAGAAATGGAAGCTTCTAATTTCTCTCGGGGGAAATGAAGAGAAACTTGCTGCATTGATCAGATGCGACAAACTAATTCTTACTTGCAGACTGAGGTAGCTAGTACGTTTTATATGGAGGAAAATTCATGTGGAATGATTACATGTGCTTATTTTTACTTATTTTTCTGTTTTTTTTGTAGGGATTTCCCAATTTTTCTCGTAGTTAGGTGTAGGCCAGGGCGCCCAGTCACAATCTTGTGACAACAAGGGTCAATACAAGCAAGTACTCCCTCCTTCCAAAATATAAGATATTTTAGTATTTTTTAACACACATGTATCTTTTATTTGACACTGTAATCCGTTCTTTATTAATAAGATAAAAACAAGTTACAAGATACGAACGAAGCGACCTTACAGAACAGAAAAGATAGGATAAAACTATGCAAAATACCAGCGCCCATCCTTCTCCTTCGGCACCATCGAAGTGATCACCAAAGGGGCGAAAGACAGATCACCACAACACCCGAACTTGACGCGGCTCCATCGCTGATCAGCAGCTTTTTAGACCTACAAAGTAGCTTGCCAAAGGAAAAACCATTGTCGTTAAACGAATCAGACCGGGGCAACATGTCCCCGGACACGCGACCAAACTCCATAACTGACACCCCCACACGACTACAACGCCGGGAGAGGAAATCAGAACTGCCAGCTTCCATCCACAAACCCAGCACAGGATAAACCATCTTCAATCAGACACATACGCAGACGACCGTCTGCGCGTACTCCTGTACAACACATCCTCCCTGCTCCACCATGACGTCGGAGCAAACACCGTAGTAACGGGGGACAAAGCAGAAGGAGGGACACACCTTATGGGGTCGCCACCTCCGCCTCGATGACACCATCCAAAAAATCTTATCCCGCCAATCCGAGGAATCGGCACGCACACAATGCCATCAACTCCAAGACTCCGCCATGAGGGACGTCGTCGGTGTGGGAGTGAAGTCGAGGCAGATTTTTTCGCCTGGGCGCCGCTCCCACCACCCCAACGACGCTCCACGACCTGCAAAACCAAACCCTAACTACAGAGCGGAGAGACCGGATCCCCCTCCTCCTGCCACCGAAGCAGCAGGAAGAGGGAGAGGGGACCAGCAAGAACGCCGGTGGAGATCAGGTGGTAGAAACGTCGACTCACTGGAGCCTGGCGGCTAGGTCAGGGGCGAAAGATTTTCTGGTGGAGATCGATTTCCGTCGAGATAACACATATGTATCTAGACATTTTTTAATGTATAGGCTCAATCATTTTTCTCCAAACATATGTACTAAAGGACGTCTAGATACGTGGGTTAAAGAAAAAAACATCTTATATATCTTTTAAAAAAGAGGGAGCAATAGAGAACTACAACTAGTCTCTAGAGGTGGCTATCCGGCCAAGAAGTGAAACTCCTATTGCATCGCACCGACCTCTTCCTAACCCTCCTTCTGGTGGCAACGCTGCATCGCCCGGGGGATTCCACCGCCGCCCCTCTCCCGGCCTCGCCACCCTCCTCTGCTCCTCTCTGCCGCTGCCGGAGGGGTCGCCGAGCAAATCCCCGTGGCGGTGGATGCAGGGCCTCAGCTAGGCGTGATCTTGAGTGAAGGACGGCAGCACTCCTATCTTTTCTCGGGTCGTGGTGGCTCGTGACAACGCCGTCCGGTGCGGCCAGGCGGTGGGGAAGTTCTGGCGTTGCGTGGTGGTTCTAGACCCGCAGGATCTGGACCCGACACTGGGTTTCCAGCATGGTGCACGTTGCTGGCAGCCCCAGACTAGCCATTGGTTGCCAAGGGCGGCAAGGGGGTGCCGTACAGTTTGTGGGCGGTCCAAACTGCCGGCACTGGTTGGGGGCATCTGGTGTGGGCCTTTTTTGGTCTCCACCCTTCAACTCGGTTAGAGGCAGGGTTGGGAGCCACCGGTGGAGATGCTCTCGCTACTATAACCAAGCGAGGAATAACCTACTTCTCACCAAATTGATGCGGAGTAGTCTCTTATGGTGCAAAGATTCAATTAAGAAAATTGATGAAAATCAGCTATTTTGGTGGAAACACACGATTATAATGTTACTTCAGTTTTTTTTTCCGCATGACAGTTGGATCTTTCATGTGCAATTCTCAAATGTCAGAATTGTACTCATTTGCTTTAGTACGCAACAGGTGTCTTAATGCAATCAGGTGGATTTGAGTGACATTTTTACATTACCTTTGTCCGAAGAAGCTTATACTCCCTCTGTTCGGGATTATAGGTCCTACGCGCATACCTAGATTGTTAATTTGACTAACAAAACATAACTTATATATCACAAAAATTATACCATTAGAAAATATAACCTCTAAAGTTTCTAATGATATAATTTTTATGCTATACTATTTATGTTTTGTTGTCCAAATTGGCAACCTAATTATCCGCACGGGACTTATAATCCCAAACAAAGCGAGTACACAAATTAAGCAGATTGAGGGCATATTGCAACAGCTGTGTCCATGGACAATTATTTATGAAGCTATAGGCATGTGCCAAGGAGGCTGTCCAGCATGCTACGCACAAGGCCTCACCAAATCAACAGGTAATGATGTCCTTGTTTATTCGGGGATCATCCAAAGCTACGGTCAGTAAACCCTCGGCCGCCGCGTGGTCGATCTGTGAATCCTGTTAGGCATTTGAGACAAGACTATGAAAATTTTAACTAGTTCGGTAGGGAATTTTTTTTATAAAACTTCATATCCGTAATAAGGCTGACAATTTTACATGGTCTTTAGTCGTCGTATATGGGGCCGTCCAGGATGTTTATAAAGCTGACTTTTTACGCGAGCTTGTGAATTTGACAAAGAACAATCCATATCCTATTTTTATAGGAGGAGATTTTATTTGCTTAGATTCCCTCACGAGAAAAGTCAAGACCGGTTTGATGAACATTGGCCTTTTATTTTCAATGTTGTTATAGACAGTCTGGACTTAAGAGAGGTTACAATGTTAGAAAGGCAATTTACATGGGCTAATAGTCTTCCGGAGCCAACATACGAAAAACTAGATAGAATACTTATGATACTGACTGAAAACATAAATTCCCTATGCTAACTGTTCGTGCTCTAGAGCGTATTGAGGTTTTGTCGGATCATACTCCTTTACTTTTATCTTTTGGATCACCGTCATGGAAATCTACGAATGAGTTTAAGTTTGAACTCGGATCGATGACCCGTGATGGTTTTTATGAGATGGTTAAGGCTATTTGGGAGAAACCAGTTGGTGGCCAAACACCTATCGTACGATGGAATAACAAAATGCGTGCTTTACGCAAGTTCCTTTGTGGTTGGGCCAGGCACACACCTAGGATCCTGAAAAACGAAAAACTACGCCTAACATCTATAACTGATGACTTAGAGGCTTCCGCGGAGGTCGAGCCGTTAACTATACAAAAAATTGAGCTTAAAAGCCAATCGAATGCAGAGATAGCCCGACTTCTGCGTGAAGAGGAACTCAAATGGTACCAACGCTCTAAAGTAAAATTCATTCTGAAAGGAGATGTGAATATAAGGTATTTCCATGTTGTTGCCAATGGCAAGCATAAGAAGAAACTTATTCACTCTCTGATTCAGGAAGAAGGTATAATTGAGGGACAAGAGCAACTGAAGTCATATATCACATCTTATTATAAATCCTTGTTTGGGGCCAGCGGAAAATTCATTCTCTCTGGATGAGTCCCAAACTACCGATATTCCCCACGTTTCTGATAAAGAAAACAGCTTTCTAATCGCCTCATATACCGAGGAAGAGGTCAAGAAAGCGGTTTTTCAAATGGAACATAACAAAGCGCTAGGGCTTGATGGCTTCCCAGAGGAATTTTACCAAAATTTCTGGGACGTTATCAAGGAGGATCTGATGAATTTATTTGGATTTTTACAAGTCAGTAAATTGGATCTCTTTAGACTAAACTTTGGCAATATAATTTTACTGCCTAAGGTTAATAATGTAGAACGTATACAACATTATCATCCAATCTGCTTACTTGACGTTAGCTTTAAGATTTTTACTAAAGTTGCCACGATTAGACTAAACTCAGTTGCTGACAATATTGTTAGCCCATCTTAAACTGCGTTTATGCAAGGAAGAAATATCATAGATGGTGTTCTAATTCTGCATGAAACAATCCATAAACTACACTCAAAAAATTAAATGGTGTACTGTTTAAGATTGACTTTGAAAAGGCATACGACAAAGTTAATTGATCTTTCCTCCAGCAAACACTCCGCATGAAAGATTTTTCTGACGAGTGGCGCGGTCTTATTCAGTCGTTTGTGTCTGGGATAGTGTTGCCATTAAAGTAAATGAAGATACTGGTAAATATTTCTAGACCAAGAAAGTACTGAGACAAGGGGATCTATTACCGCCTTTACTATTTAATATAATGGCTGCTATTTTGACTATCCTTATTGAGAGAGCAAAGACTGATGGTCAAATTGAAGGATTAGTTCCACATCTTATTGATGGTGGACTATCTATTCTTCAATACGCTGATGACACAATTATTTTTATGGAACATAATCTGGAGAAGGCTAAGAATCTGAAATTAATTTTATCAGCATTCGAGCAGCTATCTGGGCTTAAAATAAACTTCCATAAGAGTGATTTGTACTGTTTTGGTGAGACCCAAAACGAGGCCCACCTATATGCTAAACTTTTCGGCTGTAGTCAGGGGCATTTTCCAATCAACTATTTGGGAATACCAATTCATTATCGGCGTCTCACAATTGCTGAATGGAAACTTGTTGAGAAAATGCTACAAAAACATCTTAATAGTTGGAAAGGTAAATTGTTATCCCTTGGTGGAAGACTAGTACTCATAAATTCAGTATTTACTAACATGGTATTGTATATGATCTCATTTTTCCAATTACCAAAAGGGATCTTGAACAAAGTGGATTATTTCCGTTCAAGATTCTTTTGGCAAGGGGATAGTGAGAAAAAGAAGTATTGACTCACCAGATGGAATGTGGTTTGCCGCCCGAAGGAGTTTGGTAGACTGGACATACACGATTTGCAAGTAAAAAACACCGTGCTTCTGGGCAAATGGCTTTTTAAACTACTTACAGAAGATGATGTTTGGCAAACCATGTTACGGAGGAAATATGTGGGGTCCAAAGCTGTGTCTCAAGTGGTTTGGAAACACGGTGATTCACATTTTTGGGCGGGTCTTATGGCCACCAAAAAACATTTCTTTCGTTTTGGTGCTTTCGAGATTAATGATGGATCACATATTAGGTTTTCGCAAGATAAGTGGCTTGGCCAAACTACTCTTCGCGAACAATATTCATCTCTATATTCGATTGTTAGACACAAAGGAGATACAATTTCCACAGTGATGGAATACTATCCTCCTAATGTATCTTTCAGAAGAAGTCTCATTGGGCCTCGACTGGTATCTTGGAACAATCTACTATTACGATTATCCACGATACAATTGTCGGACGGTGTTGACGTGTTCAAATGGAAATTATTAGAAAGTGGTCAATTTTCTATTGGCTCACTATATAGAGCTTTGGTCCAATCTGATATCCCGATCGATGATAATAGTAAAATTTAGAAAATAAAAAATACCCCTTAAGACGAAGGTATTTGCATGGTATCTACGGAAAGGGGTAATTCTAACAAAAGATAATCTTGCAAAGAGGAATTGACATAGAAGTACACAATGTGTTTTTTGTCATCAAGATGAGACAATTCGTCAGTTATTCTTCCAATGCAAATTTGCTCGCTCTATATGGTCATTCATCCGAATAGCTTCTGGTTTATCTCCTCCATGTTCTGTAACCAATATTTTTGGTAATTGGTTGCATGGAATTGTTGATAAGTACAAAACTTTGTTTAGGATGAGAGCGCTTGTCATTATATGGTCGCTATGGCTTTGTAGAAATGACAAGATTTTTAATAACATTGTGTCTTATCCTCTACAGGTTATCTATCGAGCGACGGCTATCCTTCGATCATGGACTATTCTCCAACACATGGAGTTTCGTGACTTATTTGTGAAGAAATGTACGCGATTGGAGGACACCGCGAGGGATATTTTCCCCCGACATGGATGACCACGTGATTTGAGGATTGATCTACCTTAAATTCAAGAAATTATCTCGATAGTGCCTTTTTGTAAGGCTTGTCTACTTTTTCCACTAGTTCTGTCATTCGTATGGCTATGTGCATCTTGGTTATGCAAAAGCCGGGTGTAAACATTAAACAGTTTATGTTTATAAATGCGTCCATTTTTTTTTTAAAGTAAGCCCTCAGCTTAAACTGCGAGCGTTGTACGTTGCCAGTTTTTCGTCGAATCATATCTCTATTTTACGAGGAAATTAACTAGTAGTTTTCGAATTATGAAACAAACGACAGACCCATGTGTGGTGTATGTATGAAATAGTTGTACACGCCCACAACTTTTGTCATAGTGTCATCTGCATGTTTCCAGTGAAACCTAGCCAGCAGATCAAATGCAGGAGATCGCTTCCGTTTGTTTCCTTTATGAAAGTTCCGAAAATGATCAGGTTGACATTTGGGTGATGCAGTTACAACCGCTTTTACTGCCAAGCTAGCTTGTTTTCCATCTCTAAGGACACCTGATTCTTGTAACTATAACACCAAAAGTCGCATTCCTATTCTCCGTTTGTTTCAGTTTGTTTCGAGACTGGATTGTTCTATGTAAGTATGAGTTAGCTACAGGTACGTGCATCGATGTGTTTGTAGATCGAACACCTTTAGTTCTATGGTAGGACAACGAGTAAGTGAGTAAGTTCAGGGGAGTAAATATTGGGAGACGGCTTGAAGAGATTCAGACAGATGGGGTTCTATGCTGCCGTAACTTTCAGGTCTCTCTGCTTACATGCTTTTCAGATATCCCAGAAACTTTGGTGTCACAGGATAGGTGCATTTCACGAGGTAAATAGGATAAAATCAGACTATCATTCTTGAGATTAAAAGATCCGACCGGGAACACATTATGTACTGTATGTATTCATCAATTCGAGCATGAGCGACATCTTTTGGTCATCTTTTTACTCATACATAGTCATCATTGATTTATAGTACTTCCTCCGACCCATATTACTTGATTTGGATTTATCAAAATTTGGATGAACCTATATTCTAAATAGTATCCAGATTCATCCAAATCTAGACAAATTTGAGTCAAACTAATATGAGTCGGAGGGAGTAAGTAAATATGCATGTTCTCTGCACGAGTAGCCTGATAAAATACATGATAAATTAACTTCACCCTGATATGGTGAGCCTGTACATATAATCCTAAATACTAGCAAAAAAATTCATATGTCCTGGATTTTTGCCAGGTTTAATCACTATCTAAGCGAGAAAAGGAAATGTAGTTTAAGCTCTGATCACATCACATTGCTAACAAAATCTCAAGCACTTATAACAAGGCAAAAACACATAATACCGGATTTTTTCACACTTCCAACAGCAAACAAGAACTACTTCAGAAACTGGCTGGCAGAACATCCCCCAAAGAACCTATAAATGCACCAAGCGTTGTTCGCAGCGCTTCCAATAGCAGCTGGCCTCTATTAGTCACCCTTTCTTCCAGCAGACAGCTAAGTGTTCATGACGATGCACGTCGACGTTCCGTAAACATCGAGCTGTCTCCTGAAACATGGTTCCATGATCGATCAGAAGCCACAACCCAAGCATCTCAGGGAACCTAAAGAGACTGTTTCTTGATGCCACCTATTCTCTAATAGACAGGGGCAGTGCTTTCTCGTTTCTCATGTGTAGGTGCAGGTTGCACCGTGTTCTCTTCAAGCTGAAGTAGGAAGAGTCTGCATATACATGAATGTTTTCACCTTGGCTTTAAAAGAAGAGTAGGTGAGTTCAAATATATAGGTGGAAGATTCTGCATATATATGAATGTTTTCACCTTGCTCTAAAGCAACACGGTACGAGCATGTAGGCGAGATGCTACAAGTGATTTCTGAGTAGTAGTACTACGTTGATTTCTTGAGTGCGCGCTTTCACGAGTGTGTAGAACGACGACAAAACCAAAAGAGACATGTGTTGTTTCCCTTACATAATTTTGCGACAACGTTTTCTTATTGTTGTCTTTTTGAAGACGTTTCCTTTTGGAAAATCTCTTTTGTATGGGAATTGTCTTTGATGATGGTTAGAGTGTTGTTGATATGAGTGATTGATCATCTTGGGCAGGACCTTTTTCTCTTCTTTTTTTTCGGTTGTGTGCATCCTTGATGTCTTCAGCCATCTTGTTGATGCATCGGATGTAATTGATATCTTCGCAATATAAATATATTCACTTTATAAAAACTAAAAGCAGTTAATAGATAATTAAAACATTCATGCACGTCTCAAATAAAGAGAATCTTTTAAGTACTTCCTTCGGTCCAAATTAACTATTACATATTTACGAAAAAATGTTTTCTAAAATCTGTCTATGTTCAATGAACCCGTGAAAACTATTTTGTATCAGAGGTAGTACTTAGAATAGTACCGAAATTAACAAACAACCACAATCATCCATATGGACTAGAGAGAACTTCTACAAATGTTCGGCGATAAAATCAACTGTGTGCTTCAATCAGCAAAACCATCGTACACAAATCGGGCATAAAAAATTCATGTGCACATCATTTCCTTGGACGGAATTATTTGGTCCATCCATCAAGGTATATTTGCTAAGATCATCATGATGTTTGTGGATCAACACGTTGTGTTTCACCTTTTCTCTTTTTCAGAAAAGGGAAAGCCCCAATCGATGCCTATAGCTATATATAGAGCCTTATTTAGGTTCAAAGTGTTTATAGCTCAAAGGTCGGACAAAGTGGATATACTGAATCAACCAGTCGGAGAATAAGTAATATGAAATATCTTTGCATCAACATGTAATGATATTGTTGGACTGTTATCCGCACTTGTTGAACAAATCTCATGCAACCGTTTCTAAATGGATGCACCCAAAGTCCATGGTCCTCCCCTTCTCCGCTGGCTGTATAATGGCATCCTTTTCGTTTTATTCTCCTCTTTTTCAGGTTTTTTTGGGAATTTTCTTCTTTTTATTTCCCTTCGAGTGAGGTGTAGGCCACGGTGCAAATACAATCTCATGGCAGCTGGGATCAATACGAGCAGGTAGGTGAGAACTATAACTAGTAATCTCTACAATACATCATGATGGACAAACATTTGTCAACTACATTGATTGGCATACATTATGAGTTTGAAAACATCAGTTGGACAAGTACAAAAGGCGTTTTCTCCGGAGAGCACATGATCCCACAAAAGAGAACCATGTACCAGTTGCATTTGTCTTAGTATACAAACCCTAAAGTAGAAGGAGGTTCGTGCATTATAAATCTTCAGAAATAGAACATAGTTCTCCTTTTCAAGCATTTCGATAACTTCTACAATTGCCTTGATCTCCAGCTACATTGATCCGAACAATACAAGGCTAGGGACAACCTACTTCCTACCAAATTGTTGTCGAGTATACACTGGCGGAGCTAGCACAGGTACGCTGGGGGCAAAACAGAAAACTTTATTGTCTGGGGGGGGGCAAAATACTGTAATTTCCTTAATCTAACCCCTTGTTGAAAAAAATTCTTTAGCAAATGTCTAAAAGCTGGGGGGCAGTGGCCCCTGCTCACCTCAACGTAGCTCCGCCACTGCGAGTATAGTTCCTTGGTGGAAAACAGAGTAAAGCAAATTAGTGTTTTTGAAGATTTTGCAAGATGTGAAATACTATAGTCGGTTCACTTTTTGCATGATATATAACTAGACCTCTGTTGTTCTTAGCTTTTAAATGTCAGGACGATACTCATTTCCTTTGGACATCAATGGTAGTACTTTTAATGAAATATAACTGACCAGGAGGATTTTAAATTGTTATGCGGGGGCGTGTGTAACTCTAGGATTGAGATAGATCCCGTGTCTTGTCTTGTACTCCAAGATGATCCTTCTACGCTTATATATGTTCGCCAATGAGGCTCAATATACATCCAACATATTCTGCAAATCCCTCTCTATCGTTTATATGGTATCAGACTAAACCGTCCCTAAACCTAGCCGCCACACGCTTCCGCCAGACCGCCCCCGGGAGGATCGATCTCAATTATCTCCCCAAGGGCCGCGTGATCCACAGCAGGGCTCGTCCGCTAATCCATGATCAGCTACCCCGTTGAGTCTTCTTTTCCAATCTATAGATCGGTTATGTTTTTCTCTCCGCCGGTCGCTTGGCCGGTTTATCGGATTGAGTAGCCCACCGACGTCGTCATCGCTGCGTCTCTACTCCGACAACGACATCGACCTGCACCAGCCATCTTCATCAAACCGTGTGGCATGGATGCACGGGCTGCACATGGGACACACCTACGTGCGTCGCAACAGGTTGTTCTGGTCCGTGCGGTCACCATCCCCTGTCCGTTTTATCGTCATCGTCCGAGACTTCACCGACAATGCTGCCATTGACTCCGATCTACGCGTCGTTCATGCCATGACACAGGCGCCCCATTGGTTTGATCGACCGATCCCGCGTGCATCTACGCCAAGCACGTCCCCAAGCTCCTATCATCAAGCTACGATCAGCCGCTGTGTCGTCCTTTCGGGCCGGAGCGCCGCCGCTTTGGTCCTCGCCTGGCAATTGAGAGGCCGGATGTAATACTTAAACCTTTTAAGTAATAAGGAGTCGTTTATCGAAAGAACAAATATATTTCTTGCTAAAATAATGACCATCGTTCGGCATATCAGGACACAAAGTAATTCAGGTATCCAAAACATGCATTGCTATTCGCTAGGAGCTACGCTCCTGTGAAACGATGTCGCACAAATCAATTGTCTTGCCAAGACGGATCAACAGTATGAAAGAAACTATTTCCTGAGGCCACTCATTCCAAAGTTAGCGCTAGTCCAAACCATATTTCCTAATTCCTAGGACGACCAAGCCCCGACGATGAAACTTCTAGTTTCTCCCATGCGCAAGCAAACTTTCTCGATCAATTGTGACGATCTAATTATCTAAATGTTCTCTCTTTCTGGATGGAGCTAAATAGTGTAGTACATTTTATAGCTAAGCAGAAATCAGTCGCACTGGTGAAGCCCGTGTGTCACTTTCTTTGTTTCTTTATCATTGAGTGAGGTGAGCAAGTCTCTCACGAGTAGTACTATAATGCACCCTCGTATTTTTTTAACCTTTACTATATATAAGGAAACATATGTACAAGGATATTTATAACTTATTAAGGCTTTGTCTTTACACCGTGAGGGATTCCATGATATGGTAAAATCGGTATGAGAAATACATGTTGGTTGTACCTCAATACAAATGTGGAAATAATAAAATGTGTGTGACACATAAATACCTTGCTGGTTGGGCACGACATATAACAAGTATCTTTAAATTAGAAAAACAATGACTTTTGTCGGTAATTGAGGACCTCGAAGCTATAGCAGAAGTTTGACCTCTTACTGACCATGAAATTGAGCTCAAGAGCCAATCAAATGGAGAGATAGCACAAATTCTACGTGGGGAGGAGCTCAAATGGCACTAACGTTCTAAATCTCAATTCATACTGGAAGGAGATTCGAATACAAGACACTTCCATAGTGTTGCCGATGACATTTGCATAAAAAGAAACTTATTCACTCTCTAGTTCAGGATAAAGGAACGATTGAGGGACATGAGCAACTGAAGTTGTATATTAAAAATTACTACAAAGGTTTGTTCAGGGCTCCTGAAGAAGGTAATTTCTCAATGGATGAGTCTCGAATAGACGGTATACCCCAAGTTTCCAAGGAGGAAAACAACTTACTCACTTCCCCTTTACTCTCAGGAGGAAGTGAAAAAGGCTGTTTTCCAAATGGAACACAACAAAGCTCCTTGTCCAGATGGTTTCCGAGCAGAGTTCTACCAGAATTTTTGGGATGTCATTAAATCGGACCTTCTAGATTTGTTCAGTTCTTTGCATGCTAGACAACTAGAACTATTTCGCCTAAATTTCGGTGAGATTATTTTATTACCTAGGTTAATGATGCAAAAATGATCCAACAATAGTGGCATATTTGTCTTCTTAACGTTAGTTTTAAAAAAATTCACCAAGTAGTAACAATCAGGCTGAACACAACAGCTGATCCCATGTGGTCAGTGCTTCTCAGACTACCTTCATGCAAGGCTGGAACATTCTGGATGGGGTGGTTATCCTTCATGAAATAGTACATGAACTACATAAGAAAAAGTTGAATGGGGTTATTGTCAAAATAGATTTTGAGAAGGCCAGTATGAAAATTCAGGTGGTCTTTCCTCCAACAGACTCTCAGAATAGAAGGTTTTTCTACAAAGTGGCGTGTGATACGCCCAATTTGCATCACCATTCTATATCATAATTTACCTCTATTTATTGATATTTGTCTTATTATGAGGTATTACTTATGGATTTTTCATCTGTTTATGCATGTTGGATGATTCTTGGAGGATGGACTGCCGGAGTCTGGATTCTGATGGAAAAATACCAGAAAAATATGAAAACATATTATTTCTCCAGAAGAATGAGGGAGCCATGTAACACCCTCAGAATCGGACCTATGCAAGTTTGAGCAAAATTCGCCAAACCCGCATAGAAACGATTCAAAGGTGCCCACCAGGCACTTTCGTGCGGGTGGAAAACGAAGTAATAACATTACACAACAGTCCTCGATGGGACCCACAGAACAGATATATATATAACAGCGACTCAAAGAGTCAAGAAGACAGATATAATATACAAGATCCAAATCACCTTGAAAATGGTAGAGCGTCCGACTACGGACAAGAAGCAAATGGGGCTAAGAGCCCTGAAGAATAACCAATGGCGTCCATAACCCTGCCCAGGCCAAGCCGGAAGGGTAACCCTGCTAACGGCGTCGATCTCAAACCTTAACAAAAGGGTGCCGACAAAGGGCAAAGGAAAAGAAGGAGCGCCAAGATCGAGGCCAAGACACGGCGATGCTAGAATTCGGCGGTCCTCGCCTACATAGGTATGGTGGACTGAAGCGGCAGCGGTAGCATGCACTAAACAACCTATAGAGACTCGATACAAAAAGGCGGTTATCAGAGAGGGTAAGAATGACCTATCCGGATCCAACCTGAAACTAACACCAAACAAACCCATCCTGGTGTTTCCCCCTCGAGACCAAACGAGGAAGTCAACCGAGGAACTCACACCGTTGGCAGTTTTACTGATTCAGTTATCGTTGCAGATTTTACTAGTCGTTTAGATAATCGTCCGATAAAGTAAACAAGTACTTTTAATTAACCATTCCGTTATAGTGGCATCACTTACTAGTCGATACATTTATCATGAGTTAACCCAAAACCCAGCAGTTGTTGGTACTTTTATTCAGCCATTCCGCTAGAAGTTGCAAGATTTACTAGTCAGTACAATTGTCGCAAGCGACAACCAAACAAGCAATTGTGGGCGTATTATTAGCCATTCCGTTATAGTGAAGCTGATTACTAGTCATTATAAGTCAAATTTATAGCAAGAAACTTTAGTTATGCTTGTCTATGATCGAGATATCATGCTCCAAGTCGTCCATATCCGCGACACGGCTTTAGAAAGTTTTACCCGCCGGGTGCACCAATAGCAACACACGCCGATCAACCTCGAAAACCAAATCAAAACCCAACGAGGCTTTCACGATCGAACAATCACAGATTCAGAATATTTCAGGGGCCACCTAAGTAGATCCCGCAACGAAGCAATGACTCGAGACGGCTCAAGGTTTGGGTATCAGGAACGATCGGGAACCCGAAAGTGGCTGGGCTTGTCGACACATGAATCGTGTCCCGATCCTAACAAAGACAAAGGTGCAGTACCTCGCACAATTTAAATACGAAAGTAGCATGGCATAAGTACAGGATCGTAATAAAACCTCAAACTAGTTTGTGGCCCCAAGAAATAAGACGAATCAAGCTCGCCTGGGGTCCCATATACCTCCCGGATGTGGATAGCGCGATAAAACAAGGAACAGGTATCAAGTACTCGGGGTCTTACGGGACACAAGTGGGCGTCGGAAACCAAATATTTTCTATCACCCACCGATGCCTCTGCTTATTTCACTTTTAGTTGTTAAACAGAAATTAAAGTGACGATAAGTAAAACTAGAATCATCTCCAACATCAACATGCGGCAATACATCAGCAACTGTGGCATATGACGACACACATCAGCACTTGATCAAGCAACTACGACGCGCAAGTCCAACTATCTACCAAACAATAGGTAATAGGATGTGTCCAAGGCAATATAGGGCTGCACGGTATATCAAGGGTACGGAAACTAAAGCATCGCAACACAGATAGCAATAGATCAACAGGAGGGAATAAATACTATAAAAGTAAGATAGGTAGAAAGAGGGAGATGCTCGCCTGAAAACATTGTTGAAGGTTTTCCCCGAAGATCGGGGCGAAGCTCACATCGACTCAACGGCCTTATCCGCGAAGAACCAAAACACTAGAAGAAACACCGGATGCAATATTTAAGATTAACGGCAGAAGATCGGCATGATGCATGTATGATGAATGACGTGGCAAAGATGCGATGCAATTAGGTCATATTAAGGGGAACCGGGGTCCCGACAATGAATTAGATGGTTCCAGTTATTTAGAACCCCCGCAATTTAAATGTTGTTTAGCAATGCAACAGATGGCACCGGTTCGCTACACATGTTTAAATGAGGCCAATATAAGGCTAGATTTGCCCGCATATGGGCCCCATATTTAATTATTAGGTGAATCGGCATAAGGCCCCCAAACCACATGATATGCATGCGAGATGCCAATTAAAATATGCAACAATTGATATCATTTATAAAAATAGGGTATCGAGGAAAAGAGTCACACATTTAGGGTTCGGCGATCTTGTTAGGGTTCCGGTTCGGGTCGGTCGTGGTCCGTGGTTCGACGGAAACGTTCTCGATAACGGGTAGTTCTTGTCGCATTCGCGGTCGCCCATGTTGTCGGTCCTCCCGTCGGGTTGAAGCACTTGTCGCGGGGTATCGCGGACTCGGTGTCCGTGAAATACTTGACGTTCTCGAGGAGTACTTGTCGTGGTTTTTCTTCGTTCTCCGTCGATGATCTCGTCCGAGAAGAACTTGACGGATCCGCTGTCGTCGGTCTTGGCGCTCGGGGAGAAGTTCTCGGTGTCCGTGAGGTAGACCTAGTCGTCCGTCCTCGGGTTCGCCGAACTTGGCGCCCACGCAGAGCTTGGCGGTAGATGGTAGATCTTGTCGACTTCGAGCCATCGGCCTTGTTGTTTCACCACGGGGATCTTGGGGAGTTTTCGGGGTTTCACGGGTGCGATTCGACAAACGGACTCCGGGAAGAAGTACTTGTCGCATTGTGGTCTTCGGGGTCGGTCTTCAGACCCGTGAAGGAGGTCTTGTCGATCCAGGAGGTCCGGGGCTCGCCTTCGAGCCTGCTCTTCGGTTCTAGGGTCGAGGATCTTGTCGGGTTCCTCGAGCATCACCATGTTCATTCTTCCGCGGTACCGGCCGACAAGAAGATCTTGTGGTAACTTGTCACCCCTCAAGCACATAGCTTCCTAGCAGATCTTGATGAGCTTGGTCTTAGTCGACGTGGTTCAGACGGCGGAACTTGAAGGGCTCGACGCAGACGCAGGACAATATTACCACAGCAGCATCAGCACAACATGGAAACAAAAACACCATAGCCCCTGCAGCGAGTCTGGCCGACAGAGGGACCGGCGGCAGAGGAACGGCGACGACGGGCGCTGCAGCTTGTAGCGGCTCAAAGCGATGGCCGAGGCGTCAGCGGAGGACGTGCAGGGGACGACGGCCGGCAGGGTTGGCCCGAGGCGGCGGGACTGGTGGCGGAGCGGGCCGAGCCGGCGAGGGAGGGGGTCGCTCGGCTGTCTCCTCCGGCGGATGCGGCCGGGCCTGGCCGGGCGAGGCGGCAGACGGGCGCATGGCGAGGGCGCGGTTGCGTCGCCGGGCGGGAGCGCGGTGAGGGAGTGGACGGCGAGGTAGCCGGAGGCCGCAGGCGGCGCGCCGGGCGAGCGCGGCGGCGACTGGGAAGCCGGTGGCCGGGCTGGGAGGCGAGGCAGTGAGGCGGAGCGGCCCAAGCGCGAGGCAGCGAGGACGGCGGCTGGGAGGTGAGGTCGCGGGAGGTGGGGCAAGGGAGGCGCCTGCTCGCCGCAGGGGAGGAGGCAGGCCGGGTGGCGCTGGCGAGGTGGGGAGGAAGAAAGGCTTGGGGCGTCTGCGGGGGGAGAAGGCGAGCGTGGACGGGCGCTGGTGGGGCGACGGGCCAGGTGCGGAGTTCAAGGCTGTTGGTGGAAGAAGAGGGGAGGAGAGAAACAGGGAAGGGGTGGGGCAGACGTGGGTCCAGGCAAAGGGTCCCACAGTGGAGGGGCTAGCAGCAGATCGTGTGTGTCAGGGGTTGGGGGTGGTGCGTGTAGTGTGTGGCTGGTGTGCATTGGGGCTGGGGTAAGGAGTTGGTGAGGGGGTTTAGGTGAGGGATGATTGGTGGAGGAGAGGCAGGACGTGGCGGTGGTGATAGGTGGGAGTGAGGTGGAGGGTGAGAGAGGGTAGATTCGGGTAGAGAGGGTTTTTGGGGTCAGGCGATTTTAAAATATGGGTGGTCGTCGCTACCTGCTCGACCGCCTCCTTAAAATAAATTAAATATTTTATTTATTTCAAAGAAGGTTTTTGCAAACCGATATCGGGCAACCCAAAATATTCCGGGGACCCGGTTTTGAGGTTTGAATAAAAGATGGGGCGTTTTAGAAAACAAAATGGGCTATGCGAAAATAGTTTTATGCAAACAATGCATGATGATGACGATGCAATGCACAAATTCAACGCGATTTTCTAGTAGTGATTTTGCGGGATGCCACAAGCCAGAAGGAGGGACGAAGAAGGGCCTCAGGGGTCCCACACCCCCTAGGCGTGGGCCCACCTAACCCCGCGCCTAGGGAAGGTGTGGCCCACTTGTCTGCCTCGACTCGCCTTCGCCTATATCTTCCCTATGGAACCCTAAGCCTGGAGCGACCACAGATAGATTTCCGCCGCCTCACGGAAAACACCGAGAGAAAGATCTCTTCGATGATAGATTTCGCCGGGAATTCCTTCTCGAGAGGAGAGACCGCTGCCATCAACACCGCCAAGATAGGCTTCATCGATCATCATCATCCACACCATCATCTCCACCAAAGACCATCATCACCACTCCGTCCCGCTGTAACAATTGTGTTGGATATTGCTTTAGTTCATTAGGGGAAGCTTTCCCGGTGTTGATTACTATTGTAGTTGATGCTTGTGAGTGGAACCATTGGATTATTGTTTATGTTCAGATTGTTATCCATTACCATATCATCTTTGATCTTGATCCATATGATGTCTTGTGAGTAGTTCGTTTAGTTCTTGAGGACATGGGAGAAGTCATGTTGTTAGTAGTGAATCTATGATGAGTTATTATTCAATGGTTTAGTATTTAAGTTGTGGTGCTATTCTTCTAGTGGTGTCATGTGAACATCGACTACATGACACTTTACCATTTATGGGCCTAGGGAGATGCATTGTGTATTTGGATACTAATTGTGGGGTTGCCGGAGTGACAGAAACCTGAACCCCTGTTAGGACACCTTTGCACAAGGGAGCGTAGGATCTCAGAGTTTAAGGCTATGGTTAGATTTATATCTTAATTACTTTTTCCTATAGTTACGGATGTTTGTAGGGGGTTTAATCACAAGTATGTATTAGTCCAAGTACGGTCGGTACATTAGCACATGTTCATCCACACAACACTTACAACACCAGAGAAGAGTACTCAACTATTTGAAAAGCACTTGATGTAATTCATGTCCTCGAATGTTTGGTCCTTATAAGTATTTTCACCGCTTGTCCTTTGCTAAGAAAGAATTGGCCACTTGCCTGCTTTGTCCGCTACCTTTGTTACTTGATCCTTGTTTTGTTGCCTTGTCGAAAACCACTAAAAATACGTTGCTAAGTATTCAGGATTTCTGCTCCATACCACTTTCAAAGACTTTCGCTCCTCATTGGGGTCGACACTCTTATTTATCGAAGTACTATGATACACCCCTATACTTGTGGGTCATCAAGACTATTTTCCGCGCCGTCGGGAGGGAAGCGCTATTGAAGAGTGGAACCATTAGGGAAATTTTACCGAGTATTGATTTTGTTACTGCTTGTTTCTTTGTTTCCAATATGGATAATCCACTTGGTTTTCTGTTTGGGAAAACAACTACCACTTCTAGGGTAGTAGATGAACCACCACCTGTTGAGATAGATCCTTTTAAGATACTACAAGTATTGTTAATCGTGTTATGGATAATTATTATTTTGGCGATGGAACTATCCATCCCATTGATCACTTGCTTTTTATCCATAAATTATGCAGGTTGTTTAAGTGTGTAGGTATCACAACTGAACAGGTGAAGAAGAAGTTACTCTCCATATCCTTGAAAGGGAGAGCTGAAGAATGGTATAAGCTGCTGAAGAATGGTATAAGCTGCTGAAGAATGGACAATCCATGGAATAGGAGGAGATGACATCTCTATTTTACTATAAATTTTATCCTCCCAATGAGATTCATAAGGATATAAATCTTATATATAACTTTTGGCCTCTTGATGGATGATGGCGCCCACCACTTGTCGTGGGACGCTTCGTTGGAAACCCCAAGAGCAAGGTATGAAGCAGCACAGCAGCAAGTTTCCCTCAGTAAGAAACCGAGGTTATCAAACCAAAGAGTAGGAAGGAAAAGTCACGTGTGTTGCAAGCAATGTAGAGACTGCACAACACAACTCAAGACTTTGCCCCAACGAATCGCTGAGGTTGTCAAGCTCACCGGTTTGCTGTAACAAAGGACTAAACGTATGGTGTGGAAGGTAATGGTTTGCAGCAAGTAAACATGTAACAATGGAAGATGTATCAATGGTAAAGATTGGACCGGGGTCCATAGTTCACTAGAGGTTCTCTCCTTATATAAACAACATGGCATGAAGGGTAAACAAATTACAATGGGCAATTGTGAGGCCCAGCAAGGCATAACAATGCAATTACTAGCCAAAAAGATCCTATGAGGTTGATTGGGCAATACAACAATATACATAGACCGTCATCCAACTACATCTATGACTAGAATTCCACCTTCAGGTTATCATCCGAACCCCCTCCAAGTATTAAGTTGCAAGCAGATAACCGCTAAGCAAAGTGTGTAGGTAAATGTCCACATGTTCCATGAACAAGAGACCGTTGTTTTCTCCCTAGTAGCAACAAAGACATCTACAAATCAAGAGATTATTGTCACTTCCCTTGGAAACTAGAGGCATGAACCCACTATCGAGCATAAATACCCCCTCTTGGAGTCACTAGCAACTACTTGGCCAAGATAACCACTAGCAATAGAGAGTATGCAAGATCACAAACAACACAGACATGATAGAATCATAAATATAAAACCATTAATCAAACCAACATAATAATCTCAATATCCATCGGATCCCGCAAACACAACATGCATGATTACACATAGATTAGATCTTGATCATGAACGTACGGAGCTCACAAGATCTATACATGAAAGCACAAAGGAGGAGATACAAACATCTAGCTACTACATGGACCCATAGTCCAAGGTGGAACTACTCATGAATCATACGGGAGAGAAGGCCTCAGATGATTCCTCCCGGCAGTGCCGGAAGTCAGATCCTCGATCTAGGGGCCGTGGCGGCTGCAGACGGTTTCGTGGATTTCTGATTGGGTACTGAGTTTCGCATTGGGGCTTCTTATTGGCGAAGGGCAAGACCGAGGGGGCCAAGGCCACAAACCCTAGCCAGGGCCCACCTGCCCCATGCCCGGGTGGGTCTGCCTCCCGCCCCTCGCTCTCCTCTCGACTTCTTGTTCCCATGGAAAGTAATTTACTTTGACATTTGTCCCCCCAATTCGAGAATATTTCTTTACTAACTTTTCAAAACCAAAACAACAGAAAACAGGCATCTGGCACTATTGCAACTTGTTAATAGGTTAGTACCAGAAAACATGTAAAAAGCACCTCAAAGTGTGGACAAGTAAAGCAAAGTAGATACTAAACAAGCATGGATCATCAAAAATTATAGATATGTTTCCAACGTATCAGCATCCCCAAGCTTAACTCCTGCTCGTCCTCGAGTAGGTAAGTGATAAACAGAATAATTTTGAGGTGACATGCACCCTCACAATAAAGATCCAACAATTTGCAAACATTGAAAGCTAGGATCAAAGAACTCTAAACATGTGCATGAAAGATGAAGTTCTAATAATAGGACATAGTAACTATGCATGCAACATGGCAAGCTACAAACAAAGATCATGAATAACATGCATTAAAAAATGTTTGTTTGTTTCACATGCAGAAAACATAGCATAGTGGCAATCACCTTGTACCTTATAGAGTAGCAATATAATGCATAGGACACCTGCAAAGTTCACAAGGGTGACTAGAAACAAATAGCACAAGAACAAGTAATGTCACAATATGCATCAATTAATAAGCTTCGGAACACTGCACACAGAATGACAACTATGCTCTGTTAATGGTGCCTAAAGGTAGAAGGTGGAGACTCAATAATGGTGGAAGAAAGGCCTTTTTGTAAAGGAAGCAGGGATTACAAGTTTCAAAAAGAGCTTCCAAAAATTATGGTACCTGTTAGCTTTCAGCCCTCATTGTCCCTATCATAAGCATCTTGAAGTGGTTAAGGTTAAAGTGGCAAAGCTGGAGTATATGCTTGACGAAGTATAAGCTGGCAATCTCATGCCCCTTGAATACGAGGGCCACACCTCATGCATACTCAACTTTGGGTCCAGGTAAGTTCTTGTCACTGTAAGTATTTGCATATCATTGAGAACCTCCAACGGGGTACCCCTTGCACATGGTACAGAAGCTTTCCCATAACCAAAATGACAAGGCAAGCAGACAATGAGCATCTCAGCAATTCTTCTTATGTACCATGGGAATATGGTGCTTTTTTCTCTCTTTCCTCTTTTCTCAATGTTTCTCTTTTTTATAAGAAGAATGCTTCATAGATGTCACTATGGTGATGCTGAAAGTTTCCACCATGATTAGGCATGACTTAGGCTAGCGGCCCAGGCGTTTCTCTAACACAGGATACAAACTCCATGGACTTACAAGTTCCTTCTTTATTTCACACCGGTGACATCCATAGACAAAAGAACATGATATCAACTGAGTACAACAAGGTACAACTGCAATGTTGAAAACGTTCCCCGTGACAGCATGGTTCTGCTAATTCCAACTTATAAGTGCAAGCATATACAACAAAGTTGTCACAATGGTTCAAGTTTATTAGGGGCAAAGAATAAAGTGTGCCATCAAGTTCGTGAGGGATTTAATCACTAAGTTTTCACATAACAAAATAGTTTTTAATTGGAAGATAGATGAAAACAAGAATATACTTTGGAATGGTGTAACACACCATGCATAGGAGTTTATAGTGGACACTTTGGAATAACTTGGTTTCTTGGGAGTTGGAAGCATGAGTAGAACTTACTCATACAAGTGGAGGCTAGCAAAAGACTGGGAGCAACCAACTAAGAGAGCAATAATGGCCATATTCATGCAATGCAACAAAGCAAACTAATCAAAGCAAAGAGTGGTACTACGAGTCAAGGACAAAATGATCATAGAGGCTAATGGTGACTTGTCATAGTCATAACATGGTGTGAGCATGTGCCAAGTCAAACCAAGCAAAACATCAAAGGAGAATACCACAATACTATGCTTTTGCATGCTAAAACAACGCATAATTTCTTCAAGACATACTAAGCAATCCCAATTGTTTGGAACAAGACATGCTACAGCAATAATCACTAAGCATAATGTGAAAACAACACCTAGAATGTCATGCTAAAGTCTAAGTCACAGTCAATGCAAGCTCCTCTTGCACTTCAAGCAAGAACTTACTACTCCTTTCCAAACACCAAGCAAACTTATTTGAAAAACAACACAGCGACAACGGGGGTCCAAACTACTTTGCTCAAGCAAACTAAACAAACTAAGCAAAGAAAACGAAAACTAAGACGCTCCAAGAACAACACAATTGTGCATAAAACAATAAAAACGAAGTGTCTAGACAGACCTGAGCTTTTTATTGATGAAGAAGGGGATGCCTTGGGCATCCCCAAGCTTTGACGCTTGTACCTCTTGGATATTTCTTGGGGTGACACCATGGTGGCATCCCCAAGCTTGAGCTTTTGTCCATTCTTCATCTCATTGCATCACTCTCTCTCTCTACACCTGAAATTTTTCCTTCATACAAAACTTCACACAATCTTCATTAGCAACATTAGTGTATTCAAAAGATATTAGATCCCTGGCAAAGCTTTGGAACAGCAAGGCTTTTCACTAAAAACATAAGCTACTGTAGTAAATCCTTCAAAAATCTCAATTTTACCTGAAGAGAACTCAAAAAGGAATCAATAAGAAGCAAATGCAAATAATGGCAGAAATCTATCAAAAAAGACCAGCAGGTAGGAACAATTTTTTTGAACATCTTTTGTTGCTCAAATCAAAAAGTGTTGAACTAACGAACGTTAACTAACATACTGGGGGATTTATTCATAAATTTTGAGCTCAATCCGAGTTACAGAGCCTCCTCACATATTTTTTTGGTGGAGGACAGAAATCTGTTTCGGGACAGCAACTCCCCAAATCTTATTTCCCTCTCATTAGAGGTCATTCTTGGCACAAAAAGCAAACAAAAAGGATAAGGCGAGGTTATTAAAGAAGTAATAACTTCCAAGACTCAAGGAAACTCTTGGGTTATTTCCCAACAAGTACTTTTCTTTAACGCCTTTAAGTTAGGCACAAGAAGCAAGAAGAATCAAGTATTTTTAAATGAGGAAGCATTAACATCAAACCTTGCTTTCAAAGGAGGAGCAAAAATCAACTTCTCTCTTCTCATTGGGAAGTGTTTAATACCTTTCTTGAATGGAAAATGATATTTGATGGTGCCTTCTTTCATATCAGTGATGGCACCAACTGTTCTAAGAAAAGGCTTTCCCAAAGTAATAGGACAAGAAGCATTGTATTCAACATCCAAAACATAGAAATCAACAGGGACATAAGCATTGTTAACCATAATGAGAACATCATTAATATTCCCCATGAGTTTATTCTTAGCATTATCATTGAGTGGGACATTCAAATAACAATCTTCTAATGGTGGGAAATCAAGCATTTCATAAATATTCCTAGGCATAATAGAGACACTAGAACCAAGATCACATGAAGCTTTGAGATCAAAGTCATTCACTTGCATATTAATAATGGGTTCCCAACTATCTTCTACTTTCCTAGGAATAGAAGCTTTGTTTTTTAACTTCTCTTCCTTAATCTTAACAAGAGCATCTGTAATATATTTGGTAAAGGCAACATGCATATCACTAGCATCGGGACTTCTAGCAAGCTTTTGCAGGAACATAATCACTTCAGAAATATTGCAACCATCAATATCAAAGTCAAACTTAGCATCACTAGTGGTAGGCATAGTAGTAGGAGTAATAGGGGCTACTTGTGGTTTAGTCGTGATAGTGCACACACTATTGTTTCTATCAATTTCAGCTTCCCTTTCCCACCTAGCATGAAGTTGAGCTAACAGCCTAACATTTTCATCAATAGTAACTTGTATGGCATGAGAAGTAGCAAAGGTTCAGGTTTAGCAGCCATTTTATTAACCAAGGAAGTTTGAGCTTCAGACAAAGAGGATATATTTTTCTCAGCACTCAAAATTTTTGACTGTAAACTAGGAATTTCTCTATTCAGATTCTCAAGCTGATGACTAATATTTTTCAAAATGATAGATTGCTCCTCCATAGTTTTAGTGAAAATCTTGTTTTTCTCATATTGCATTTGCATAAAGTTTTTAGTGGATCTCTCAACTTCTAGAATCCTCTCTTCACTAGGCATTCCAGATCTATTCTGATAAGTATTTCCACTAGGAGGATAAGGCCTATAATTGTTGTTGCTACCAAAATTATTCCTATAGGCATTGTTGTTGAAATTGTTGTTTCTAATGAAGTTCACAGCAACTTGCTCTTCTTGAGCAACCAAAGAGGCTAAGGGAACACTATTAGGATCTAGAGGAGCTTTCCCATTAACAAGCATAGCCATAATAACATCAATCTTTTCACTCAAAGAGGAGGTTTCCTCAACAGAATTTACCTTCTTACCATGTGGAGCTCTCTCAATATGCCATTCAGAGTAGTTAACCATCATATTATCAAGGAGCCTTGTTGTAGCTCCCAAGGTGAGTCCCATAAAAGTACCTACAACAGCAGAATCCATCAGGTTTTCTTGAGGAGAAGTTCAAACCTGCATAAAAAGTTTGGATAATCATCCAAGCAGTGAGTCCATGAGTAGGGCAATTTTTAACCAAAGATTTCATTCTTTCCCAAGCAGGAGCAACATGTTCACTATCAAGATGTTTAAATTTCATAATGTCACTTCTCATAGCAATAATCTTAGAAGGAGGATAGTACTTTCCAATAAAAGCATCTTTGCACATCTCAATAGCTTTTATGAAATTAAGCCTGGAGCAGGTGGAGCAATAGGTGTGCTTAGGAAATCATTGTTGTTAGTGCTAGTGAAATCACACAACTTGGTGTTCTCAGCAGAGTTCATTTTGGCAAAGGTGGGCAAGCCAAAAACAGCAACAGCAGCTAGAGCAGGAACTAATTTTTTTGTGTTTTTGAATAAGGCAAGCAAACCAAGCTAGACTAATTTTTTGGGGTTTTTTTGAAAATAGGCAAACAAAACCAAGCAAAATAAACAAAGCAAACTAAAAACAAAGTAAATATAAAGGAAGTGAAGGACTCCCCTAGTGAAGACGTCCTTAGCCTCCCCGGCAACAGCGCCAGAAAATAGCTTGATGGCGCCCACCACTTGTCGTGGGACGCCTGTTGAAACCCCAAGAGCAAGGTATGAAGCAAAGACATCAAGAAGTTTCTCAGAAGAAACTGAGGTTATAGAACCAGTAGGAGGAAGGAAACATCACACATGTGTTGCAAGCAACACGGAGACCTGTACAACACAAAATCAAGACTTTGCCCCAACGAATCAGTGAGGTTGTAAAGCTCACCGGTTTGCCGTAACAAAAGATTAAACATATGGTGTGGAAGGTAATGGTTTGCAGCAAGTAAACAGGTAACAGTGGAAGATGTATCAATGGTAAAGATTGGACCGGGGTCTATAGTTCACTAGAGGTGCTCTTCTTAGATAAACAACATGTCATGAAGGGTAAACAAATTATAGCGGAGCAATTGACAGGAACTGAGCAAGGCATAACAATGCAATTACTAGCTAGAAAGATCCTATGAGGTTGATTGGGCAATACAACAATATACATAGACCGTCATCCAACTGCATCTATGACTAGAAGTCCACCTTCAAGTTATCATCCGAACCCCCTCCAGTATTAAGTTGCAAGTTATAGACAACTGCTTTAAGCAAAGTGTGTAAGGTAAACAGTCCACATGTTCCATGAACAAGAGACCGTTGTTTCTCCCTAGTAGCAACAACACATCTACAACCGAAGAGATTATTGTCACTTCCCTTGGAAACTAGAGGCATGAACCCACTATCGAGCATAAATACCCCCTCTTGGAGTCACTAGAAATTACTTGGCCAAGATAACCACTAGCAACGGAGAGCATGCAAGATCACAAACAACACAAACATGATATAATCATAAAGATAAAACCATTAATCAAACCAACATAATAATCTCAATATCCATCAGATCCCCACAAACACAACATGCATGATTACAAATAGGTTAGATCTTGATCATGAACAGAGCTCACAAGATCTATACATGAAAGAACAAAGGAGGAGATACAACCATCTAGCTACTACATGGACCCATAGTCCAAGGTGGAACTACTCACGAATCATACCGGAGAGAAGGCCTCTAGGATGATCTCCCCTCCGGCAGGGTGCCGGGAAGAGCTTTAGATCCCCCCGATCTAGGGACAGTGGTGGCGGCGGCTACAGACGGTTTCGTGGATTTCTGATCGTACTCAGTTTCTGCATCGGGGCTTTATAGGCGAGGCAAGACGAGGCGTGGCCACCAAACCCCAGAGGCACGGCCCACCTTCCCCTGCACTCGGAGTGGTCCGCCCCCCTGGCCCCTCCGGTCTCCATTGGACTTCCTGTTCCCCAGGGAAAGTAATTGACTTTAACGTTTGTCCCGTCCAATTCCGAGAATATTTTTACTAACTTTTTCGAAACCAAAACAGCAGAAAACATGCATGTGGCACTGTTGCGACTTGTTAATAGGTTAGTACCAGAAAACATGTAAAAAGCACCTCAAAGTGTGGACAAGTAAAGCAAAGTAGATACTAAACAAGCATGCGGCACTACTAGGAAAATGGTCGTTTGGCGCATCACGGTGCGCCACGGCCTGCGCCACTTATCTCTCAGTGGCGCACCGCCTAGTGCGCCACGGTTGTGTAGAGATAGGCGAGCGCACCAGTGCGCCATGTAAGTTTGGCATGGTGCGCTACTTTATCTTCATGCACTACCCAAAGGCGCCACTAAACATCCATGGTGCGCTTTAGGGTAGTGCGCCATGAAGGTAAAACATGTGCGCCACGATGTATTTTTGTTTTTTTTTAATTTCCATGCCAGATTATATGCAATACAGATTATATACAATATTACAGCAGATATACACACACGTATACAAGATATACAATTATATATATAAATACCGATATGAAAAACAAGATTGAAACAAATACATATAGATAAGTCTCATACATGAATACATAGTCCAAGTTACATTGTTTTGATCATGTTACAAAGTAGTAGTTGGTGACATGCGAATACATGTGTCGATCGAACAAGTTAGAGCTCTAAGCTCGCTTAGACATCTAAACTAGCTAGCTAGACACAAATGCGGATAAATACCCAAAGAAGATAAGCATGATCACCGCGACGAAGGTGTAGGTCTTCATCCGTTCCTTGTCCTAACTCCCGCTAGATAGCGCGTGTATCTATCTTCCGCCTCCGCCATAGTGTTGTACCCTTTGTAGCTATTACCGCTGAAACGGTGCACTGTCTCCCAGTCTTCCCAATCATCAGACTCGAACCCGCCCTTGTACACGACGTACCACGCCATCTACAAGTTGACAATAATAACTAACCGTGATTGAAAAACATGTATAATTAAAGTCGCATATGAAGATACACTTATAGAAAGTACTCTTAAATCAAAAAGAGCAAACTCAAAAGCATGCCTCATATATAACTAGCTAGGTCGTTGGACACAGATTGCTTATGACGGGACCGTTAGCCAAGTAGGATGCACAATTCCCGGACTTGTGCATATCACAGCTAACAATCCTCATAGCACATTCATATATATTGTGCCACGACATTTCAATCATCGGCATATTCTAAAAAGACAAAAATAACTCGAAAAGCATGCCTCATATATAACTAGCTAGCTAGGTCGTTGACAGGGACACAGATTGCTTATGACGGGATGCTAGCCAAGTAGGATGCACAATTCACGGACTTGTGCATATCACAAGGTTAACAATCCGTCATAGCACATTCACATATATATTGTGCCACGACATTTCAATCATCGGCATATTCTAAAAGACAAAAATAACTCAAAAGCATGCCTCATATATAACTAGCTAGGTCGTTGGACACAGAATTGCTTATGACGGGATAGCCAAGTAGGATGCACAATTCCGGACTTGTGCATATCACAAGGCTAACAATCCCGTCATAGCACATTCACATATATATTGTGCCACGACATTTCAATCATCGGCATATTCTCGAAAAGACAAAATAACTCAAAAAGCATGCCTCATATATAACTAGCTAGCTAGGTCGTTGGACACAGGAATTGCTTATGACGGGAGCCAAGTAGGATGCACAATTCAACTTGTGCATATCACAAGGCTCACAATCCATCATAGCACATTCACATATATTGTGCCACGACATTTCAATCATCGGCATATTCTCAAAAAGACAAAAATAACTCAAAAGCATGCCTCATAACTAGCTAGGTCGTTGGACACGAGAATTGCTTATGACGGACTCGGCCAAGTAGGATGCACACCCCGGACTTGTGCATATCACAAGGTGACAATCCCGCCATAGCACATTCACATATATATTGTGCTACGACATTTCAATCATCGGCATATTCTCGAAAAGGCAAAATAACTCACACTTGTCGTCCGAGAGAACCAAAGAGTAAGCAAAAAACCAAAGAGTAAGCAAAAAACCAAAGAGTAAGCAAAAAACAAGCATTGATTGATATATAATAATAAGCAAAATAAGTAAGCGGTGATACATAAACCTAATAAGATAAGTACACTTGTCGTCCATGTACACACACACAAAGGTCATCTATAGTTTGCAACTACAACTAGGCCAACATCAGCCTTACGCTCGGCTTAGGAACGGAGGACGCCTCGTCATGAACTTCCTATAGTCACCCCGCATCTCTAGGCGATCTTCTATGTCACGGTTATTCGGGATATTTCCTCAAGAAGATCCCCGAAGTCATGACATCACGAAGATGATTGCCCTAAATCATTGGATGCGATACATCTCTTGTCTAATATCCGAATCATTGATCTTGGCCTTTGCTTCGCCCACTGCTTGAGATGATCCGGCAACAGAATTTCGCTGGTCATAGGAACGCCTCATGTGATGGAGTGCGTAGTAGGCTTCCTTCATCTTGTTTTCGGCTGCTTCACGCAGGGAACTCATTACGTGGTTGAAGACGTGCCGAACTTGACCTTCTTACGCACGAAGGTGCCTTCCGTCGAGGCAAAGCCGGAGAGCATCATCCGAACTTCCTTGATCTTGTCGTAGTTTTTCTTCTTTTCTAGACTCCCGAGTCGAAATACGTGGCGTGGGAATGCTTGGCGATAAGGAGATGAGCGCGTCGGTGTTCATCTCTGCAAAAAATTCAAATGGAATGTGTTGAAAAAGAATGATGATGATCTAATAAAGCCAATCGGCGGTGGCATGAATAACGACTTACTCGGGAAAGTAAGGCACGAGAATGTATTCCTTTGTCTTGTTCGCCACGAGGATTCTTTTTAGGTACGAGGCCACGATACGTCGCTCGCGGGGAACCCAAGCGGCCGTCACGCATGTAGTAGGGTCCACTATAGCGATGCCGGTGTTCTCTCTAATGATCTGCGTGGCAGCCGAGAGAAAGAGACGGACCATGGTATAGTGCGGTATAGGTGGAACATATTGAAGATGTCCTCGAACCGCAGAAGAACAGATCCGGGGCAAGGTCGACGAAGCCCAAGCCTGGTGGCACCTTAACCACGAATACCGGTGCGAGGGATCTTTCTCCGATAGAAGGCGTCTCTCTATCGTCAAGACGTCATGCACACTCGCAGTTCGAACCGCAAGCTTCCGCAAATTCTTAGGTAGCATGGGCTCACCCGCCACATGAATCCTCCACATAATACCCTCGGGTCTTGGTGGCCCATCCCGAAACCTGATCGGATTCACAGTTGTTGACGCCACCGGCTAGATCGAGCTGCTAGATTTTCTTTTCCTTCCCTTTTTTCCTTTTGGAGAGCGGGCAGGCACCGCAATCTGAGTACCGGCCGCCCTATGTAGTGTGTCAGGGCTTAGAATAAAGGGCCGGTTGGTTGTATCACCGCTCAGAAGGCGCAAGTCGAGGCGTCTCGAGAACCAAGCAGACGCTTGGTGATAGTGGCTTTCTACGTGGGGCCACCAGGTCTTCTTCGCTGCAAACCGAGTGTCAAGAAGTGATCATTCCAGTCTTGAAGTCCTCGGCCGGATCTGCGCCATGTGCATATCATCAACATGATCATCCGACCCACCGCGTGGAGGCGAGGTGACGGTAAAGGGGCTTGCCACCGCTTGTCGCTGCACGACAGCGGTGTTGTTGTTCGTGGCGTGATGGCCCCGCCGTCCCAAACGGATCATGCTCTTTGGCCATAGCATGAACAAGCGAAGCAACCACGAGGACACGACTCTTCTTCATCCGCCTCGGGGTTGAATGGGAGGTTCCGTCGTCGCCCCTTAGCACCCGACTAATTTTAACCCTGTGCACGCTATCCGCATCGGCTTTGAGTGGAACGGCGCCGCAAGGGTTGAACGATGGTACCCTTGGCAACATCCTCACTCGTTGTTCACGTAGCATAAGAGAGTGCAAGGAACATCCGTCTGCGGAAAATATGTACGGCGTCGTGAAGCGAGACGCCACAAGAGTAATATATAGATGGCATGAAAGGCGGTAATTAAAGCAATTTGTTTACCGTGATGGCGTCGAGATCGGCTAATGTCGACGACCGCACGGCGACGGGCGTGCAAGAGACGGAAGGGTTGCTTGATGGCGCGGCGGTCGGGCCGCGGTGTATTCTCCTACCGACGGGTGCTTGAGCTCCGGTGCCGCGACGATGGCGGGGCACCAACATGTACCCGCGCCGGTGATGGCGAGTCACCAACACGGCGCGCAAGGTTAGCGGGGCGGAGTCACGAACACGTAGTTCGCCTCGATTCGTCGGCGCCCGCGTTGTTCGAGTGGTCACCATGCTTGAATCGGCACGGCCCTACTCGACCACCCGCCTCCGTTCGCTATTGACTCCACCAAGGTAGGGAAGGACGTAGGGTGATTGCCAGTTGTCTTGGACGATCTGCGGGATCCGCGCCACTTGTGCCTTAAGTTCTTGAACCTCTCTTTTCTTCCTCGCTCCTTCCGACGGCGCCACATGCGTCCTCGGTGGACCAAATGATCCACCCAATTCATTCCCGAGGCCGGCCAGACGGCCGACGGGCTTCTTCAGAATCGGCTCTATTTTCTTGGCTTCATCGCCTAAAAGGGGTTATCCCACCGGTGGCCGTCGACCCACGGATGAGGAACCACAGGATCCATGACTAGCAACAATTTCCTCCTCCTGCGGAAGAAGTAACATGAATCATTTAGATCATCGATTAGATTGCAATCGTGTTGATCACCGTAATTAGATTATACTTACCACAATTTCCTCGAATTCCTTCACCGCAGGATCCGCGGTGAGTTGTTTGGTTTTGGGTCCACATGGTAACGGGCCTCGATGAAGTTTCAACCTGCCCGGTTCGAATTTAGCAAAGGGTTTTCATCCCTTGATCTATACTCTTCGTCCTCCTTATTCCATTTGGCCTCCGCGTTCTGTATCCACCAGATCCGAGATGGTGATGACCTATATTCATCGCTGCCGCCTTTCCCCGATTACTATTGGCCGGGCTCTTTCGGATTCACACCTCTCCTTGAACTCCCGAACTGATCTTCGTGATCTCGGGTCAATCTTCCGGATCTCCTCGAGACTTTTGCCTTCTTTATAGATCTTCTTCTTTATCCGGCTCTCCACCGGCTGTATGGCTCATCTTTGTGAGGGCTGATTTGTTTACTTCGTTCCCATGATAATTTGTGTTACGATACTTAGCGGGAACTTGTATCCGCGCGGCAGCATTTATTCTCAAGAGTAGTGTAATGGCCATTATCTTTATGCCGGAGATTCTCGGTGTTGATCGAGATGGTTGTCCGGTGATCGCCGCCACTTGCCCACATTGCACTTTCGACGACAAGGCGGGCTCCAAAGGAACCCCGTGGGCTCACTGCATTTCCTCCCTGACCGCCGACCGTGTTCGGGCGCCGGTCCTCTTCTTCTTCTTAGGAGGTTGCTACCACCCCGTGCCCTCGCCGCCATCGGGTTTCATCGTCCCGTTCCTTGGCTTCTTCCTCCGCGTCTTCCATCTCATCATCCTCGCTCTCCGAAGGATGGTATTCTTCATCGCCTTTCTAGGCGCTGGGCCGCCCGAATGTCAATTGTTTATTCGGAGGTCTGAGTTCTCCTTCAAAGATGCGCTTAGAACATCCAGCCCCGTCGTTATCACACATCTTTGCACTAATAAAAACAAATAATTGGTTAAATGCACGGAAAATCCGCATGACCTTTGCTAATTTTTCTTAAACTAGAGTGCCCGATCTGCCAAAACGGAAGTTAATCAACATTCCGGCAAAAATGGGACTCATTTCATACAAGAACTGTGATATATATGGCCAGCATAGCTAGCACACAATAAATGGCCATCATAGCATTCCCAACCAGCATAAATGGCCCAAAGATAGCCAGCAAATAGTATACAGCAGCTTTGCACAATAGTTTCAGGTTTGCACAAATAGTACACACATGTTTCACAAATAGTACACACAGCAAGCATAAAGGTTTCATGAAGGTTTCAGTGTATAGACAAGATCACCACTACTCTAGACAGGGTTTCGTGTTTCGGTATAGGCAGACACCACCACAGATGTGTAAACAATAACAATTTAGACTGGCTACTATATGAAGTTAAAAAAGAAAGATTAAGATGCCCGAGTGGAGCTTCATGAGTCTCGAGGAGCAATAGGTTATGAAAATAAAACTTCCATGGAAAATCGGTGAAGGAACATCATGCTCTATTCTAAAGTTTTTGGCATCTAAAATTATGTTCTTTTTATAAAACTTGGCAGCTTGAAATTGCATGGGTTTTATTAAGGAATAAAAATTCA